>JAUCMX010000001.1:1385568-1395568 GCA_033459395.1 Hemibagrus guttatus
GTTTTTTTTGTTCACAAGCCAGTCCACCTTCAGATCCGATCAGGAGAAACCAGAGATTTTAAACACAAAACTGATTCCTTTAATGATAATCTTTCATCAGATGATCAGAGTTTTGCTGCTTCATGTGATCTTTACTCATGCCTATAACAGTAAAAACTGTTAAACACCTCAATGTAGAGTTAAACACCTCACTGTAGAATTAAACACATCACTGTAGAATTAAACACATCACTGTAGAGTTATACACCAATTAAACACCTCACTGTAGAATTAAACGCATCACTGTAGAATTAAACACTTCACTGTAGAATTAAACACCTCACTGTAGAATTGAACACCTCACTGTAGAATTAAACACATCACTGTAGAGTTAAACACCAATTAAACACCTCACTGTAGAATGAAACACATTGGTGGCTCAGTGGTAGGTTGCTCGCCTATCATGCAGAAGGCCCGGGTTCGATTCCCAGCCAATGCCTCAACCCCAGCCACTGGATACAGTGCCGGTCCCAAGCCCGGAAAAATGGGAGGGTTGCGGCAGGAAGGGCATCCGGCGTAAAACCTGTGCCAAGTTGTTGTGCGAACAGGGAGCAGCCGTAGAACTGCTCAACTACACAACTCTCTCTGTAGAATTAAACACATCACTATAGAGTTAAACACCAATTAAACACTTCACTGTAGAATTAAACACATCACTGTAGAATTAAATACCAATTAAACACAACACTGCAGAGATAAACACAGGGTATTGGTGGCTCAGTGGTAGGTTTCACGCCTATCATGCAGACGGCCTGGGTTAGATTCCCAGCCAATTCCCATGCGGAAAGCCCGGGTTCGATTCCTATCTCAACCCCAACCACTGGATGCAGTGCCGATCCCAAGCCCAGAAAAATGGGAGGGTTGCATCAGGAAGGTAAAACATTTGCCAAGTTGTTGTGGCGACCCCAAATAGGGAGCAGCCGAAAGCAACTTTACTGTAGAACTAAACACCTCACTGTAGAACTAAACACTCACTGTAGAACTAACACATCACTGTAGAACTAACATTGAATTAGAACTAACACATCACTGTAGAACTAAACACTTGAATGTAGAACTAATCACATCACTGTAGAACTAAACACCTGCAATGTAGAACTAAACACATCACTGTAGAACTAAACACTGAGTGTAGAACTAAACACATCACTGTAGAACTAAACACTTTACTGTAGAACTAAACACCTCACTGTAGAACTAAACACCTCACTGTAGAACTAAACACATCACTGTAGAACTAAACACCTCACTGTAGAACTAACACATCACTGTAGAACTAAACACTTGAATGTAGAACTAATCACATCACTGTAGAACTAAACACTTGAATGTAGAACTAAACACATCACTGTAGAACTAAACACTCACTGTAGAACTAAACACATCACTGTAGAACTAAACACATCACTGTAGAACTAAACACCTCACTGTAGAACTAAACACCTCACTGTAGAACTAAACACATCACTGTAGAACTAAACACCTCACTGTAGAACTAACACATCACTGTAGAACTAAACACTCACTGTAGAACTAAACACCTCACTGTAGAACTAAACACATCACTGTAGAACTAAACACTCACTGTAGAACTAAACACATCACTGTAGAACTAAACACTCACTGTAGAACTAAACACCTCACTGTAGAACTAAACACATCACTGTAGAACTAAACACTTGAATGTAGAACTAAACACATCACTGTAGAACTAAACACTCACTGAGAACTAAACACATCACTGTAGAACTAAACACCTCACTGTAGAACTAAACACATCACTGTAGAACTAAACACTTGAATGTAGAACTAAACACATCACTGTAGAACTAAACACCTCACTGTAGAACTAAACACATCACTGTAGAACTAAACACCTCACTGTAGAACTAAACACATCACTGTAGAACTAAACACTTGAATGTAGAACTAAACACATCACTGTAGAACTAAACACCTCACTGTAGAACTAACACATCACTGTAGAACTAAACACTCACTGTAGAACTAAACACTCACTGTAGAACTAAACACTTGAATGTAGAACTAAACACATCACTGTAGAACTAAACACCTCACTGTAGAACTAAACACATCACTGTAGAACTAAACACCTCACTGTAGAACTAAACACTCAATGTAGAACTAAACACCTCACTGTAGAACTAAACACTCACTGTAGAACTAAACACATCACTGTAGAACTAAACACTCACTGTAGAACTAAACACATCACTGTAGAACTAAACACCTCACTGTAGAACTAAACACATCACTGTAGAACTAAACACTTGAATGTAGAACTAAACACATCACTGTAGAACTAAACACATCACTGTAGAACTAAACACCTCACTGTAGAACTAAACACATCACTGTAGAACTAAACACTTGAATGTAGAACTAAACACATCACTGTAGAACTAAACACTCACTGTAGAACTAAACACCTCACTGTAGAACTAAACACATCACTGTAGAACTAAACACTTGAATGTAGAACTAAACACATCACTGTAGAACTAAACACCTCACTGTAGAACTAAACACATCACTGTAGAACTAAACACTCACTGTAGAACTAAACATCACTGTAGAACTAAACACATATGTAGAACTAAACACATCACTGTAGAACTAAACACATCACTGTAGAATTAAACACCTCACTGTAGAACTAAACACCTCACTGTAGAACTAAACACATCACTGTAGAACTAAACACTTGAATGTAGAACTAAACACATCACTGTAGAACTAAACACTTGAATGTAGAACTAAACACACTCACTGATAGAACTAAACACATCACTGTAGAACTAAACACATGAATGTAGAACTAAACACCTCACTGTAGAACTAAACACATCACTGTAGAACTAAACACATCACTGTAGAACTAAACACCTCACTGTAGAACTAAACACATCACTGTAGAACTAAACACCTCACTGTAGAACTAAACACATCACTGTAGAACTAAACACTTGAATGTAGAACTAAACACCTCACTGAAGAACTAAACACATCACTGTAGAACTAAACACATCACTGTAGAACTAAACACCTCACCGTAGAACTAAACACATCACTGTAGAACTAAACACATCACTGTAGAACTAAACACCTCACTGTAGAACTAAACACATCACTGTAGAACTAAACACCTCACTGTAGAACTAAACACTCACTGTAGAACTAAACACCTCACTGTAGAACTAAACACATCACTGTAGAACTAAACACATCACTGTAGAACTAAACACCTCACTGTAGAACTAAACACTTCACTGTAGAACTAAACACATCACTGTAGAACTAAACACATCACTGTAGAACTAAACACCTCACTGTAGAACTAAACACATCACTGTAGAACTAAACACTCACTGTAGAACTAAACACATCACTGTAGAACTAAACACCTCACTGTAGAACTAAACACATCACTGTAGAACTAAACACATCACTGTAGAACTAAACACTTCACTGTAGAACTAAACACATCACTGTAGAACTAAACACTCACTGTAGAACTAAACACATCACTGTAGAACTAAACACATGAATGTAGAACTAAACACATCACTGTAGAACTAAACACATTGAATGTAGAACTAAACACTTCACTGTAGAACTAAACACATCACTGTAGAACTAAACACATCACTGTAGAACTAAACACCTCACTGTAGAATTAAACACATCACTGTAGAACTAAACACATCACTGTAGAACTAAACACCTCACTGTAGAACTAAACACATCACTGTAGAACTAAACACTTGAATGTAGAACTAAACACATCACTGTAGAACTAAACACTTAATGTAGAACTAAACACATCACTGTAGAACTAAACACCTCACTGTAGAACTAAACACTTGCATGTAGAACTAAACACCTCACTGTAGAGTTAAACACATCACTGTAGAACTAAACACATCACTGTAGAACTAAACACCTCACTGTAGAACTAAACACCTCACTGAAGAACTAAACACTTGAATGTAGAACTAAACACATCACTGTAGAACTAAACACTCACTGTAGAACTAAACACATCACTGTAGAACTAAACACCTCACTGTAGAACTAAACACTTGAATGTAGAACTAAACACCTCACTGTAGAGTTAAACACATCACTGTAGAACTAAACACATCACTGTAGAACTAAACACCTCACTGTAGAACTAAACACCTCACTGAAGAACTAAACACTTGAATGTAGAACTAAACACATCACTGTAGAACTAAACACCTCACTGTAGAACTAAACACATCACTGTAGAACTAAACACTTGAATGTAGAACTAAACACATCACTGTAGAACTAAACACATCACTGTAGAACTAAACACCTCACTGAAGAACTAAACACCTCACTGTAGAACTAAACACCTCACTGTAGAACTAAACACTTGAATGTAGAACCAAACACATCACTGTAGAACTAAACACATCACTGTAGAACTAAACACATCACTGTAGAACTAAACACCTCACTGTAGAACTAAACACCTCACTGAAGAACTAAACACTTGAATGTAGAACTAAACACATCACTGTAGAACTAAACACCTCACTGTAGAACTAAACACATCACTGTAGAACTAAACACCTCACTGTAGAACTAAACACTTGAATGTAGAACTAATCACATCACTGTAGAACTAAACACTTGAATGTAGAACTAAACACATCACTGTAGAAACTAAACACCTCACTGTAGAACTAAACACTTGAATGTAGAACTAAACACATCACTGTAGAACTAAACACCTCACTGTAGAACTAAACACCTCACTGTGGAACTAAACACCTCACTGTAGAACTAAACACCTCACTGTAGAACTAACACATCACTGTAGAACTAAACACATCACTGTAGAACTAAACACCTCACTGTAGAACTAAACACATCACTGTAGAACTAAACACCTCACTGTAGAACTAAACACATCACTGTAGAACTAAACACCTCACTGAAGAACTAAACACCTCACTGTAGAACTAAACACCTCACTGTAGAACTAAACACTTGAATGTAGAACTAAACACCTCACTGTAGAACTAAACACATCACTGTAGAACTAAACACATCACTGTAGAACTAAACACCTCACTGTAGAACTAACACATCACTGTAGAACTAAACACTTGAATGTAGAACTAAACACATCACTGTAGAACTAAACACTTGAATGTAGAACTAAACACCTCACTGTAGAACTAAACACCTCACTGTAGAACTAAACACCTCACTGTAGACCTAAACACTTGAATGTAGAACTAATCACCTCACTGTAGAGTTAAACACATCACTGTAGAACTAAACACATCACTGTAGAACTAAACACCTCACTGTAGAACTAAACACCTCACTGAAGAACTAAGCACTTGAATGTAGAACTAAACACATCACTGTAGAACTAAACACCTCACTGAAGAACTAAACACTTGAATGTAGAACTAATCACATCACTGTAGAACTAAACACCTCACTGTAGAACTAAACACATCACTGTAGAACTAAACACCTCACTGTAGAACTAAACACTTGAATGTAGAACTAAACACCTCACTGTAGAGTTAAACACATCACTGTAGAACTAAACACCTCACTGTAGAACTAAACACATCACTGTAGAACTAAACACCTCACTGAAGAACTAAACACTTGAATGAAGAACTAAACACATCACTGTAGAACTAAGCACATCACTGTAGAACTAAACACCTCACTGAAGAACTAAACACATCACTGTAGAACTAAACACTTGAATGTAGAACTAAACACATCACTGTAGAACTAAACACTTGAATGTAGGACTAAACACATCACTGTAGAACTAAACACCTCACTGAAGAACTAAACACCTCACTGTAGAACTAAACACCTCACTGTAGAACTAAACACTTGAATGTAGAACTAAACACCTCACTGTAGAACTAAACACATCACTGTAGAACTAAACACATCACTGTAGAACTAAACACCTCACTGTAGAACTAACACATCACTGTAGAACTAAACACTTGAATGTAGAACTAAACACATCACTGTAGAACTAAACACTTGAATGTAGAACTAAACACCTCACTGTAGAACTAAACACCTCACTGTAGAACTAAACACCTCACTGTAGACCTAAACACTTGAATGTAGAACTAATCACCTCACTGTAGAGTTAAACACATCACTGTAGAACTAAACACATCACTGTAGAACTAAACACCTCACTGTAGAACTAAACACCTCACTGTGGAACTAAACACCTCACTGAAGAACTAAACACTTGAATGTAGAACTAAACACATCACTGTAGAACTAAACACCTCACTGAAGAACTAAACACTTGAATGTAGAACTAATCACATCACTGTAGAACTAAACACCTCACTGTAGAACTAAACACATCACTGTAGAACTAAACATCTCACTGTAGAACTAAACACTTGAATGTAGAACTAAACACCTCACTGTAGAGTTAAACACATCACTGTAGAACTAAACACCTCACTGTAGAACTAAACACATCACTGTAGAACTAAACACCTCACTGAAGAACTAAACACTTGAATGAAGAACTAAACACATCACTGTAGAACTAAGCACATCACTGTAGAACTAAACACCTCACTGAAGAACTAAACACATCACTGTAGAACTAAACACTTGAATGTAGAACTAAACACATCACTGTAGAACTAAACACTTGAATGTAGGACTAAACACATCACTGTAGAACTAAACACCTCACTGAAGAACTAAACACCTCACTGTAGAACTTAACACATCACTGTAGAGTTAAACACTTGAATGTAGAACTAAACACATCACTGAAGAACTAAACACCTCACTGTAGAACTAAACACCTCACTGTAGAGTTAAACACTTGAATGTAGAACTGATCCACACAGAAATGATGACATCACAGACCGCAGCTTTAAATAAATTCATTTAAAATGATCTTCATCTTCTAAAAGGAACTTTCTGGAATATTTAGCGCTTTTTATTCCTCAAAGAAGAACTGAAATCGCAGTGAAACATCACCTGGGGGCCGGAGCAATAGCATCATATGCATTATGGTGAATTTTATGTTACTGTATCTTTATAAATGTAGAGTTTGGGATTGTTATGGGATTGTAGATAAATATTAAAATATTTAAAATGTAATAAAAATGTTTAAAGAATAAAAAAAGAAAGAATTGTGATTACATCAGTAATCACGCCACCAGGCTGCTGTGAGAGATCACCGCTAACAACAACATGATTATGTTTCGTCTGAATTAAAGGTGAATTTAAAAAAAAAAAGGTCACAGAAACAGCTGAGTCATGGTGCTGTAGTCTAACTCCAACACACACACACACACACACACACACACAATTCTGTAATTCACTGAAATAGAACAGCGCTGAATTTAAATGTTCGGCTCCACAGAAGGGAAGAGAAACAGGATCTTCAGCACAAACTGCAAAATAAACTCATCACACCGACATGAGACGTTTTGTCTGAAGTAGAATCAATAAAAATCATAAAAATAAAAAAAATGTTAATAAAGCTCAATAAAGATCAGGATTTGTAAAGATTTGGCCTGTGGTTTTTATGTGTCTACAAAAATACAATTTTCTGATTTATGCCATGTTTCAGTTGTTTTAAGAATAACATTAATAATAATAAATAATAAATAATAATAATAATAATAATAATAATAATAATAATAATAATAATAATAATAATAAATAATAATAATAATAATAATAATAATAATAATAATATTGATAATGATAATATTAATAATAATAATAATAATAATAATAATAATAATAATAAATAATAACAATAATAATAATAATAATATTAATTATGATAATATTAATAATAATAATAATAATAATAATAATAATAATAATAATAATAATAATGGTGATGATGATAATAATAAGAAGAAGAAGAATAGCAAGTTCCACCTTTTTATCAGTCACTTACTAAACCTGCATTTCTATTTTCTTCCAACTTCAAAATGTTTTATTTCCAAATTAAATAATTTCCCTCTAGAACGTCACCTACACACACCTGCAAGCATCCACAGACCAATTTATTTATTTATCTTTTCTTTTCACCCTTTAACTATTTGGGGGTGGAGCTACACATCTAACCTCAACTTGTGACATCATTAAATCGCAGGCTGTAAGGATTTATGCACCAATCACCTCTGACATGCAAATGATTAGAAAATGACAAAACATGTCCCTCGCAGGACGTGACGGCTGAAGCTCCGTAGCCAGCTCACTGACTAGCAGTCGACGATGATGAGACGTATGAGACGTGGTGACATCATAACAATGGACGAAAAAACAAAAACCATGGACTCATCTTTCATCATCATCGTGTCGAGAAAATAGAAAGCTGTGAGCGTATGTGAGCTAGGACACGGACTACATGTGACGTGAGGGACTTGTAGGGACTGCTAGCATGATGCTATGTTTTTATCCCAATTTTTTTTATTATTACTAAGTATTAATTACACAGTAACCCATTAATAACAATGTTATTAATGTACACACAGCTTTAAAGTGCCATGTTTACGAGAAAATAGTTGTCCCAGGATCATAAACACGGCCATACACGCCTCTAGACAATAGCACACATACACACACACACACACACTGGTGAGTGGTGGACAGATGGAAACAGGATAACGGAAAGCCGCCGCCGCCCCTCCCCCCCTCACGCACAATACCAACTCATAGCTCGCTGCACGCCTCAGCGTGGCCTCTTCCTCTCATTCCAACACATCAGCTCTTTCTGTTTTTTCCCCTCTTCCCTTCACCTCGTGCTCTGACATTCACGCCAAACTGAACAGCTCTGCCCTTGACGTAATCCCACCACACACACACACACACACACACACACACACACACGTACATACATATATACATACGTACGTAAATTCATGCTTGGAAGCAATTTTCTTCTCTGATTCATATGATGGGGCTCATGCTAGGGTGCACACACACACACACACACACACACACACACACTAGGCCCCCCAGATGGACGCATACCTCAAGGACTGCATTATTGCACAAGACATGGACACACCCACGTGAAAGAGTGAGAAGCCCATGGGTGCACTGACCCACATCAGCACACACTCAAAAACATCCCCTCAGGGTTGCCAGATCTGCTTAAGAAAAAAAATCACAATGTGAAAGTGAATTAAAACCAAAACTCAAATGTCATTTCTATACACAGGGGGTGTGGCCAGATTTATCAAATAAAAATCTGTGTACTCTTTATAATCCATAAAGTTTTTTTATTATATTAAATTAAATATATTATATTTATATTATAGTGTTTATTCCTCTTACACCACAACAATTTTCCCCCCACAATTACAATTTCATATACTAAGCAATGACATGTCATCATTTTTTATCCATTTATAGTAACATTTAAAGTTCAGTTCCGGTTGTGTTAAAGACAGCAGCTGGTTATGTTACCATGGAAACTACAAAGAAGTGTAAACTCCTCTGTCCTGAAGATGTGGAGAAGTTCCAGCTTCACCTCTGACTGATACACAGCACTGACACTGGAGACTCCTTACACACACACACACACACACACACACACACACATCACACACATACACACACACACACACACACACACACACTGATACACAGCACTGACACTGGAGATTCCTTACACACATCACACACACACATACACACACACACACACACATGACACACATACACACACACACACACACACACTGATACACAGCACTGACACTGGAGATTCCTTACACACACACACACACACACACACACACACTGATACACAGCACTGACACTGGAGATTCCTTACACACATCACACACACACATACACACACACACACACACATGACACACATACACACACACACACACACACACTGATACAC
>JAUCMX010000001.1:1408068-1418068 GCA_033459395.1 Hemibagrus guttatus
GCTCTGTGCTGCTCTGTGATTGGTTCATGGAGCTCTGTGCTGCTCTGTGACTGGTATAACATAACTAATATGAAAAAAAAGTAGGAAGAAAACAGTGAGTAATTTTATAATCTAATAATTTATTCTAATAAATATTTTAGTTGATTCTCTGTTGTTTACTTTATACTTTATTTTTTATATAATTGATCATTTAAAATGTTTTTGTTTTTTTATTTTATTTAAAAACAGTTAATGTAATGCCAGAAAAATGCATGTATTTATTTCGTAAATAAAATTAACATATTTCATTTTAAACTTTATTAATTTTTTAAAACGATGTGAATAATTTTACAGTTGTGAAATAATTGTTGTTATTATTATTATTATTATTATTATTATTATTATTATTATTATTATTTATAATACTTCATCATTTAGCAGTTTAAAAAATTTGCTTTAAGGTAAGAAAAATTTGTATTCATTTTTTAAATTGATAAATAAATCAGGAACAAAAAAAACCCAAACTAATATTTTTTTTATTCGTTTAAAAAAAACCCTGTATAATAATAATAATAATAATAATAATAATAATAATAATAATTATTATTATTATTATTATTATTATTATTATTATTATTATTATTGTTGTTGTTATTGTTGTTTTATTATTTAACATTTTTACCATGTTGCAGTTTCTGGTCTGTTCTGTGCCGAGCCGCTCTGTAAGAAATGTTTTTTATAACACGGAGATAGCATTACGTAAATACGGTGTGTGTGTGTGTGTGTGTGTGTGTGTGTGTGTGTGTGTGTGTGTAGGTGGTGAAGGACGAGGTCAGCGTTTCACTAAAGCTTTGATTGACGTTGAGTCTCTACACGTGATTCACGTTCTCCAGCAGATGTATTTAGCCACAAGTTCTAGGAAAAACCGAGATGTTTGGTGGAAAATATCTTTTCTGAGTGTATCTTAGTGGAGGCCTATGTCTGTGTGTGTGTGTGTGTGTGTGTGTGTGTGTGTGTGTGTGTGTGTGTCAGAGGAAAAGAGAGAGAGACTGTAGTGCAGCCTGGCGAGGTCTCTGCTGAAGGGTTCGTTTAAGGACACCAGAATTTAATGTGTGTTCTGGACCTGAACTGACCCAACTGGCTCTCTCTCTCACACACACACACACACACAACACACACACACACAAAAAACACAGAGGCTGGAACTGGTATAACTGTTATTGAGGAAGTGTGTAGGGTTTTGTGTGTGTTGTTAGTGTTGAATGTGTGTGTTGTTAGTGTTGAGTGTGTGTGTGTTGTTAGTGTTGAGTGTGTGTGTGTGTTGCATGTGTGAAGAGTATTGTGTGTGTTGTGTAAGGGTATTGTATGTAGTATGAAGTATGTCGTGTGTGTGTCTGTGTGTAAAGTGGGCATGTATGCGTGTGAAGTGTGTGTGTCAGAGACAGACAGATACGTGTGTAGCAGTAAATCTGTAAAAATCTCAAAGTGCCTTTTATTTTGTGTAAACCAGATTGGGGGCGGGGCTACCTATGAGCTCAGAGTATGATGTCACTAATTCCCTCAGGTATAAACCTACCGTGTCTGCTATGCAAATTAGTGTGTGAGTTATATGTAACATTTTATCTAGAAATGTTAGCTTCTGAAATATTTTGCTGGTTGTCGTGGCGACGCTGCTGTTAAATCAATCGTTGAGAGGATGATAATGAGGTAAATGGCCGCTAATGTGATCTAGATTACTAGCAGTTCGCTAAGTGGCTAGCAAAGTTAACTCACCTCACAGGTTATTACGCTGAGTTAGATGACACGGAAACCCGAACCTATCTAATTTGCATATTCATGAATATTCATAGAGTTCAGCATTTTAATGAGGGTAAAGGTGTGCAGATGTTTGTATAACGTTTTATTTCCACGCCACTACAGCGATCTGACGAGGACTCAAAGGGTCAAAGGTCACGCAGATTAATGTAAACAAATGTCTCACTCTGACATCTACACACACAGACACAAAAACACACAGACACACTCCTGTTTAAATGTGTCACGCAGTGTATGTATGGTTATTGTAACTCCATTGTACGCTTAAAAATAAAATAAAACAAATAATTATCAAAGTAATTAAAGTAAAAAAAATATACTTTTTCTATTGATACATAGAGAAAACTTTTTGTGATTTTATCCCGCACTGTTCTGATGTTTATACACAGTATTGTGAGTGTTGTCTATCATGAAATAAAGCCTTTTGTTTCTTGGTACACTAAAACGAATTGTCCCCAGGGTGCACAAGCTTTCTCACTCCACCGTACATATGTAATCTATAATCGCGGCTAGCTCAAGGACGAGCGTTTCACTGTGCCTGCCGTTAACTTTGTCCTGTTTTTCAGAAGAAGGTGATTATAGATTTCAGACTGGAGTGGTGAGTCATTCTGTGCTCACGTGTCCTGAAATGTTTTCACGTGTCCCTCAGTATCGCACATGACCTCAGCGGGACTTGGACTGGTGTGTAAACTTCATGTCCATACACTCAGGACTCATAGCTCGGTTCTGATCCACACCTGCTCGTCGTTTCCTCCGGGTTTAAAGCTCAGTGTGATGAAGTCGAGTTACTCGGAACATCTTGAGGTCTTTTATTCGTCTTTTTCACTCGTCTTCATCTCTGACCTTCACAGACCGCTGACACTGGAGACTCCTTCCGTACATCTCACATGAACACGTCTCACATAAACACATGGTTTACTGACCGAACTCTGTTTATTAATCAGAGCGTTCGCTATACACGTCCCTGTGGACGAGCTGTTGCTATAGCAACCATAATGTATCAGAGCGAGCGCATTAATATAAACCTGCGCTACTGTCAGAGCTGCTGTTCTGGAGAATTAATCAACTAATCAACTAATGCGTGTGTGTGTGTGTGTGTGTATGTGTGTGTGTTTGTGTTTAATTACACTATATTAGATGACACGGATGCTGAAACATGAACCTTTCTAATTTGCATAGTCATAAATATTCATAGAGTCTGGCATTTTAATGAGGGCAAAGGTGTGCAGATGTTTGTAAAGCCAGGTTTCTCAAATTCTCACGAAAATTGAATAATAAATATCTTAATAAATGTTAATTAAAGACTAATAACAAAAACGTGAATGAAACAGAATTAAAAATGTTAATAATAAAAGTGTCAATGAAAAGTTAATACAATTATTAAAATGTTAATAATAATTAAACTAATTAATAAATAAAGAAATAAATGTTTATTTAAATATTATATTATTATTATATTATAAATATATTATTATTATCATTATTATTATTATTATTATTATTATATAAACAATACAATTTGAATGAATGGTAAAATTATAACAATGGAAAAAGAAATGAATAAATATGATAAAATATTTAAAATAAATGAACATTAATTATAGAAACGTTAATGAGAGAAATCTGAATACATGCTAAGTTTTCTCAGTTCACTACTGACAAACATTGAATTTTTTACTTTTTAATTAAATAACTTTTTAAATAAACTTTTCACTTTTCAGTTCTCTGTCCAGGCCATAAAGCGTCCTGTTGTGAGCTCCCTGACCAATCAGAAGTGTTCATCCTGAGTGTTTTGATCATTTCCAGGCTGATCATTAATCTCGCCTCACGCTAATCACGCTCGCTCTGGGTTTAAGATGTTTGCTGCAGTCCACATTGCACAATGTGTTTTTCTATATTCTCTCTCCACTCGGAGCGAGAAACCGGGTCGAGCGGTCACACGATCACAGGACATCCAGTGTTTAGAGTTTAAACATTAAAGTGAAGGAGACGAAGCGGCTGGATGAAGTCACACTGTGTTTCAACATCGCTGTACAGTCTGTACAGAGAAGAGCAGAAATCAATAGAACTGAGCAGAGGTCAGGATTCAGCTGAGTAAAATACAGAACAATAAAAATCATAACTATCACCACGCCACTGACTCACCACCTCACCACGCCACTGACTCACCACCTCACCACGCCACTGACTCACCACCTCACCACGCCACTGACTCACCACCTCACCACGCCACTGACTCACCACCTCACCAGGCCACTGACTCACCAACTCACCAGGCCACTGACTCACCACCTCACCACGCCACTGACTCACCACACCACTGACTCACCACGCCACTGACTCACCACCTCACCACGCCACTGACTCACCACCTCACCACGCCACTGACTCACCACCTCACCAGGCCACTGACTCACCACCTCACCACGCCACTGACTCACCACACCACTGACTCACCATGACACTGACTCACCACCTCACCACGCCACTGACTCACCACCTCACCACGCCACTGACTCACCATGACACTGACTCACCATTCTACTGACTCACCACCTCACCACGCCACTGACTCACCACCTCACCACGCCACTGACTCACCACCTCACCACGCCACTGACTCACCACCTCACCATGCCACTGACTCACCATGACACTGACTTACCACGCCACTGACTCACCACCTCACCACGCCACTGACTCACCACCTCACCATGCCACTGACTCACCACCTCACCACGCCACTGACTCACCACCTCACCACGCCACTGACTCACCATGACACTGACTCACCACCTCACCACGCCACTGACTCACCACCTCACCACGCCACTGACTCACCACCTCACCATGACACTGACTTACCACCTCACCACGCCACTGACTCACCACCTCACCACGCCACTGACTCACCACCTCACCATGACACTGACTCACCACCTCACCACGCCACTGACTCACCACCTCACCATGCCACTGACTCAACATGACACTGACTTACCACCTCACCACGCCACTGACTCACCACCTCACCACACCACTGACTCACCGCCACGCCACTGACTCACCACCTCGCCACGCCACTGACTCACCACCTCGCCACGCCACTGACTCACCATGACACTGACTTACCACCTCACCATGCCACTGACTCACCATGACACTGACTCACCATTCTACTGACGCACCACCTCACCATGACACTGACTCACTACCTCACCACGCTATTGACTCACCACGCCACTGACTCACCACCTCACCATGATACTGACTCAGCACGCCACTGACTCACCACCTCACCATGCTACTGGCTCACTACGACACTGACTCGCCATGACACTGACTCACCATTCTACGGACTCCACACCTCACCATGCTACTAACTCACCATGCTACTGACTCACCAGGCTACTGACTCACCATGCTACTCACTCACTATGACACTGACTTACCATTCTACTGACTCCCCACCTCACCATGCTACTGACTCACCACGCTACTGACTCACCATGCTACTGACAAACTACAGCACTGTTCATAAATCCGTTGTTTCAAAACATCTCAGTGTTATCTACATAGAGATAAAACTCCAAAAGTAATGGCACTTACTCATTCTTTTAATTGTGAAATTGTTTTCTAGCAGCAAATTTTAAAAATTGATTAACTTGCTGAGCTTGGAAAATATACATTTTGTTAATTTTGAGTTCTATATAAGTCACATTAAATATTTTTAGTTTTGTGTAGGATTTAATAAACATGATTTTTTTTTTTTATTTAAGAAAGTTTTATTTTTCAGAGTTTTTTAGATGTGTGTTCGGGTTTCTGTGGTGATATATTTAAGTTTTTTAAGAGACAATTTCACTAAATTAAAGAAACAAATGGCAAATTATAGATTTATTAACTGCTTCACATGAAGAATGATTTGTACCTTACTTGTGGTTTATGATGGTTTCTGTCCACTGTTTACAGGAAATAGACCAGATGTTGTATAAATATTTACAGCAGCTGATACGCAGATTTACGATGTCTATAAAAGAATAAACTTTGTCAACCTTCACGTTATCACCTTATTTACTGCCTAATTAATAAATACTCAGTTTCTATCAGCGCAGTTCCTGCTGCAGTTACAGTAAAAGAAGATTTAAAGTGGGCCTAAAGCAGAACCCTGGGGAACACCATGTTCCTTAACTATGAATAAATGTAACAACGGTTATAAAATATAAGTTTTTATTACATTTATTGTTAAAACTATTAATGCAGCCAATTTGAGGTCTTTAAAAATGTAAGAATTCTTTAATTTGCAGATATTAATTTCAAATTTTTTTTAAAAACTTTTTTCAGTAGGTAGCTTTTCTAGAAGCTTACTGCTTGTCTGCTTTTTTTTCTTTTTTTGTTTTGTTCCTTTTCTCTTTTACTTTCCTAATTTCTTCTTTTCATATATTTTAATTAATCTGCATTTCTTAATTTTCTATTTTTTTCAGATTTTTTCCACTATTTCCATAATAAAAAAGTTTTTATGAAAAAGTGGAAAAAGAATGAAAACAAGGCAGATTTTTTAGTATTCTAGCTGCTAGTTATGCTCAATATTTGCAGTAAACTGATGTTCTTTCTTTCTTTCTTTCTTTCTCACTATGTGTGAACTTGTCTGCCTTGCGTGGGAGTGAACTGGGAATGAACTAGAGTGAACTGGGCGTGTGGGGATTCATTTGAGTTTTGTTGATAATTTCTACATCTGTTAATATTCCTTTTTTAAAAAAGCGATATTTTAATACTTATGTTATATTGTTAATTTGATTTTGTAGAGTTTGCTGTCCTCCTATTGGTGGATTTTTGGCGAGCATTGTAGCAGCAACTCTGAGATTTTACTGAATGATTTTCTCACTCTGACAGAACAACAACACACACCTCATGATCTCACTGTCTGCTGCAGTAAAGTCACACAGAAGGTCTCACAGTTACAGCTGGCTTTAATACCAGCAGTGTTAATGAGTGTCTGGTGGGCGGAGCTTGCAGTAGAGAATGTCACTGATTGGCCATTTGTCATTTTTGCCTCTTAACTGCATTTTTAATACATGTTCAATGAGACATTGTGATTTCTGAATTATTTTAAAGTGAGCATGAGGAAATGCCAGAACAGTGTAACTGCGTACTGCTGTGATTAAGGAGAATTGATCTAAACAGGAACTTTGGTAGGCTCCGTGTTCCGTGCAGCCGCCACAGGAACCTGCTTAGGAACCAAGAACTGTCCTTCAAATAACCTGTTCAGTTGATCAATAATTTTAGCCTCGTTTCCACCAGGGGAAGCGTTTAAGAATTTATTTCGTGTTCCAGAGTCTGTATTGTAAGTGTTAAGGGGTGGAGCTTACTGGCTGCTGACTACTGAACGGTGCTGATTGTTTTTACCTCCATGAGAACACGAGCAAGCAACTGACTCACCACGCCACTGACTCACCACCTCACCACGCCACTGACTCACCACGCCACTGACTCACCATGACGCTAGAGTCACCACGTCACTGACTCACCATGATGCTGACTCACCACCTCTCCACGCCACTGACTCACCATGACACTGACTCACCACCTCACCACGCCACTGACTCACCATGCCACTGACTCACCACCTCACCACGCTACTGACTCACCACGCCACTGACTCATCATGACACTGACTCACCACCTCACCACGCCACTGACTCACCATGCCACTGACTCACCACCTCACCACGCTACTGACTCACCATGCTACTGACTCACCACGCTACTGACTCACCACCTCACCATGACACTGACTCACCACCTCACCATGACACTGACTCACCACCTCACCACACCACTGACTCACCATGCCACTGACTCACCACCTCACCACGCCACTGACTCACCACCTCTCCACGCCACTGACTCACCATGACACTGACTCACCACCTCACCATGACACTGACTCACCACGCCACTGACTCATCATGACATTGACTCACCACCTCACCACGCCACTGACTCACCATGCCACTGACTCACCACCTCACCACGCTACTGACTCACCACGCTACTGACTCACCACGCTACTGACTCACCACCTCACCATGACACTGACTCACCACCTCACCACACCACTGACTCACCATGTCACTGACTCACCACCTCACCACGCTACTGACTCACCATGACACTGACTCACCACCTCACCACACCACTGACTCACCACCTCACCACGCCACTGACTCACCATGACACTGACTCACCACCTCACCACGCCACTGACTCACCACCTCACCACGCCACTGACTCACCATGACACTGACTCACCATGACACTGACTCACCACCTCACCACGCCACTGACTCACCACACCACTGACTCAGCATGACACTGACTCACCACCTCACCATGACACTGACTCACCACGTCACTGACTCACCACGCCACTGACTTGTGAATGTGAGCGTGTTTTGGATTGTGGGTGTGTTTGCGGTTCGACTGTAATAGCGTGGTTTATTATTTAAGAGTTTCTCCAGCGGCTGTTGAAAGTGTGGGTCAATCATTCAGGAGCGCGGATAATCAAAGCAAATGACTTTTCCTCACTCACCGCTGTACTGATATGTGTGTGTGTGTGTGTGTGTGTGTGTGTGTGTGTGTGTGTGTGTGTACACATGTAGCAGCACTTCTACAGGAACACTGTTACACTTAAGGCCATGATTCCAGGAACACATGCCATCTGAGAGTTCCGCCTCATTCCCTCCACCCCACCCTCTGAAAACAGGAATGCTGTGACATCACTCTCTCCCCACGCCCCGGGAGTGTTTATTTAGTTGTGTTTGCACGTGGCCAGCCACAGAGTGTTCACAGAGCCGTTTTGTGACATGAGTTTTAGAGCGACGATTATGTAAAAGGTCTTGTGTTTTTTTTCTTCACTTCACCTGACGTTTTTTCCCGGCGTTCAGAGCGCTGTCACGGGGCTTCACGTATCTGGGTTCAAGTGATTTACGGTTCTATTAAAGTAGTTTTAATTATTCAGCGCAGTGCAAAAGCCACGTCACTTATGATTTGTGGTTGTGTTTTGATTTTGGTTGATGCTGAAGGACAGAGAGATTTCCAGCTTCTTACTCCATTATATACAGTCGATTTCTCCGCCGGCTCCGCCTCCTCAGTCTGCTTCGGTAAATCAGTAAACCCACACTCAACTCTCTCTCTCTCTCTCGCTTTCTCTCTCTCTCTCTCTCTCTCTCTCTCTCTCTCTCTCTCTCTTTCTTCTCTCTCTCTCTCTCTCTCTCTCTCTCTCTCTCTCTTCTCTATCTATCTATCTATCTATCTATCTAGTGATGGAGTCTACAGTTAGCACGTCCACACAGGTGCCTGAGGAATATGACCGGAACGTTCCACGGATCTGCGGTGTGTGTGGAGACAAAGCTACTGGCTTCCACTTTAATGCCATGACCTGTGAGGGCTGCAAGGGCTTCTTCAGGTACACACACACACACACACACACACACACACACATTTACTGGTAATTTAAGACACAGTTACACACTGAAGCCAAGTTTCATTTCCCTGCTTCAGGAATTAGATCTGTGTCTTAAAAATTATGGAGAATTTAACCAAAACTGAGCTTTGGAAGGAAGGTGGAACGTGTCGAGGAACCTGTTCAGGAACCAAATAAACCTCCTTCAGGAAATCAAGAACTTTAGTCGAGATTCCAGCAAAGAAACCAGAAACTGTTTTAGTTTCTGTTCAGGAGTCAGTAGTTTATTGGGCGGAGCTTGCTGAATGTTGATGTCACTGATTGGTCAGTTGCACTTCCTTCTGTGTTAACACTATGAAGTGACAAACGTGAACAGTGTGAAAGTCACAATTTCGGCAACAAGCAACGTTCACGCCGAGGCTTCCTCAATTCTCTGTAAATTTAGGTATCGAGTTGTGAATCTAAACGATTGGTTCCTATAACGTATTTCATTCCTTACAAAAAAACTCTAGTTCCTTTCTGCAGTTACTTCCTGTTTTCTTTTTGAGCCAGAAGATCTTATTCCCTCATAGACGACTTCTCCTTAACTCCGCTATGATGAAACGGTGAATCTTTTGAGATTGTAGCAGAGATCGTTGGTGTGTCCAGTAAGTGTATCAAGCCAGTAAAGTTAGCTCGCTTTGCTAAAAGAATCCGAACTTGTTAAATGAAACTGTTGTGTATAAAACTGTCGTGTAGTTTTCT
>JAUCMX010000001.1:1425568-1428068 GCA_033459395.1 Hemibagrus guttatus
CGTTAATTCGCTCGTTAGTGCTATAGAATCTCCTGACAGACACGGAGAACATTGCCATGAGGCCGCTCCGGAAAGTTCTGCTCAATCTCTTGCCACGTGATCTGACGTGTGTGTGTGTGTGTGTGTGTGTGTGTGTGTGTGAGATTATTACACGTGACAATTTAGAGTCATTTATCTCACTTAGAATGGAAGGGCAGATATTTGGGGGAACCCTTTTTATTTATTTTTCATTTAGTTGTCAATATGATAAACAACTTTTGCTACAGCCCTGTCCGATCGCTTAGCATTAGATGTAACCATGGTAACAGCCTTAGACAGTGTATAAAACAATCCGATTGCATTACAGCGACAGAATGTAACCATGGAAACGGCTTGCTGTAACCTAGAGCTGTCAAGTCTGTTATTAGCTAGTGCAACGTAATTTTTTATTTTTATTTTTATTTTTTTGTGCTAAACCAAGTGCTAGCCAGCTATATGTAACCATGGAAACAACGTTTATTCATCCAGAACCTAGTGATTTAAAAATATTAAATAAAAACATACTGTGCTACATTCGCTAGCTGAATGTAAACACAGGAGCAGCTTGTGCTAATCCATGCAATATTCACATTTCCTCCGAAACCACAGAAGCTAACGGTGGCATCGTGTCAGATTCCATTACACTGGCGTCTAAGCGTATCCATGGAAACGAGTTGTGGCGATTTGACAAGCTCGTCAGGTCGTGTGGTATTAGCTAGCTGAATGTAACCGTGAGAAGAACCGCTTATGCTAGCTAAACAAACACGCGTTGTGTTAGCTAGCTTACTGTAACCATGGCAACGCTTCGGGCTAACTATAGATAAATGTATTACTTTATATAGCATCTGCCCCTTGACTTTATTCTAAACGAGTTCCATGCGAACGTTTGTTTGTAACACGGCTTTAAAACACACACACACACACACACACACACACACACACACACACACACGTGGCGTGAGATTAAAGCGCTGAGTGAAAAAACGCCGGAGTTTCCGTTTAACAGGCTTTAAAGGATTTGCTGCTGCTCTCGATGTTCAGTGAAGCTACATAACGTTTATTTTCAACGTTTTTACGTCTCGTATCGTCAGTGTTCCTAATCCTCGGTTTCTAGTTTCTGTCCCGTTTGGCTCTAGAATGTTCTGAGTTAACATGTACACTGTTTTTTTTTTTGTTTGTTTTTTTAAAGAGAGATCAAGGTAGCGAGAGAGGATCGTCTGGGACGCGGTGCTCGAGGATCCGTGAGGCGGATATTTTCTTCTCCATAGACAGCACTTGTGTGTTTATGGATCGTGGACGATGCCTTGTGGTTCCGTGTGTGTGTGGGGGTGGGGGGGCGTGGTCAGTGGTCAGGTCACCGTGGTGACGGCAGGCTGAAGCTGCTCGGTCGTCTAGGCTCAGGGTCGATGGCAGAATGTTTCATCGCTTTTTTATTAGGAAAATATTAAGATAGCTCAGCGCATAAGGAAAACAAAAACTACCTGGAGAGTGTGTGTGTGTGTGTGTGTGTGTGTGTGTGTGTGTGTAGCAGGACTTGTTAAGCACTTATCTATTCACTGTGTATATTGATACTTCTGTCTGAGCATGGCAGACTCAGCTTAGCCTGTGTGTGTGTGTGTGTGTGTGTGTGAGTGTGTGTGTGAGAAAGATAAAGAGCGATATTTTTAAAAGTAGTCCAGAGTTATTTGCAAAATATAATTTAGTCCAGGCACTTAAAAAATTCTAACCTTCAAATTTTGATCAATGAATGTTGGTTTAAATTAATACATTTTTATTTTTTATTTTTTTTTATTCTCCTCATATGTTCACATTTCAGTCATATATATACTCGTAGGGCTGCACAGATCCTTTTATTTTAGACGTTTTCACGAACCTTAGCCTGGACATAAAGATGGCGGACGGTGAGAGCGACGTTTCCTCCCCTCCTTCAGCCTCTGGTACATTAATGCTGCTTCACTCGCTCCTCGATTGTTGGTGACGTATGAAGTTTTTTGCGTTTAGAAAGTTGGATCTGGTTTCTGTTTTTGCATCAGTGTCTGTATGATGGTCTAATCTCGAAGTCTAATCAGATCTGTGATGATTTAAGGACAATGTTCTTTAAAAAATGAACAAAATGTCGGATTTTAAACACCGAAACTGTTTTTGTTTTGTTTTTTTCACCATTTTTAGAGGAAGAATTTACAAGTCCAAGTAAAACTCTGGATATTTTTAAATCTTAAATCTATTTTAAATCTAATCTGATCTTAAAGTTCAGTCCTAAATTGGGAAATTTGTACTTCCGGTGAATCTTGATTCTTGAATTCAGCATTAATCAGGAGTTCCCTCTTCACCGTTAAACATGTTGACCAATCACAGCGCACGATGCAGACACCGAGCACTTTCATTGGTTCAGACAGACACGCTACAGGGCGTCGGCTCTGATTAACACCTGATTAACGTGTGTAATAAACATTCAGAAACAGGAGAAAGGAACGTTACGGAA
>JAUCMX010000001.1:1433068-1445568 GCA_033459395.1 Hemibagrus guttatus
ATGTTCACTTGCTGCCTAATATATCCCACCCACTAACAGGTGCCATGATATGCCAGTCTTATTCACTTCACCTCTCACTGCTCACAATGTTATGGCTGACCGGTGTACATGCATTCAGAAAGTATTCACAGTGCTTCACTTTCTCCACGTTATGTTACACCCTTATTCCAAAATGGATTAAATTCATTATTTTCCTCAGAATTCTACAAACAGTACCCCATAATGACAGAAATGATGAGAGTGTGTGCATGTTAAGAGGTTGCGACATCACTGTAATAAAGGCTCAGAACTGAAAACACCTGTATCGCCTCTTTCATATGCCATCCTAACATTACATGGTGTCAGAAGTCAACGCGACGACATGGAAAAGTGTTCTCCTCCCGAAAGTTTTCACTTTAGTCATCCCGAGCTCTGGCCTGAATTGAAGCAGCGTTTCCACAGATTCCGTACAGCTGTGAAGCTGGATAAAGAGTCGGAGGAAGTTCAAGTTTGCACCCTTTTATATTCTCTCGGGAAGGTGGCGGAACACATCTCCAGTACATTCGTGTACGCAGCACAAGGTGACGAGAACAGGTAAGACTGGGTTTTAGAGAAGTTGGACGATTATTTTGTGCCCAAAGTAAACGTAATGCATGAAAGGGGCAAGATTTCATCAACGCATTCAAAAGCAAGGTGAAAGTGTTGAAGAATTCATTCAAAGCTTGTATGAACTGGCTGAAATGTGTGCATTTAAAGAAGCTAAAAATGAAAATATAAGAGACAGACTAGTGATTGGAGATATTGATAAAGACTTGTCCCAGAGATTGCAAATGATGTGAGACTTGTCGCAGGAAAGAGCGTGCCGACATGCACAGATAAAAGGTCATGTTTCTGAACAAAGAGGTACTTTAGCTCTGAGCGAAGTTGCACATATGAAGCACAGCAAGTCCTTTCGACCAAAAGGTGCATTTAAGCAGAGACCAAATATCCAGAGAGGTACCCACTCCAATGACTCCACTCATTGCACGCGATGTGGCACACAATATCCAAAGACTGTTAACTGCCCAGCAAGAAGAGCAGAGTGTCGAAAGTGTGGTAAGAGGGGCCATTATGCCGTTGTGTGTTGTACTCTACATGTTAGAGATGTAAATGTAGTGCACAGAGAACATGAAGATCCGTTTTTCCTTGGAGCAATAACAGTAAAAGACTCCAATGGCTGATGGTTTGTAACTTCGAGGGTTCAGGATACAGACGTGGAGTTTAAGATTGACACTGGAGCAGACGTTAGTGTCATAACAGAGCAAACTTACAAAGCTCTCAAGATGAAGCCTGCTTTGATGTTAGCCAATGCAGTGCTGTATTGTCCAGGAGGGAAAGTGAGAAGTACACGAAGGTTTGAAACGAGCATTTACTATAAAGGAAACCAGTACTGCTTTACAGTATTTGTCATAACTGGACAGTCTGTTAATAACTTGCTGAGTAGAGAAGTTTCAGCAGCCCTTGGATTAGTTCAGCAAATTGACAATGCTGCACATTCACCAAGCGCGTCGGTTGGACTTTTGAAAACCATTCCTGTGAGAATCAAGCTGAAAGCAGATGCTGTCCCATATGCAGTTACGACAGCTAGAGGAGTATCTGGCCTTTACTTCCTAAGGTGAAAGCAGAATTGGAGAGAATGGTGAAGTGTGGTGTGATCAAAAAAATCACTGAACCGACTGAATAGTGCGCACCGATGGTGCCGGTACCCGGGAAAAGTGGACATCTGAGGATATGTGTTGGCCTAAACTGCCTAAATCAAGCAGTTGAACGTGAAGAGTACATTCTACCAACTCTTGATGATCTATTACCTCAGATGTCAGGTGCAACTATGTTTTCGCTATTGGACGCTAAGAGTGGGTTTTGGAAAATTCCACTGGAAAGAGAGAGTGCTAAACTCACCACTTTCATTACACCTTTTGGGAGGTTTTTCTTTCATAGACTTCCTTTTGGAATCTCAAGTGCGCCGGAGATATTCCAAAGAGAGATGAACAAACTTTTAAGAGACCATGAAGGCACAGCCGCATACATGGACAATATAATTGTCTATGGAGAGACACAAGAGGCACATAATCATCGTCTCCAGAGAGTCTTGAAAACACTTTCTGATGCTGGACTGAAACTCAATGAGGACAAATGTCTGTTGAGACAAACACAATTACAGTTTCTGGGTCATGTCATTGATTCTCAGGGAGTCAGACCAGATAAGAAAAAGGTTGAGGCTATAATGAACATTCAACCCCCACAGAACATGACAGAAGCGAAGAGGATCTTGGGGATGGTTCACTATGTAGGTCGTTACTTACCCGGATTGGCTGAGATAACCCATCCACTTAATGATCTTCTTAAAGCTGGTACAGCATGGACTTGGAGTAATCCACAGGAAAGGGCGCTCACAAGAATCAAGCAGCTCTTGTCCGGAGCTCCAGTTCTCTCCTTCTTTGACATGAACAAATCAACCATTGTAAGCGCAGATGCCAGCAGCTATGGATTAGGAGGAGTTCTCTTTCAGCAGCATGACGGACGCTTGAGACCCATAGCTTATTGTTTGCGTACCTTGACTGATGCTGAAACAAGATACGCATAAATCGAAAAGGAATGCCTCAGTGTGGTGTGGGCATGTGAAAAGTTTTCCAAATACCTGTATGGTCTGGACATTTTTTTAATTCATACAGATCACAAGCCATTGATTCCACTCATCAACAGCAGGGAAATTGACATGGTTCCTCTGAGATGTCAGCGGTTTTTGATTCGACCAATGAGATTCAACGCTAAGGCTGAGTGTGTACCAGGAAAGTTGTTAGTTGTTGCTGATACTCTTTCCAGGCACCCGGCTTCAACACCACAACTGAGTTCAGTGGAGCTTACAGATGACATCGCGGCCCTGGAGGAATCCACTAGAGCGGCCTGGCCGATGTCACATTCATGACTGAGTGAGGTCGTAGAAAGCACTAAGGCTGATCCTGAATTTCAGGTGGTAATGAGATACGTGAAACAGGGATGGCCAAAGTATTCTTCACAATTGCCAGAGTATGTAAAGCCCTACTATGCTGTAAGAGATACAGTGGTGTGAAAAAGTGTTGGCCCCCTTCCTGATTTCTTATTTTTTTGCATGTTTGTCACACTTTAATGTTTCAGATAATCAAACACATTTAAATATTAGTCAAAGATAACACAAGTAAACACATCATGCAGTTTTTAAATGAAGGTTTTTATTATTAAGGGAAAACAAAATCCAAAACTACATGGCCCTGTGTGAAAAAGTGTTTACCCCCTAAGCCTAATAACTGGTTGGTCCACCCTTAGCAGCAACAACTGCAATCAAGCGTTTTCCATAACTTGCAATGAGTCTGTTACAGCGCTGTGGAGGAATTTTGGCCCACTCATCTGCAGAATTGTTGTAATTCAGCCACATTGGAGGGTTTTCGAGCATGAAGCACCTTTTTAAGGTCATGCCACAGCATCTCAATGGGATTGAGGTCAGGACTTTGACTCGGCCACTCCAAAGTCTCCATTTTGTTTTTCTTCAGCCATTCAGAGGTGGACTTGCTGGTGTGTTTTGGATCATTGTCCTGCTGCAGAACCCAAGTTCGCTTCAGCTTGAGGTCACAAACAGATGGCCGGACATTCTCCTTTAGAATTTTTTGGTAGACAGCAGAATTCATGGTTCCATTTATCACAGCAAGTCTTCCAGGTCCTGAAGCAGCAGAACAGCCCCAGACCATCACACTACCACCACCATATTTTACTGTTGGTATGATGTTCTTTTTCTGAAATGCGGTGTTACTTTTACGCCAGACGTAATGGGACACAGACCTTCCAAAATGTTCAGTTTTTGTCTCGTCAGTCCACAGAGTATTTTCCCAAAAGTCTTGGGGATCATCAAGATGTTTTCTGGCAAAACTGAGATGAGCCTTTATGTTCTTTTTGCTCAGCAGCGGTTTTGGTCTTGGAACTCTGCCATGCAAACCATTTTTGCCCAGTCTCTTTCTTATGGTGGAGTCATGAACACTCACCTTAACTGAGGCGAGTGAGGCCTGCAGTTCTTTGGATGTTGTTGTGGGGTCTTTTGTGACCTCCTGGATGAGTTGTCGCTGCGCTCTTGGGGTAATTTTGGTCGGCCGGCCGCTCCTGGGAAGGTTCTCCACTGTTCCATGTTTTTGCCATTTGTAAACAATGGCTCTCACTGTGGTTCGCGGCAGTGCCAAAGCTTTAGAAATGGCTTTATAACCTTTTCTCAGCATGATGTCTAGCTTTTGAGGATCTTTTGGTCTACTTCACTTTGTCAGGCAGGTCCTATTTAAGTGAGTTCTTGATTGCGAACAGGTGTGGCAGTAATCAGGCCTGGGTGTGGCTAGAGAAATTGAACTCAAACACTTTTTCACACAGGGCCATGTAGTTTTGGATTTTGTTTTCCCTTAATAATAAAAACCTTCATTTAAAAACTGCATGATGTGTTTACTTGTGTTATCTTTGACTAATATATAAATGTGTTTGATTATCTGAAACATTAAAGTGTGACAAACATGCCAAAAAAAAAAAAAAAAAAATTTGTCTGTGTGTCATGATATTCTAATTTATTGTGACAGGATCGTCATTCCAAGCAGCATGAGAGCTGAGGTCAAAAGAAAACTTCATGATGGTCACATGGGGATTGTCAAGTGCAGAGACCGTGCGAAACAACGCATTTGGTGGCCTGGCATTAGCAAGGAAATCCAGGTATTCACAGAGAACTGTGCATATTGTCAACAAATAAACCTGCACAACATCGAGAACCTCTGATGACTACTCCATTACCAGATGGACCTCGGGTGAGAATTGTGGCTTATATTTGCAAGGTTGACAAAATTTTGAGAAAAATAATGAATTTAATTCATTTTGAAATAAGACTAACATAACAACGTGTGGAGTATAATCAAGTACGTGGTCTCTTGTACTTTTTATCTCTGGCCACTAGGGGGTGTTACATTCCAGACACTGGCTCATGTACTCATGTACATGCGTGTGTGGCTGTGAAGTCTGCTGTTGCAGAATAAGATTTATTGTTTTGAAGGAGTCTCCAACATCAACGCCACATCATTTTTGTCCATTTATATTTACATTAAATGTTCTGTAAAATTCTGAGTCATACAGCATCATACCAGCCTCTCTTTATTCTCTCTCTTCAACAAAGAACAAAAACAAAATGGCAGACTGTTACACATGAAACCACAATGGGACCACTCGTGCTCTCGGGCAGCGTTGTAGGCAGGCCGAGCACAAGTGGAGGAAGTACAAAGTACAGGTGTCTCATGGTGCTCTAAAGGACTGCTTAGCAGAATACCAGAATGCTGTTAAGGCTGCTAAGTCTCAATTTTTATCTACTACTATTGCTAGCAGCTGTCATCGCCCTAGGGCACTTTTTAAAACTATAGACTCTGTTATTAATCCATGCAACACTGTTTTAACTAATGCAACAACTGATACCTGTGAAAAGTTCTTACACTATATTATAGATAAGGTAGCTATTGTCAGTCAGGCTGCAAACTACTGTACACCTGAGCTGGAAATTGTTCCTGGGCACACTGCAATATTTGAGCAGTTTGAGTCTGTCTCTCTCTCCCTCCTCACTAAAGTATTGCAACACATTAATCCCACATACAGTCCTTTAGATACAATTCCCGCAAATCTACTAAAAGAGGTTTTTAATATAGTGGGTCCATGTCTTTCTCTGTCTGTCTGTCTCTATCTTTATCAATAGTTGTCTTACTTCTGGCTGCGTCCCAGATGCTTTCAAACATGCCGTGGTCACTCCCCTTCTCAAAGAACCTCACCTTGATTCTTCAGTTTTGTCCAACTTCAGACCTATCTCTCATCTCCCATTTCTCTCTAAAGTTCTAGAGAGGACTGTATTCATACAATTGCAGCCCTTTCTAGAAAAAAAATCATGTATTTGAAAAGTTTCAATCTGGCTTTAGAACTTGGCATAACCAAAGCCTGCAGTGCTAAAAGCCTATAACAATATCCTTTTATCTGTTGACGCTCAAATTCCTATAGCATTGGTTCTTTTGGACCTCACAGCAGCCTTTGATACCTTTGACCATGTGGTGCTCATCTCACGCCTGGCTCAAAGTGTAGACATTCAGGGCACGGCCCTCAAATGGTTCCGATCGTACCTAGCCAATAGAAGGTTTTCGGTAACGATTGGTGATCTCTCCTCTTCTTGTGCCTCTCTTTCCTGTGGGGTGCCACAGGGTTCTATTCTTGGTCCTCTCCTTTTGTATATGCTCCCTCTGGTGTCAATATTTAAGCAGTATAATCTTTCTTTTCATTGTTTTGCAGATGATGTGCAAATTTATAAGCCTATAAGGCCAAAGGGGAGCAACGCACTCCAGCCACTGTTTGATTGTTTAAAAGCCATCAAACTCTGGCTTTCACAAAACTTTCTTCATCTGAATGAAAATAAAACTGAGTGCATTGTGTTTGGAGCTACAGCTATGCAAGTAAGTTTAAACTCAGACCTTGGGGATCTTACTCTCTATGTGAAACCAATTGTTAGAAATCTTGGGGATATATTCAACAGCAGCTTGAAATTTGATAAACAGATTAATTCTGTAGTTAGAGCAAGCTTTTTCCAACTTCGCCTACTGGCTAAAGTGAAGCCTTTTCTATCACGCAGCGATCTTGAAAAGGTGATTCATGCTTTTATTAGTTCCAGGCTGGATTACTGTAATGCACTTTCTGTTGGTGTTAATCAGTCCTATCTCTCTCACCTTCAATTAGTACAAAATGCTGCTGTTCGTCTCTTAACCAATGCTTCCAAACGTGATCACATAACTCCCATCCTCCATTCTCTCCACTGGCTCCCTGTACATTTTAGAATAGATTTTAAATTATTGATGTTTGTCTTTAAAGCCCAACATGGCCTGACCCCATCTTATTTAACAGCTCTCTTAATACTTCGTAACCCTGGTAGAGCGCTCCGATCATCTGTTCAACTTCTTTTGGAAGTGCCAAGATCCAGATGCAAATGGTTTGGCAATCGGACTTTTGCGGGAGCAGCTCCCAAACTATGGAATTCGTTACCACTTGAAATTTGATCTGTTACGGATCTGGCCTCATTTAAATCCAAATTAAAAATGTACTTATTCACACTAGCTTTTAGTTTATAGTAGTTAGATAATATGTTTCTTTTATTCATAACGTACTTTTAAAAATCTGTTTTTATTTCTTAATATTTGGTTATTATCCTATGTTGATCTAAGATTCTTAATGTTGTTTATTTTCTTATTGTTTGACTTCTTTATTTGTGTTGTAAAGCACTTTGGTCAACCTGAAGTTGTTAATAAGTGCTATATAAATAAATCATTGATTGATTGACATCACAAAGCTTCAAACTTCTCCATCCTGAAGGTTTAGGAAAACTTGTAAACTCTGCCTTCTTATTGGTCAGAAGGTGCTGATTAATCCTCTATAACTGCAGTGGATTATGTTTGTTTATCTAACGAATAAAAACTGCAGAATTTATGTCCTGTTAATTCCAATTCAAGTCAAATTTAATTTTAAAGTAGATAAAAATAATTTCATTAAAAAATAGAAAGATAGGAAAAAAGAAAATAAATAAACAAACAAACAACTGAATAAATAAATTCTAAAAAAAACCCTTTTTTTGAATGTCTCTAAAATAAAAACAAACACAATGTGCTACATTATATTCAGCAGTATTTTTTCTTTAATTCAGTTAAATTCAGTTTTATTTCTATAGCACGTTTAACTGAAAATTCTTGCAAATCAGCTTTACAGGAAATTCAGCATTAATCAAAAATTACACACTTCCTATTGTCCTGTTTTTTCCCTTTCAATAAATCACCTCAAAATGTAATTTTATTATTAAAATAAATCTAGATTATTATATTAATATAAAATTAAATATGTCCACACAATTTTTTTCTCCATCTGTTATCTCAGTTTCATGAAAATAAGCTATGATTGGTCAAAAAAACACAATTTTTTACTCCTTTGTGCTAAATTTGAATCAATAATAAGGAAGAAAACAGTACACAGGTAGAAAGATAAATTTGTAATGTTTTTTTATTTATTATTTTCCATTTTAATACTATTTATTTATTTATTTGTTTGTTTGTTAGCGTCTCCTTTCTTTTTTCTTCATGACTGTAACATTTATTTCTATTTATATATTTCTATTTCTATATATTTCTATGTATTTATTTATGTATTTATTTATTTATTCATTAGGATATTGTTTCTTTTTTCTTCATGACTACAGCATTTATTTATTTATTTATTTATTTATTTATTTATTTATTTATTTATTTATTAGGGTGTCCTTTGAAAGGAGCTTTGGTGCTTTTTCTTCAATATAAAGTCATTAATATGTCGAGAAGCACAAGGAGATATTTGTTTTAACGTTGGGGGTTTGTTTAAAAAATAAATAATAAACTCTGCCTGTTATATCTGCAATCTATTTATCTGTCTGTCTGTCTGTCTGTCTGTCTGTCTGTCTGTCTGTCTGTCTAATCTGTCAAATCTGTCAATCATCCACAAGCCTTCATGATCAAATGATTGTTTTATTAAAACAAATTAATTTATTCTCTAACTGATTAAAACTTATACATCATTGTTATTTGTTTGGTTTGAAGATCACATTTATTTATTAAAGGATGTCCTTTCTTTTTTCTTTATGTCTGCAGCATTTTTTAAATATTTATTTATTTATATAATAGGCCGTCCTTTTTTTCTTCATGACTGTAGCATTTGTTTTTATCTATATTTATATGTATTTTTTTATTTATTCAATAAGGCATCCTTTTTTCATGACTGTAACATTTTTTTTATTTATCTATTTATTTATTTATTTATTTATTTGTTTGTTTATTTATTTATTTATCTATTTATTTATTTAGTTATTTAGTTTGTTTATTTATTAGGGAGTCCTTTGTTTCTTCATCATGACTATAGCATTTATTTGTTTGTTTGTTTATTTTTTAGGGTGTCCTTTCTTTTTTCTTCATGACTATAACATTTATTTATCTATCTATCTATCTATCTATCTATCTATCTATCTATCTATCTATCTATCTATCTATCTATCTATTTATTTATTTATTTATTTATTTATTTATTTATTAGGGCATCCTTTCTTTTTGTTTGTTTGTTTTATTATTTTTTAGGGTGTCCTTTCTTTTTTCTTCATGGCTCTAACAAACAAATAAAGTATATGTTTATTTTATAATTATTCTATAATTATTTTTATAGACTTATAGCATTTATTTTTATTTGTATTAATCAATAAATCAATCAATCAATTAGTTAGTTTGTTTGTTTATGTATGTATTTATTTATTTATTAGGATGTACTTTGCTTTTTTCTTCATGACTGTACCAATTATTTATTTTATCTTATTTTATTTATTTATTTATTCATTCTTTTTTTTTTTTCTCTTTTTTCTTTTTTCTTTTTTTACCAGCTGTGGACCATGAGCCTCTGTTTCTCTTCTCTTTCTCCTCTCTTTTCTCTTCCCTGTCACTCACAGAGGCTCATGTACGCAGAAGAGGGCGTATATAACCTACATCACTAATCTAACACAAATTGCTCAGAATTACCACACACACACACACAAACACACACACACACACACACACACACACACACAGACATCCTCATCAGTACTAACACACGACCCTCAGGCAGCTGGTGTGTTTCAGAAACTTTAATATTTGTGTGTCTCCTCTTATAAATACTGGAAGTAAAAATGTCAGTGTGTCAGTGTGGAGTCGAGTAGTGAGGCCGGAGGTGATGTTTACTGGAACATACACCAGTCATCCTCTCTCTGTGGTGTGTGTGTGCGTGTGTGTGTGTGTGTGTGGTTTTGGTTGCATTTAAACGCATCTCTCATTTCTCAGCTCTTTCCTCCTTCTCTCAGTCGTGACTCTGACAGATTGAAGACGTAACTCAGCGACAGGTAAAAAAAACACTTTAAAATTGAGCTTTGAAGTAGATTTGTACATCTGAAAATCAAAACTTTATAAATACAACACAACAAAAACTTCACTTTTACTGACGTGTTTCTGTTTCACTGAACAACTGCTTTGTTTAAATACACAATTTTTTTTTTCCAGTCAGTTCTATTATTTATTTGTTTCACTATTATTATTTAATTTTTTTTTAAAGTCTTTTTTAAATATATAAAAAGTTCTGCACCTAAAATCTCATTTTTAATCGATGAGTTTCAGCTGATTTATGGATCTTCTTACTAATCCACTATTTCCAGGTTCCACTGGCAGATCATTTTGCTTTATTTCTTGACTTAAGCAAAATAATTTCACTTTTTTTTGTCAACAAAGATGAAAAAATGCAAGAATTGAAAGAAACTGGACGTGTCTAGTGTTAACAACTCTATAAATAAAACTAAAATGAGGTCTAAAAAGTTAAAACTAGTTATAAAAAGCTTTTTTTAGTTAAAGTTCTGGTTAAAATTGTTGCATGTTTCAGTATGAAGCAGTTTAATCATTTTTGTGAGGATGAAAAACGTTTCCGTTCTTCCACATTTTTTGCATTTGTTAGCGAATATTTTGCACAGTAAAAGTAGTTTTATCTCATTTAAAGCTGGAATAGGTCACAGCTGGATATTTAGACAGGTATCAGGCGTCATCTCTCCGCTGTAGGTCTTTAGAAATGAAGGTGTTTAGATTCTACAGCCGGCTGAAATCCCTCAGGCCCAGACTGGGAATAATTTCTCCTCCTCGTGTCGTGCTCATGTCGGAGTTATGGATTTCCCAGAGTGTTAAAAAGGCAGACTTTAATTTCAACACCCGGGGTTTGATGACATAGATATTTTTGGCTCAATGAAGAAAAGATTAGAAGACTTGAGTGAAAATTAATTTTCTGGAAATTTCCAGAAAACGCACCTCTCGATATAAGCAATGTTTCAATTGGAAAACTGGAAGAAAAACAAACAAAAAAAATTCATGTTATATACAATTTAGTTAAACCTTCTGAAATTATATTTCTGTTTAATTATTATTATTATTATTATTATTAAGAATAATATCTATCTATCTATCTATCTATCTATCTATCTATCTATCTATCTATCTATTTTATTTATTATTATTATTATTATTATTATTATTATTATTATTATTATTAAGAATAATATTTATTTATTCATTTATTATTATTATTATTATTATTATTATTATTATTATTATTAAGAATAATATTTATTTATTCATTCATTTATTATTATTATTATTATTATTATTATTATTATTATTATTATTATTACAAATAATATTTATTTATTTATTTATTTATTATTTATTTATCTTTTTCTTTTATTTTATTTATTATTATTATTATTATTATTATTATTATTATTATTATTATTATTATTATTATTAATGTGGGTCAGTGTGAGCCTGCTGATGGAAAGTATTCAGTTATAGTCATTTGAGGAGGAAATATGACTGAAAAATAAATAATAAGTTTTTTTGTGAGAAATATTTAAACTTTAGATTAAATCCTTATATAACTATATAAACATGTACAGTAACATTGTCATTTAATTAGCTACATAAATATTAATGATATTTCTAGCAAGGTTTCAATACTTACACAGATTTTACTCATAAAAATCAGCCGTATGAGTGTGTAGAAGTGCGTGAACTTGTGGAATTCATGAAAATCCCATAAATCTGTAAGAATTATTAAGAAGAACCTTGACCTGATCGTTTCATCTGCATGGGCTACTGCGCTTTTATATCCAGAATCTTCTGTGGATTTTAAATGCTTTGTTTTTGTGACGTTTTCAGCATTTAGCATCCACCGTTATCCAGAGAGATTTCTAGAAAGAGCTCTAAACACGTCAACTGACGCAAGAGATATATCTCATTTATTTCTATTCAAATCCAAATTTTATTGAATACACAATCACACATACAGTGAAAATAGAATCTAATAGAATGCAAATAGAGTAAGGATAGAATTAGAGTAAAAACTGTAGAGGGTTGAAAGAGGGAAAAAATAGAAAATAGAAACTTTTAGAATATGAATATAGTTACAGGATGATAGTAAGAGTATTATATATTGTTGATTTTTTTATTATCTTCCATTGAGTCAAATTATCTTCCATTTCTACATTGCAGTCTTCACAAAACCACATTTTGTCCTAGCTGTACAGAGGAATGAGGATTAAAAACTCACTCGACTTCATTTCGTGCTCCTGCGGCCTGGGCACATGACCTTGTATGGAGTTTTGTGGGCGTGGCTTTATGTAAATAGGTTGAGTTTGTGCTAGTGATGAACGTAAGCACAGGGGTTTAAAGAAAAATCTGCCTTTCTGAAACTTTTGTAAATCTGATGAATGTTTTTTTTTTTTTCAGTTTGACTTAAACATTTACACAAAAATTTAAAAGCACTTTTTTCTCAAAACCATAAAGATTTGATGATGACAATTTTTTTTAAATCCATAAAAATAAATAAAT
>JAUCMX010000001.1:1458068-1515568 GCA_033459395.1 Hemibagrus guttatus
ATTATTTTTTTTTTTTTTTTTTGGGGGGGGGTTTTTTTTTTTTTTTTTTTTTTTTTTTTTTTTTTTTTTTTTTTTTGGGGAAAATCACACTATTACTATTCCTCATACTTCTTCTTCCCTACAAAATTTTGTCCGCTAACTAGTCCGCACTGTTTGTCATAGACCCAGGAATGAGGTATCATATTGTGCGGCTTGTTCAGAAAAGATGTGCTATGACTTTTATAAGCGATCGAAATTTCGGTTTTCCCGCCACGCCCCTCGGAACGTCCCAAAAAGTCCCATAGAAATGAATGGGCGGAATTTTCAATCCTCAATAAAACTCACACACACACTGCAACATAGTCATATCACATACCACAACACTCAGCACAATGACGGGAAGTGAGTGACGTGTGTCCAGGAGACTTCACGTGACGTCACCTGCCCCTCCATCAGGGAATTATGGGAAATCGCAAAATTACAGCTAGATACATGTGACATATCAAAACGCTCAGTACAATAAGGGGAAGTGAGTGACGTGTGTCCGGATGACGTCACGTGACCCCCTCCCGGGAATTATTAGGAAATCGTAAAATTACGGCTACATACACGTCACATAGCAAAACGCTCAGTACAATGAGGAGAAGTGAGTGATGTGTATTTCTGGGTGACCCCCCCCCCACCGGAATTATGGGTAATCGCAAAATTTCTGCAACATACACATGTGACATATCAAAATGCTCAGCACAATGTGGGGAAATGCATCACAGATGAGTTTTAGCATGGCAAGCACCACTCACATTTTCTTCAGGAAATGTACATGTCTAGTTTTTTTTATTATTATTATTATTATTATTATTATTATTCAGTCATTTTTGTCTACCGCTTATCCGATCTACACTCGGGGGCACGGGGAGCCTGTGCCTATCTCAGGCGTCATTGGGCATCAAGGCAGGATACACCCTGGACGGAGTGCCCAAACCCCTCCAGGGCACACACACACTCTCATTCACTCACACAATCACACACTACTGACAATTTAGAGAAGCCAATCAACCTACAATGCATGTCTTTGGACTGGGGGAGGAAACCAGAGTACCCGAAGGAAACCCCCAAGGCACGGGGAGAACATGCAAACTCCACACACACATGGCGGAGGCGGGAATCGAACCCACAACCCTGGAGGTGTCAGGCAGACGTGATAGCCACCAAGCCACCGTGCCCCCCTTTATTATTATTATTATTATTATTGTTATTGTTATTGTTATTGTTATTGTTATTATTGTGTTTTTAGTGGATCACAGGTTCAAATGAGTTCTATATGGAGGTTGTAGAGACATATTTTTTGAAAAGGCTTTTTGCTTGTTTTGGAGCAAATCCTCTGATTGATCAGCAACATTCAGCACTGAGGGTAGCAGCAGGAAGTGTAATGAACCTCATGATGCTCATCACCCATGGACAGCTGAAGGTAAGACACATTCTGACACCGGGAACATCTAAACATCTCTGAACATAAAGGAGTTTCACATTCCTACCTGTGTACACTAAGCTCCGCCCCCAGAACCCTACATCACTCTGTTTACGAATGCAGTCTCTGTTTTTATTTATAACAAACTCTAGCAGTCCAGTCGAACCTGTCCAGGTACAGTGTCGTTAATTCTGCATCCAAGTTCATTCTGTTTATCTTGAAATAACAGCTGCCAGAGTTTATTCTGGTTTTGCTTCACTTCCTGTGTTTTTTTTTTTTTGAGAATTAGCTACTGCACTGAGCACTTTCTTATTTCAGACTGAGGTGTGGGCGGAGTTAAGGGTGTAGGGGGCATGTCTATAAGTGACACAGACTCCAAAGTTTAAGTCTTCCAGATCAGGATGCTGTTTTATAAATGGATTTCCAAATGAAGCCATGAATTAAACCATTATTTTTATCAGTTAAGCTTGTGTTTTGTACTAAAAAGAAATGTAAAAAAAAAATTATTTAATTATTTTAATAATAAATAAATAAATAAAAATAATTGTTTGTTTTCCACAATATTATTTTTTAAATTTGTTTTCCACAATATTATTCTTTTTTAATGATTAACTTTAGATTTATTTAATAAGTTTTTAATTTATTCACGTCACATTTTTTATTCTATACACATGTGTAATGAGGATGAACATGTGGCAAACATTTCATACGAAAGAGTCTCTTGGTGTGCAAACATTTCTGTAAACATTTATCTTAATGTTAAAGTATTATTCTACAGAAGAGTACAGATCTTTCTCTCTCAAAACAGAACGGCTTTGCAATCGTACAAGCAGATAGAAAAGATGCCTCATGCTCATCACACTGCACAGCAGTGTAAGTACTGTAGTGTACACACACACACACACACACACACACACTTTATCACCAATGCAGTTTATAACTGTTTTTCTCTTCTACTCTTTAGGACTAATTGTAGCCCAGTAGCAATAGCTACTAAACTGCTCCAGCAAAAACATAACAAAAGAAGGATTCTCATTCTTCACTGGGTGAGACACACACACACACACACACACACACACGTTTCAGATTTTTATCATAAATACATGAAACATTCAACAAATGTTTAAAAATGTTCAAAAAACATTTGTTATTCAATTCAAAAAAATCCTCAAATATTCCTGAAACATTCAGACCATCCAGGATATGTATCTCAAATGTGCATCATTCAAACCATTCATTAAACATGCATCTAATATGTAGCAAACATTCATCAGATTTTTATCAGACGTTTATCAGACGTTTATCAGACGTTTATCAGACGTTCATCAAACATTCATCAGACGACCATCAGACGTTCATCAGACGTTCATCAGACATTTATCAGACGTTTATCAGACGTTCATCAGACGTTTATCAGACGTTCATCAAACATTCATCAGACGTTTATCAGACGTTTATCAGACGTTCATCAATCACACATCAGACATTAACATCAGCCTGGAGTCCATCACATGGTGCACCACAGGGATTGAGTCGGAGCTGCGTGTCTGAACACAACTCTTTTTTTCTTTAGGATGTTCATCACTGTAATTCAACTCAGGAAATGTTCTACACAGACCCCAACATTCTCCACATCTCTCTGCATTGCTATGGCAACGCCCCCTTCAGCACCGTGAGAGGACGTCCTGATGAAGTGAGCACACGGCTTATTGTTTATAACCTGTTCTGTTATACATCACACTTTTCATCTGTGTGTGTGTGTGTGTGTGTCTGTGTGTGTGTGGTCCTGTAGGTGGGATTAAATGATGGAGAAGGTTTTAACGTCAATGTGGAATGGTCATGTGACCTGGACCCACACATAGGAGACGCAGAATACCTGGCAGCCTTCAGGTATACGGCAATCATCAGCTTTGGCATAGAGGAGCTTGTGTGACTGTGTGAGGTCAGAGGTCAGAGGTCAGTGTGGGCTGCACTAACACCGCAGGGCACTAACACTCCTGTCTGTGTGCAGGACGGTGATCAGACCCATCGCCCGGCAGTTCTGCCCTGAATTCATCCTCATCTCCACTGAGTTTAACTCCGTCGAAGGACATCCAGAGTCTCAGAGCGGACCAAGAGTATCTGCTCAATGTAGACAACAAACACACACACACACACGCACACCAAACACATACACACACACGCACACCAAACACATACATACAAACATACACACCAAACACACATACACATACAAACATACACACCAAACATGCACATACACATACACACACATTCCAAACACACACACATCCTCATCCTGAAGTACTTAAACTAGCTCCTATTTTCAATGTTTAAGTATTATGTTGTTGTTTTAAAAGAAAAAGAAAAGAAAAAAGCTCAGTGTTAGGTTAATGCTATCCCAGGTTTGTGTCTTATTGAGCCAGTGTTAATGTATTCAGTGACCGAGAACTAAAGCACTTTTGTACGTCGCTCTGGATAAGAGCGTCTGCCAAATGCCAGAAACCTAAATGTACACACACATACACACACATGCATACACATACACACACACATACACACACACACACACACACACACACACACACACATATGCATACACATACACACCAAACACACACACATATATGCATACACATACACACATACACATACACACCAAACACACCAAACATACACATACACATACACAAACGCACCAAACACACACACACACACACACACACACACACACACACACACACACACACGTATAAACATACATACATACACATACACACCAAACACACCAAACATACACATACACATACACATACACAAACGCACCAAACACACACACACACACACACACACACGTATAAACATACATACATACAAACACACATTTAACTTTTAAATTAGATTCATGAAATAAAACAAAACCTAAAATCACTTACTGTATAAAAAAATTCTTTAATGCTAATTTTTATGAAACTTAATCCCAATCTGATAATCACATAAAACCTTTAATATTAAATAATTTATCATTTATTGCACTTTGTAGACGGTCCCTTAATAATAATAATAACAACAACAACAACAACAACAACAATAATAATAATAATAACATTTTTACTGACTCAGAATCATCTGAAACCATGACACGGCAGCTTTCTCTGCTACATTTCACACTTTTACTTTTTCTACCAGCGCGTGATCTTAATAAATGCTAGTTAAGCGTTACACATCGTGACAGGAAGTTGTGTAATGTTCGGGAAAGTCTAGTTTTGTCGATGCGCTCTCGGCTGTTGTGTTGCATTATGAATAAAAACAGAAATGTTTCATTTAAGACAGGAAGAGAAAGATGAGCGTCAGCATGAGGCAGCACTTTATTTGTGCAAAGCAGAAATAATGGTTTTTATTTATTTATTTATTTTTATTTTTTTGGTGGTCATGGTGTGTGTGATTGTGACTCATCACTTTTATTTCTGCAACTAAAATTTCTTTCAAAAGGCATATTTTAAAATCAAATAATTCATTTTAATTAATAAATAATGTTCATTAATTAAAAATTAAAATTAAATTAAATTTTATTTCTAATTATTATAAGGAAAATAATAATAATAATAATTATTATTAAGAGAAATTTAAAAGAATCTAATTCAGTTGTAAGTGAGGATTTATCTCGGGGTGGGGTGGGGTGGATTAATTAATTAATTAATTAATTAATTAGTTTATTGATTAATTAAGAATAAAAAAAACAATTATTAAAATGTTTATTAGCAGCATGAATAATTAAAGGACTGTACAATGATAGAAAGACAAACTGTGTGTGTGTGTGTGTGTGTGTGTGTGTTGTAGGTTTCGGGCTCCTCACTCAGAACCTGATGGAGCTCTGTGGAGGTCGTGTCATCGTGGTGTTAGAGCGAGGTCATGATGTCACACCCGTCTGTGAGGCGTCGACGGCGTGTGTTAGCGCTCTGTTAGAGAAGAAGGTAACACACTACACACTTAAACACCGCTTCATCAGTCAGAAGGTGTTGAGAGGTGACTGACGTGTGCGTGTGTGTGTGTGTGTGTGTGTGTGTGTAGGTTGTGGATCTGTCGGAGGATGTCCTGATGAAGAAGCCGTGTGCTGCTGCAGTTCAGTCTCTGTGCAAAGTTCTGGAAATCCACAGTGAGTGCGTGTTCTGAGCTCACACACAAACACACACACACACACACACACACACACACACACACACACACACATACACCTGTGTTTTGCTTAGCATGTGTGTGTGTGTGTGTGCGCATCAGGTCAGTACTGGCCGTCTGTCAAAGCTCTGAAAGACACAGTTGGAGAGTCATGGTTACAAACTGAAGGAAAACATGCAGCGCAAACAGACACGGCCTCAGCGCTCGCCTTACTGAGCGTGAACACGCCGAAACACACCAGGTAACATCTAAACACCACAAACACCTGAACACCTTAAACACCTGAACACCACAAACACCTGAACACCTTAAACACCTGAACAGCTAATCACCTGAACACCACAAACACCTGAACACCTTAAACACCTGAACACCTTAAACACCTGAACAGCTAATCACCTGAACACCACAAACACCTGAACACCTTAAACACCTGAACACCACCAACACCTGAACACCACAAACACCTGAACATCTAAACACCTAAACATCTAAATACCTACACCACAAACACCTAAACATCTAATCACCTGGACATCTAAACACCTGAACACCACAAATACCTGAACAACACCAACACCTGAACATCTAATCACATGAACACCACAAACACCTAAACATCTAATCACCTGAACACCTGAACACCACAAACACCTGAGCACCACAAACACCTGAACATCTAATCACATGAACACCACAAACACCTGAACACCTGAACACCACAAACACCTGAACACCACCAACACCTGAACATCTAAACACCTGAACACCACAATCACCTGAACAACTGAACACCACAAACACCTGAACACGAGAAACACCTGAACATCTAATCACATGAACACCACAAACACCTGAACACCTTAAACAACTGAACACCTGAACACCACCAACACCTGAACATCTAAACACCTGAACACCTAAATACCTACACCACAAACACCTAAACATCTAATCACCTGGACATCTAAACACCTGAACACCACAAACACCTGAACACCACAAACACCTGAACATCTAAACACCTGAACATCTAAATACCTACACCACAAACACCTAAACATATCATCACCTGGACATCTAAACACCTGAACACCACAAACACCTAAACACCTTAAACACCTGAACACCTTAAACACCTGAACATCTAATCACCTGAACACCACAAACACCTGAACACCACCAACACCTGAACACCACAAACACCTGAACATCTAAATACCTACACCACAAACACCTAAACATCTAATCACCTGGACATCTAAACACCTGAACACCACAAATACCTGAACACCTGAACATCTAATCACATGAACACCACAAACACCTAAACATCTAATCACCTGAACACCTGAACACCACAAACACCTGAGCACCACAAACACCTGAACATCTAATCACATGAACACCACAAACACCTAAACACCTTAAACACCTGAACACCTTAAACACCTGAACATCTAATCACCTGAACACCACAAACACCTGAACACCACCAACACCTGAACACCACAAACACCTAAACATCTAATCACCTGGACATCTAAACACCTGAACACCACAAATACCTGAACACCTGAACATCTAATCACATGAACACCACAAACACCTAAACATCTAATCACCTGAACACCACAAACACCTGAGCACCACAAACACCTGAACATCTAATCACATGAACACCACAAACACCTGAACACCTGAACACCACCAACACCTGAACATCTAAACACCTGAACACCACAATCACCTGAACAACTGAACACCACAAACACCTAAACATCTAATCACCTGGACATCTAAACACCTGAACACCACAAACACCTGAACACCACAAACACCTGAACATCTAAACACCTGAACATCTAATCACCTGAACATCTAAATACCTACACCACAAACACCTAAACATATCATCACCTGGACATATCATCACCTGGACATCTAAACACCTGAACACCACAAACACCTAAACACCTTAAACACCTGAACACCTTAAACACCTGAACACCTTAAACACCTGAACATCTAATCACCTGAACACCACAAACACCTGAACACCACCAACACCTGAACACCACAAACACCTGAACATCTAAATACCTACACCACAAACACCTAAACATCTAATCACCTGGACATCTAAACACCTGAACACCACAAATACCTGAACACCTGAACATCTAATCACATGAACACCACAAACACCTAAACATCTAATCACCTGAACACCTGAACACCACAAACACCTGAGCACCACAAACACCTGAACATCTAATCACATGAACACCACAAACACCTAAACACCTTAAACACCTGAACACCTTAAACACCTGAACATCTAATCACCTGAACACCACAAACACCTGAACACCACCAACACCTGAACACCACAAATACCTAAACATCTAATCACCTGGACATCTAAACACCTGAACACCACAAATACCTGAACACCTGAACATCTAATCACATGAACACCACAAACACCTAAACATCTAATCACCTGAACACCTGAACACCACAAACACCTGAGCACCACAAACACCTGAACATCTAATCACATGAACACCACAAACACCTGAACACCTGAACACCACCAACACCTGAACATCTAAACACCTGAACACCACAATCACCTGAACAACTGAACACCACAAACACCTGAACATCTTAAACAACTGAACACCTGAACACCACCAACACCTGAACATCTAAACACCTGAACACCTAAATACCTACACCACAAACACCTAAACATCTAATCACCTGGACATCTAAACACCTGAACACCACAAACACCTGAACACCACAAACACCTGAACATCTAAACACCTGAACATCTAATCACCTGAACACCACAAACACCTGAACATTTAAACACCTGAACACCTAAATACCTACACCACAAACACCTAAACATATCATCACCTGGACATCTAAACACCTGAACACCACAAACACCTAAACATCTAATCACCTGGACATCTAAACACCTGAACACCACAAACACCTGAACATTTAAACACCTGAACATTTAAACACCTGAACATCTAAACACCTGAACACCACCAACACCTGAACACCACAAACACCTGAACATCTAAACACCTGAACACCTAAATACCTACACCACAAACACCTAAACATATCATCACCTGGACATCTAAACACCTGAACACCACAAACACCTAAACATCTAATCACCTGGACATCTAAACACCTGAACACCACAAACACCTGAACATTTAAACACCTGAACATTTAAACACCTGAACATCTAAACACCTGAACACCACCAACACCTGAACACCACAAACACCTGAACATCTAAACACCTGAACACCTAAATACCTACACCACAAACACCTAAACATATCATCACCTGGACATCTAAACACCTGAACACCACAAACACCTAAACATCTAATCACTTGGACATCTAAACACCTGAACACCACAAACACCTGAACATTTAAACACCTGAACATTTAAACACCTGAACATCTAAACACCTGAACACCACCAACACCTGAACACCACAAACACCTGAACATCTAAACACCTGAACACCTAAATACCTACACCACAAACACCTAAACATATCATCACCTGGACATCTAAACACCTGAACACCACAAACACCTAAACATCTAATCACCTGGACATCTAAACACCTGAACACCACAAACACCTGAACATTTAAACACCTGAACACCACCAACACCTGAACATCTAAATACCTACACCACAAACACCTAAAAATCTCATCACCTGGACATCTAAACACCCGAACACCACAAACACCTGAACACCACAAACACCTGAACATCTAATCACCTGGACATCTGAACATCTGAACAGTAGAATTTTATATTAACTTTATTACTTTTTACTTTTATAACATTTGTCATTTGTTTATGAAAACATTAACAATAATTTAGACTCTGTCTGTAATCAGTGATCTCTAACTCAGTGGATTAGACTCAGTTTATTAATCTGACTGTAAATGCTGACGCCTCTGATGAAGTTTCAGTTCTGAGAGCTCGGGGTTGCATCGTGATGGAAACGAGCCGGTGGAGCACGACGAGGACGAGGACTAAACTCTGTGAGCTCCAGGGAAAAGCAAGCCTGGAACTTTCTGGAAAAATATCCTGCAGTTCATTTGGTCTAGAAAGAGTTTTCAGTAACACATTTACATTTAAACCACAAATCATTCTTTCTACAGACTTCGTTTAGATTCCTTTAGAATTTTTTACAAAAATATTATTTTATTTTTTATTAAAAGCCAGAAGTAGATTTTTTTAAGACGTTAGCAGAAATTTAAAAACAAAACAAAAAAAAAACACTTTTATTGTAAACATTTCCTTTATTTAGTTTTAAAGAAACAAAATCAAACTATAAAAGTCTTTTACTGTAGAATCATTTTTCTACTGCGTTCGAAGTTCTCACTTTTAATGTATATATATATAATATATTTTTTCTGAAATATTATTGAAGTCAAAGACAAAAATATATATATATATATATATATGTGATTAAATTAGTAGAATTTGTTTTAATATTTTTTTGAAAATTATTACATTTACTTTATTATTATTATTATATTTTAGTTAATATTGTAGTGTGGTAATGTTGCTTTTTTTCCATAAAATATCCAAAAATCCACATTCAGGATTGTTTTATTGCGCTTCTACTTCACCTGATTAAATATTCACATTTAATTTTATTTTATTAAAACATCCCTTAAAATTTTATTTAGATCTTTGTTAGACATAACAAATAAAAACAACCACATTTTATGCTTAAATTTTATAAAAAAAAATTTTTCTTTTTAAATTTAACGTAAAAAAAAAAAAAAAAGATATTAGAAAGTATTCGTGTGAGTTTGGTTGTTGTGATAAAATTTAATTTACATTGCTGCATTTCATTAAGTTGCTTAAATTTGTATAAAGCATTAGCTCCGCCCCCTAAACGTAAACATAGACTTATTCTTTAAACATTTTTATTCCGGTGAAGTCGTTGGAGTCGTTATGCAGATTTGCAGGAGACCAGGTTTTTAAAAAAAAAATTACTTCTGAAAGCACTTTAATTTGTTTGTAATTTTTACTTCAACGTTTTGCTTGTAATCTCATTTGTAATTTTACATTTTATTTACTTTTTTCTGGATGTTTATTAACAACTTTATGAACAAATTGCTGAGATACAGACACTGTAAGTCTCATAGAAAAATTCCCTTTATATTGACATTAACTCTCTTGCAGGAATGTTTTTTTGTTTTTCAATTTAATGTCAATTTTATTTTCATTTAATGTCAGCCTTCAGACGCTGAGCTTTTTAATGACTTCTGTAAGTGAGGATTTGAAATGTTTGGAGTTTTCAGCTTTTTTGCCATGCGGAGGCGAGAAGAATCGAATCAAATAACTGAATTCATCATTTTTGTTTGTTGTGATTTTTTTTTGTTTAAGTTGTCTAGACTTAAGTGAGATTTTCACCTTGTTGTTGTAAAGTGACCAGAAATAAAAATCATCCTCAATATTATTATTATTATTATTATTATTATTATTCCTTTTTTTCTTATTATTTGTATTATTATTTTATGATTTTTTTCTTATATTTTTTCTTTTTTCTTTGTTTTTCTTATTTTCTTCTCCTTCTTCTTCTTCTTCTTCTTCTTCTTCTTCTTATTATTATTATAGAAAAGTATCTTGTTTTCTTTTCATTTTAATTAAAAGCATACAAATCACACCACCACGCCAGGCATTTGTCGTTTGAGTAAAAGTGTTTTATTAACATGAAGTCCACACAGAGACGTTTATATAAAGACACAGGATCATTGTTCAGAGGATTAATTCAAATAACAATAAAACATTTACATTTGTTCTCTTCGGTAAAATCAGAAGAACAGAAGCGAGTGTCTGAACCCCGCGGCGCCGTGGACCCACACGAGCTACACGCTAAATTCTCACTGCGCTACATGGGCGTGTTCGAGGATCGAGTCTGTGTCCTGAAGCTGTTTTACTTGGTGAGATGTTTGACTGGAGGCACGAATAATGTAAAGAATAATAGACGATAAAACTGATCGCACACATATCGTACGGTTACGCTGTGACCCCGGGGACAGGACTGCGCTGGTGACGGGAATAAAACGCCGGTGTAAAGTCGCGCTAACGTGCAATACGACACAATACGATACGACGTTATGACATCATGAATCATCCTTGGATCGATACGTGACTGAAATCTAATTCTTGGTGGAACAATTTTATTTATTCAACTTAAAAATAGAACAAATTTTCTCCAAACCTATTCCACATCATCAGATGGATTACACCATGGTTTACACCAACTTATATTGCCAAAAGTTTTGGGACACCCCTCCAAATCATTGAATTCAGGCTTTGTTTTTCAGGGCTTGGGCTCGGCCCCTTAGTTCCAGTGAAAGGAACTCTTAATGCTTCAGCATACCAAGACATTTTGGACAATTTCATGCTCCCAACTTTGTGGGAACAGTTTGGGGATGTCCCCTTCCTGTTCCAACATGACTGCACACCAGTGACCAAAGCAAGGTCCATAAAGACATGGATGAGTGAGTTTGGTGTGGAGGAACTTGACTGGCCTGCACAGAGTCCTGACCTCAACCCCATAGAACACCTTTGGGATGAATTAGAGCGGAGACTGCGAGTCAGACCAAAAGTTTTGGGACATCTGCCTGGGACATCCCGCCCTTTACAGCTATAACAGCTTCAACTCTTCTGGGAAGGCTTTCCACAAGGTTTAGTGCATTTGTGAGGTCAGGCACTGATGTTGGACGAGAAGGCCTGGCTGCAGTCTCCGCTCTAATTAATCCAACCCCTGAAACACAACACCTGAATTCAATGATTTCGAGGGGTGTCCCAAAACCTTTGGCAATATAGTGTATCTGTAAGGTGCACAACAAAATAAGTTATTCTAGCATCAGGAGGCATAATAAATACATTTAAAATCAGAATAAAATCTTCAGAATAATACTAGCAGTCAATCTGGCCCATGTATTTTTTCTGACTCCGAAAAAAAATTGGCGACCGCTGATTTCACTCATAATAAAACACCTGGCTGTGATTTTATCTGCACCTGAACAGGATCATTAATCGTAGCGATGTCTTAATAAGCCGTGACCCTGATTTTCGCCTCCACACAGCAGCACGTTACACACACGTGATGTTATAACCAGGTGTAGCCAACGGTAACCAGGTGAAACCAACGGTAACCAGGTGAAACCAACGGTAACCAGGTGAAACCAACGGTAACCAGGTGTAGCCAACGGTAACCAGGTGTAGCCAACGGTAACCAGGTGTAGCCAACGGTAACCAGGTGAAACCTGACACTTACTTGTTTTAGTTAGGTTTTCATTTGTACATCTAACATTTATTTCCTATATAAACAGAAACCTTGTAAATTTGTTTGCTGTTAGTTTCAATCGATCTCTATCACATCCTTTTTTTTAAATCAAAATTCCTGAATAATTAAACCATAAAATATGTAACGATTAAATCTCTTTATATTGAAACAGAATAAAATAAAACTTTAATGCCACTGTAGTCTGAAACACGGACCTGTTTTCTGTCTTCATACACAGACCTGTCCATATACATCCTACAGTTACCATGGTTACCGTAAAACCTCTTACACACACACACACACACACACACACTCTCTCTCTCTCTCCAGACTTCACTCACAACACACTGATCACGGTTTATCAAAATCCCGCCACAATTAATGATCCACCTTTAGGATGTAGTGAGGTCACCAGCGATGCTCCATAGCCACGCCTTCCGCAAAAAGTAAAAAAAAATAAAAAATAATAAAGTCTTTTTTTTTAAACAGGTAAAGGCTCAGAACCGCCTCCTAGTTTTATCACAGAGTTATTGAAAAAATAGAATTAAAGCATCAGGCAGCATCAAGCTAATAATGAACTCTATCAGATAATCATACAGCAGACGAGCTAAAGGACAACTCCAGCGTGTGTGTGTGTGTGTGTGTGTGAGATTATAATATAATATATAGAAGGATTTTCACACTTTTCCCAACGAAAAACAAGACGCTTTGCTCCCAAAATCAGTCAGAATGGAAGTCTAGGGTAAGCTGATTAATAAATACACTTGTATTGTCAAAAGTCTTGGGACACCCCTCCAAATCATTGAATTCAGGTGTTGTTTTTCAGGGGTTGGGCTCGGCCCCTTAGTTCCAGTGAAAGGAACTCTTAATGCTTCAGCATACCAAGACATTTTGGACAATTCCATGCTCTTTGTGTGAACAGTTTGGGGATGACCCCTTCCTGTTCCAACATGACTGCACACCAGTGACCAAAGCAAGGTCCATAAAGACATGGATGAGTGAGTTTGGTGTGGAGGAACTTGACTGACCTGCACAGAGTCCTGACCTCAACCCCATAGAACACCTTTGGGATGAATTAGAGTGGAGACTGCGAGTCAGGCCAAAAGTTTTGGGACGTCTGTCTTTACAGACGCACATGCACATGAATGTAATACGGAGTTGTCCCACCCTTTGCAGCTATAACAGCTTCAACTCTTTTGGGAAGGCTTTCCACAAGGTTTAGGAGTGTGTTTATGGGAATCTTTTTTTTTTTTTTTTTTTACTATTCCTCTAAAAGCACATTTGTGAGGTCAGGCACTGATGTTGGACGAGATGACTGGATCTAAGGGGCCGAGCCCAACCCCTGAATTCAATGATTTGAAGGGGTGTCCCAAAACTTTTGGCAATCGAGTGTATATGACTGTATGGCTGCTGGGTGAAATTATAGGATGTTTAAGTTCACACAGAAAGAAGTTCCGGTTACTGATCAGAGTATGTGGAATCCCTCCGCCACCAATTCTATTCAAAACAGACATGAGGAATAAAGTGAAGTAGAAATGTTTTAAATCATTCTTGTATTAAAGGTGAAGAAAAGAAGTTCAGATAAAGAGCTCGAGTCGAGTTTACGTAAAACAACAAAGAAACATTCAGAAGTGAAACCAGATCCTTCTTCTTTAAAAGCTGGTGTTTAGGAACACTTTGTGGCTTTCAGGGCAAAAAAAGAGCAGTGCAAATTACGCTACATTTATATACTTCAGCAAAAACCAAAAAAATCACACCGTGTTCTCAGGGAGTTAGCGTTAGCAGGTGAACCAGCATTAGCGTTGTGCCTTGAACAGGCTAAAAACAGAATTATGGCTAATAATTCTGAAAATTCAACATCTGCCCCTTGACTTCTATTAAAAGTGAGTTTTGCTTGTTGTGGAAATCTGGCATAGTTTTCACCCGCGCTGTAATCACGCTCGCTATGGATACAGTGGAGAGGGAGAAAAAAGAAAGAAAAAGAAAAACGCTGGAGTTTTCCTTTAATCTCTTTAGTCACCATGACAACGGCTGGTCAGTTCCTTCGTCCTCACAACGTTTTAAAAACAGAAGCTAGAAATGTGTAACAGTGTGATTCAAACTCACGTTTCATCCTGCCAGATGGGTGTGTTCATGTACTCGTGTGTGTGTGTGTGTGTGTGCGTGTGTGTGTGTGTTAGAAGTCGCTGAGGATGGCGATGTCGGCGAACTCTTTGTGATATCGGCGAGAGTAGAGGCTCAGGAGGAACGCCCACTTCAGACTCATGAAGCTCCACACACACGACAGGTACAGACTGTCAGGGTCTTTCAGCGCTATACACACACACACACACACACACACACACACACTCTTACATTACCAGCTTTATAAAGTTTGTCCATTAACATAATGACATTCAACTAAAACCTTTATCATGGTAATAAAATCAAAAGCAATTTTTTTTCTTTTAATTTAAAAAAAAATAAACACAGAAATAAACACGTCTGATAAATACGGACTGATTACGAGGACATACAGCTCTTTTTGGTCCACTTTATTCTACTATTTACACTTCCTTTAATTTTTTAAAAAGTTAATAATAATAATAATAATAATAATAATAATAATAATAAAGTAGAGAAGAGTATAATGTAAAAAAAAGAATACAATTAAGAAATTAATTATGAAATAATTATAATTTGTTACATTTATAATTTAACATGTATAATTATAAAACTAAGGTGAAAAAATATTCATAAATAATAATCTGTAAAAATACATATTAATAATAAATAATGTTAGAAATTAATTATAATTAAGGTCATTAATAAAAAAAAATTAAATAAATAATATTTAAAAAGTAATAAATAATAATTGTGCAAAACATAGAAAATATATATAATATTTAATACAAAACAAAATACTAAATAAATAACAACATGCTCATAAAATGTAAAATTATACAAGGGATGAGAAAATACATTAAATAAATAAATAAAATATAATAGTGTAAAATGTTGCTGTAATGTTTATTTAATGAATAATAAAGTCATTTCCCGAGTGTGTTATAAAGCAATAAAACCTCATTTATCTTTCTGTAAAGCTGTCTCCGATCCTTCACGCTTTAATCACAATTTTTCATATTTTTATTTTATTTTTTAATCTAAAAAACTAAAAAACTAACACAAAGTCGGCTGGTCATATATTAGCTGATTTTGATTAGCATACTTTTTTTTCTTAAGAAATGAGCATAAATAAATAAATAAATAAATAAATAAATAAATAAATAAATATACTGAATAAATGATGTGAAGGAATCTTTGAGGTTTCAACTGCAGCGTCAATCTGGCAACCTTTACGTGAGTTTAGATAGAAACAGAAAACAGAAGACGGTTCAGGGTTGCCAGATTGCAGCGTGATGGTGTATAAACATTTCTGCACTTACACTCTTTACGCGAGATAGCCACGGAGAGGAAGGAGATAAAGGCGACGATGGAGAGCACGGAGAAGAACACACCCACGAACAGGAAGAACTTCAGACCCTTCAGCCAGGTTCTCCAGTAATCCTGCAGGTACATGATGTGAGTGATGAGACTCCAGAGCGCCAGCACCCCTACACACACACACACACACACACACACAATAAATTAGTGAGTACAAAGTTGATTATTTTCCTACAACAGCACATCGCCCAAGTGTTTAATTCTCATTTATACCACAGCAGTTTGTCAACAACTGCAAATGTTTATTTATCACAAAACAATATGTGTGACTTTTTATCCATTTATTGTTACTGAGAAGTTTAAACTGCTTTAAAAAGAATAAAACTTTATATCTGACACTGGAGACTCCTTCCATAAATGTTAAACATTTATTTAATTATTAATTATTTAAATTTCTTGTAAGTAAAGCTTTACTGTTTGTGGGTGTGAGAAAGTTAGTTTTCCCTGTGTCATTCTCACACACACACACTTCCTGTTTGGGTTTTATGATGGTGCATATATTACTCTGCAGAGGACAAGAAAAAGTTCAGCTCAGCAAAATTTGTTCAGCATGACACTCAAAGTCCACGTTACACAACACACACTCAGCACACAACGCATCAGAAATAATACACTCATAATAAACAACCTGAACACTGCAGTTTTTATCTTTACTCCGTTCAAACACACATGACTCAATCAAATAAAGAGGAAACAAAATCTTGTTCACGTTTCTACTTAATGATCAGCTAAAAGAGGCTAAAATATTTTAGGGTCAACTTTTTTTGAAAACTTTTTTTAACAATACTTTCTAAAATGTCTTCAAGTACATAAACCATAAGAATCTCATACAAATACACTATATTGTCAAAAGTTTTGGGACGCCCCTCCAAATCATTGTGTTCAGGTGTTGTGTTTCAGGGGTTGGGCTCGGCCCCTTAGTTCCGGTGAAAGGAACTCTTAATGCTTTAGCATACAAGGACATTTTGGACAATTTCTCTGTGAGACATGTGACTCCATGGAAATGTATATTTTTGTCCGTGATGACCTAACGCACTCAGAGGAAAGCGTTATCTGTCCTCTTCCACACACATCGGCTCACAGATTCCCTGCTGCTTACTGAGACTGTTACTGAGAGAGAGTTTGCCCCGCCCACACAGAGAGGAAAATGATTTGAACTCCTGACCTGACACAACTACACACACACACACACACACACAGTTTAAGAATTGAGTATTTACTGAAATCAGTAACCAGACTTTAACATAGGAATTTGCTACTTTAACCAGTACCACTGCTTTGTATAAAAGGTTAAAACACAAGGTTTATCAGGTTTTTATAGGAAAATAAATCAGCGACAGTGTCACTACAGGGTTACTGCTACAACCCTGAAGTTGATTATTTTTCTAAACAGCATGTCTCCAAGTAAGTTACTGCTATTATAATATAAATCATGGCGATTTTTCAACAATTACAATTCTTATTATGACAGAACTTCACATTAGTAAGGTGGCTGAGAAGTGCAAAACACAATAACAAAATCAGAAAACACAGGACATTTTAGACAAAACCAGAAAAGGTAGGAATAATTTGCAAATGGAATTCTTCCCTCTGATTGGACGAGACATCTGTCACTCAGGATATACAGGAAGTCCAGCAGGCTGCAGCAGTAGAAAGTGGATTGGTGTGTGTATGAACACAGCTCTGCTCTTATAGCGCTCCTTACATCCTTTAATCTGGAATAGTTTGGTCTTCCCAACATTCCTGCGTTCTTCAGGTGTTTTTAGAGATCGCAAACTAATCTTTACGCCATGATACGCTATCAGTATATCCAAAATCACGCCGTATCAACGTCCTTCCTCAGAGTAGCGCTGAATGAACTCCATTTTCTTATAAATATAAATATACATGTTTGTTATTTTCTTTAAAAGATTTAAAGTTGCACTATCGAAAATAAAGTTAGATACACAACTTCCTACTTCCTGTATATCCTGAGTGACAGATGTCTCGTCCAATCAGAGGGAAGAATTTCATTCGCAAACTATACCTACCTTTTCCACTTCGTCTGATTCATCCTTGTGTTTTTAGATTTGTTGTTGTGTTTTGCAAGTCTCGGCCACCGTACATAGTACTTTACAGGACATTAGTGATGTTTTATTAATAAGACACAAACAGCTAGAGTAAATAAATAACCAACTCTTAATGAATCTTAATAATCCATAAGGACTCCCTTTATCCGTTCTAACAATCTGAGTCAATGCGAAGCTCCCTGTAGAGTAAGTAAACTCTTAAGCAACCAGTACAAGGTTCAAGAGTTTGTCAAAGGACAGCACGAGAAGACGATTTTCTGTTTTAAAGAACGTCGTTCATCAAAATTAATAGATTAAGACTCCGCCTTTCAGATCCGTTACAAATGATGAGTATGTATGAAGTGAGTGTTACAGTAAACTGGACTGATCTCAGTAGGGTTTAGAAGTTTTTTAGGAGAAGAAAAAATGTGGATAAAAGTGTAGATACTGGATTTATTAAAAATATGTGTTATAGTTTCTGTTGACTGTGTTAATGCTGATTTTTTTTTGCTGTTTTTTTGCTCAGTATTATTTCAACAGCAGCTGCTGATGAACTAAATCAACTGAGTCACAAGAATGGAGTTTTTCTCAACTGAAGAGTCAACAATAAGCACTGAATTAATTTCACACAGTGCTGTAGCACACACTGTACAACTTTTATGAAAAAAAGGCAATATTTTAGGACAAATCTTACTGATTGTTTAATAAATTCAGATGACGTGCGTTACAAACGTACAGAAATGTATTTTCAGATTTTTTTTCTTTGTGAATGTAGTACATCATTTTGGGAGAAATAACAAAAAAAAATAAGTGTGTTCTTGCACAAAGAATCAGATTCGAAAATCGGAATTGGGAATCAGACACGAATCACTGATCTGAATCACTTGATTCCTTTGAAATTTTCTCGTCCTGACCAAAAAGCAATACATACATACGTAAATAAATGCATAAATAAATAAATGCATAAATAAATAAATAAATAAATAATTGAATTGAAATTATATAAAATAAAATTAAACAAATAAATAAATAAATAAACAAACATAAGTAAAATGAAATAAAATTAAATTTAAAATAATTAATATAAATAGACAGACAGACAGACAGACAGACAGACAGATAGATAGATAAATCATCTAACTTTTTCATTTTTCTCCAAAGAGTTGGGTAGGATCTGTTAAAAATAATGGAAACTTTTTTATTGTATAAACATAAAGATATTCAGTAAAAAAAAAATGTACGTGTATATTGTTTTTTGTTTTTATTTATCTCTTATTCCTGATGTGACGTTACAGACTCACGCCTTAGAGGGAAATAAACAGCAAAAAAAAAAAAACAAAACAAAAAAAAAACAAGAAGTTAATTAATTCATCATCAAGTAATAATAATCACTGATCAATAAAAGCAAACGGAAAGCTCGGGGACTTCCACAAGCCGCCTCCTAAATGCAAGTGTAGTGCCCTAGGTAGTGTGTGCAGGTGTTGTAGTTCAGCCCCCTACATAGTGCACTAATGTAGTGAGCACTGACAGGTGATGGATTACCTGATAATCCTCCCATGGCGGAGGTCCAGGGCTGTTTGTAGACGATGTTCCAGACCAGGAAAGCTGAGAATCCCACCAGAACCCCGACACACGAGTAGCCCACACTGATGTACGTCTTTCTGCGAGCCATGACCACTCGAATTATTTCATTAAAACACTAAAATCCGCTAATTAGACAGGTCGCTAGCTCTAAACATGTCGCTTTCTCCCCGTGTTGCGAGGACACACACGGCGGATCCTGCAGCTTGAAAATAATCCTACAATTGTATATAATTGATATGTTTATATAAAAATAAACAACCTGGTTTATTAACAGGCTGTGAAGTGTTCATGAGCTGTTCATGGCTGTGTTTATAAACCGCGATTATTATGCAATACACAGCGGAGGGGAGTTCCAGAGAGGACTGAGGAAACACAGCGCCACCTGCTGCACCGGAGGACGCATGGGAAACATAAACAACCGAACAAGCTTAGAACCAGGGTTCTCAAAGTGGAGAGATCCTGTAGAAGCTGCGGGAATTAAAGTTATTACACTAATAAATAATGTCATGCAATTTGTCTTTGAATAAAAATGGTTTTAAGTGGTACAAAAAAAAAAAAAAACAGAAAATGAAACTATCACGAGTGTTTAAGGTGTTGGACTACTGATCAGAAGGTTGTGAGTTTGAATCCGAGCTCCACCAAACTGCCACTGCTGGGCCCCTGAGCAAGGCCCTTAACCTTCCCTGCTCCTGGGGGTGCTGTATCATAGCTGCCCCTGTGCTCTGACCCCAACTTCCTCAGCTGGGATATGTGAAGAAAAGAATTCCACTGTGCTGTTGTGTGTGTGTGTGTGTGTGTGTGTGTGGTGATAAAGGCTTCGTCCCTGCTGCAGTTAAAGTCACAGAGATCAGACTTTCTCTTCATTCTGATGTTTGATGTGAACATTAACTGAAGCTCTTCACTTGAACCTCTATGATGTTCTACACTGTGATGCTGCCATGTGATTGGCTGATTAGATAACTGCATGAACGAGCAGGTGTACAGGTGTTCCTAATAAAGTGGACAGTGAGTGTATACAATATATATGCTCGTAGGAAAATATACATGGATCGGGCACAAAATCACGTGACCTTTACCATAAATCATGGTTTCTTTTGCTCTCTCTCTCTCTCCCCCTTTCTTTCTGTTTCTCTCTTTCTTTTTCTCTCTCCCACCCTCTTTCTCTCTCTCTCTCTCTCTCTCTCTGTAGTTCACCTTTCTCTTTCTCCCCCTCTCACTTTAGTTTTATAAAATAAACAGATGTTCTCTCTCTTCAGCATGGCACAGTTCTAACCTGCGTACATTTTATACCAGAATTATTGCTCTATTTTGACAAATTTTGTCAAATAATTTTTTCATTTTTCATCTTAAGCAATAAATTTCTCAAACCTACACGTCAAAAAATGTTTTTAAATACATTAACCATGCACAAGTTTGCACAAACGGAACGGATTTTGCTTTTTATGTAAAATAATTTATCATAAACTTATTTCCCGAATTAAAGCTATATTTTTCCCGCCTAAAATTGATCCACTAGCATTAAATGTGCTCAGGTTCTCCAGCAGGGGGCGCAACGACCAAACAAACACGATACACTCACCGAATAAACAATATCTCATCATAGACATTAAATCTTTATTGGAGTACATATTTATGTATTGTTAAAAAATAAATGTTTAAAATGTTTAGGACGTTTCACAGTTATTCTCTGTATATATCTTTTTTTTGGAACTTTTCTGAAGATTGTTAGAGTGAGAGATGAATTTAGAAAAAGGAATAAAAATGAAAAAGCAGGATTTTATAGAAATATGATTGCACTTTAAACACTGAAACATCTCAGCTGTAACAACGCTCTGAAAATACTGAAAAAACACAAATACATTGAACACATTATAGAGTAACTCTGCGCACACACACACACACACACACACACACACACACACAGGTGTGTGTAGAGTGTGGAACACTGCACTTTGTTGGCAGACGAAGGAACTTGGGTACTCTGATGGCGGAACTGAAAGTTACGTGCTCTGTTCTCCGAGTCGTTGGCTTTCTATCACAGATGCTGCGTCAGGAATCAAATGGCGAGGAATCTGACTCAGGAGTCGATTCGCTGAATCAGCGTCTCCGTCACGATGCCCGAGAGAAGCGTCAGGTCTTTATACTTGATCCAGTCCTCTTCTCTGATCGCCCACACCGTGCCGTCCGGCTACACACACACACACACACACACACACACCAATTTTATTTGACTAGCAAAGAGTCATTTACACACCATGCATGATTGGCTGCACTGGGAGTTGATATGAGACTAAAAAGTGGGTGGAGTAAGGGGTGTGTCTTAGAAAATTGACTGACAGGAGGCACAACTAATACGAAAACACCAGTTCAGAGATTTTTTCATACAATGATGTAATCTCTGCACCTCTCCAGTTGCTGTACCTCCCTCCTCTACTACTGGTTGCCATGGTAATAACCTTCATCAGTGGGTGGAGCCAAATCTAGCCATAGGGGTCACAGTCCAGTGACTTCTGTGCCGGTCCCAAGCCCGAATAAATAGAGAGGGTTGCGTCAGGAAGGGCATCAGGCGTAAAACATTGCCAAATTTAACCATGCGAATCGTCAGTACCAATTTCATACCGGATCGGTCGAGGCCCGGCTTAACAACGACCGCCATCGGCGCCGTTGACCTATAGGATGCCGGTGGAAATTGGGCTACTGTTGGTGGAAGAAGTAGAGGAGGGAGGAGAGTGCACAGACAGAGAGAGAAGAGGAAAGGTAAGAGTGGAGATTCTGGAGTGAATTAGATGAGGTGATGGAGAGTATTCCCACGGGTGAGAGAGTGGTGATGGGAGCGGATTTTAATGGACATGAGGAGGTGATGGGCAAGTTTGGAGTTAAGGAAAGGAACCTTGAAGGACAGATGGTAGTGGACTTTGCTAAGAGGATGGACATGGGTGTGGTTAACACTTATTTTCAGAAAAGGGAGGAGCATAGAGTGACTTACAAGAGTGGAGGTAGGAGAACACAGGTAGACTACATCCTATGTAGAAGAGGCAATCTGAAAGAGATTAGTGACTGTAAAGTGGTAGTGGGAGAGAGTGTAGCCAGACAGCATAGGATGGTGGTGTGTAGGATGACTCTGATGGTCTGTAAGAAGAAGAGGTCAAAGATAGAGAAGAAAACCAAGTGGTGGAAGCTGAAAAAGGAGAAATGTTGTGAGGAATTTAGACAGAAGTTGAGGCAGGCTCTGGGTGGTCAGGTAGTGCTGCCAGATGACTGGGAAACTACAGCAGAAGTGATCAGGGAGACAGGGAGAAAGGTGCTGGGTGTGTCATCTGGAAGGAGGAAAGAAGATAAGGAGACTTGGTGGTGGAATGAGGAAGTTCAGGATAGTGTCCAGAGGAAGAGGTTAGCCAAGAAGAAGTGGGACATGGACAGGACTGAAGAGGCTGAAGGCTTTGAAGAGGATGAAAAGTGGGAAGGCAGTTGGTCCTGACGACATCCCGGTGGAGGTCTGGAAGTGTCTGGGAGAGGCAGCAGTGGAATTTTTAACTAGTTTGTTCAACAGGGTTTTAGAGAGTGAGAGGATGCCTGAGGAATGGAGAAGAAGTGTGTTAGTGCCGATCTTTAAGAATAAGGGTGACGTGCAGAGTTGCAGTAACTATAGGGGGATAAAGTTGATGAGCCATACAATGAAGCTATGGGAAAGAGTAGTGGAAGCTAGGTTAAGGAAGGTAGTGGAAATTTGTGAGCAGCAGTATGGCTTCATGCCCAGAAAGAGCACAACAGATGCAATTTTTGCTCTGAGAATTTTGATGGAGAAGTATAGGGATGGACCAGTTGTCAGAGGAGGTCAGACAGGAGTCTCCTTGGACAATGATGTTTGCAGATGACATTGTGATCTGTAGTGAGAGCAGGGAGCAGGTGGAGGAAAACCTGGAGAGGTGGAGGTTTGCGCTGGAGAGAAGAGGAATGAAAGTCAGTGGTAGTAAGACTGAGTACATGTGTGTGAATGAAAGGGAGGGAAGTGGAACAGTAAGGTTACAGGGTGAAGAGGTGAAGAAGGTACAGGAGTTTAAGTACTTGGGGTCAACAGTCCAGAGTAATGGAGAGTGTGGGAAAGAGGTAAAGAAGCGAGTGCAGGCAGGTTGGAATGGGTGGAGAAAGGTGTCGGAAGTTCTGTGTGATCAGAAAATATCAGCGAGAATCAAGGGGAAGGTGTACAGGACAGTGGTGAGAGCGGCCATGCTGTATGGTTTAGAGACAGTGTCACTGAGGAAGAGACAGGAGTCAGAGCTAGAGGTAGCAGAGCTGAAGATGTTGAGGTTCTCTTTGGGAGTGATAAGATTGGACAGGATTAGGAACGAGTACATCAGAGGGACAGCTCATGTTGGACGTTTGGGGGACAAAGTTAGGGAGGCCAGATTAAGATGGTTTGGACATGTTCAGAGGAGGGAGAGTGAGTATATTGGTAGGAGAATGTTGGACATGGAGCTGCCAGGCAGGAGGCAAAGAGGAAGGCCAAAGAGGAGGTATATGGATGGAATTAATGAGGATATGAAGCTAGTGGGTGCAAGTGTTGAGGATGCAGAAGATAGGGATAGGTGGAGAGAGATGATTCGCTGTGGAGACCCCTGAAGGGAAAAGCCGAAAGAAGAAGAAGGAGTGGGTGGAGCCACATGCGTTCCAAGTCAGTTTCTTGCGGTTAAAATGAAGCTTTTTGGAGGGGGATTTGATGTTTGTCACCACACCCGTATTTATTTGCATAAATTAAACTTTTCTTGCTGGACACGCCCACACCTCGTTACCTACGCTCGTTAAGAACAATGGATCTTTTGTCAGTTTTGTGTAGCAGCCTTCTGGGGTTTCTAGATCACTTTTGAATATAAGGAATATAAGAGAGTTTAGAGCGTATTGAGATATTTTACAGGTTGATTTGGAATCCAGAAGGTCAGGGATGATCTGGCTCGGACACGTCTAGCAAGGGTCACTTTAAATCTTCTGTGTGTCTTAAGATGTAAAGCTTCAGGTATAAAACCCTGTGAGCACTGAGGAGTCATGTGGTTTTTAGTCACACATGATTCTTGATATAATAAAATACTCCAGTGTTTCCGTAGATGTAATAAATGAGAAAGCTTAGGGAAAATAAGTATAGGGTTAAGGATTCGGGTCACAGAAAATTCATCATGCTCATCTGGGGTCTTTGTCTAAAAATTCTGAATCACTCTGCTGTAGACTATAATTATTTTTATCATGCATCACACACACACACACCTTTTCATCTTCGTCATCAACGAACACGAGAAGCACCTCTCCTTTACTGAAGAGAAGAAGAATGCCTTCCTCCGAGTCCTGTGTCTCCAAAGCAGCGGCCTTGGAAAAGACAAATTAAAACACGGTTAGTTTAGATAAACTTAGTTAAGGTAGTCAGCCTGGGTTAGATCTCACTTTTACCAGTTTATTAGCCTGGATATGTAATTAAGATTTTAATTAGGCTTTAATTACACTCCAAAACTTAAATTTTAATTAAACTCTGCTGATTGGTCATCAGGTGTTGATTAATTCTCTCCAACAACGGCTCTTACAGTAGCTGTAAGAATGATCGTTTCCGTAGCAGCAGTCAGAGCTGAAGCTTTACAACATCAGGAGAGGAGAGGACAGGAGAGGACAGGAGACGCTGAGGGACAGACTGATCTCATTTACAGTAAAGCAGCTAGAAAAATAACTATAAAAGGATAAAAAGGACAAAATATTATTCTTTAAATAATTCTCATCGTTAGCTGTGTAACAGGAATCTTATAAATAATTAGCATCATGGAGTTAAGAGTTATTGTGCTTTGATCTGAAAGGTTGATTGTTTTGGTGGAATAACAGCCCACCTTGTAGAGGAATCCCGGAGGTTGGGAACTGTCCGTTTGCAGACTCGTCACTTCCGACTCGAGTCCTTTCTTCATCTCTTCACTCTGCTCTGTCTCTCCCCCGTCTTCTTCCTCTCCCTGTCCCGTCTGCTCCTCTTCCTCATGCTCGGTCGTGCTGATGGATTCCGCTTCATCTTCCTCCTCAGCCGGAGTTTCAGACACGTGCGCTTCCTCGGAAACGTCTTCCTCATCTGCGTCTTCACCGCCCGGCCGCTCCGTCGCGTTCCCGTTGGAGGCCTGGTGTTTAACGCTCTCGCTCTCGGAGCACACGGACTGGCGGCTCGGAGTGCTCGGGACGCTCTCGGCAGAGCTGGAGTCGTCCGAGTTGGAGATTTCCGGCTGCGTGTCCCCGGAGGTCGTGTCTGCGTCTCTGTGCGCGAGTTCGTCAGGAACGCTGAGTTTGGGATGATCAGGAGGAAACGCTGTGTTACACGGGATGGGAGCTGAGATGGTCAGAGACTTCTTCTTCTTAGAGGAAGTGCTGATGAAACACACACACACACACACACACACACACACACACCTTGTCATGTTATAGAGAAGTTTAAACATGTTACAGAGCACTGACACTGGAGACTCCTTCCATAAACATCTCCTGACTGTAATGAAGCATGTGAGATGAGGAAGGTGAGGAAACACCTGTTGAGGCCTTTGATGATGAAGGTTGTGGTGGAGTGCTGCGTCTCCAGCTTCTTCATGACGTTGTAGAGCTCATGGTTTAACTGGAAGAAGGAACAAATCCATGCAGTGACTCGTCTTTCAGCTCAGAAATAAAGCAGTGTGAAGAGGAGAGGAAGAGCCTCGTACCTTACTCATCTCTTTGTAGAAGATGTCCCTCAGGTTGGAGATGTTCTGAAACATGGTGACGTAGCAGCTGATACGACTGAGAGCACACACACACACACACACACACACCAGTGACACAGAAGAACACAGAACAATACACTTTATTCAAACACATTGAACAGGTAATGAGTTCTGACCTCTCACACACACACACACACACACACACACACACACACACACACACACACACACACACACACACACACACCACTCCGCTGCTGTGCTATTCACTGTGGTGTAAGTATAAAGGTGAAACCTTTGGTACAGTATAAGTGTGTGCGTGTGTGTGAGAGTGTGTGTGCGGGGAGTGTGTGGGGCGATGAATGTGTGTGTAACCATGTGTGTGCGTATATATATATATATATATTTTTGTGAGTGTGTGTGTGCGTGCGAGAGAGAGAGAGAGAGAGGGGTGTGTGTGTGCGTATCTGTGTGTATGTATATTTGTGAGTGTGTGTGTGAAAGGTGTGTGTGGTTACAGCTGTACCACTTTAATCATTGTTAATTCGTTTCATTAAAACTGAATCATCAGAAATCTCCAAACTTCAGATTTATAAATAAATAAAATGCCCCGTGTGTATTTACCCCTGAACACCTGAGGTCTGTAGTTCACCTGAAATGAACTCATCTGGTGCTTTATATCAAAATACTGAACAGTGAAGTAAAAAAAAAAACACAACTCCGATCATGATCGTGATGATCAAACGAGTCTGAGAAAGTTCAGAAGTCGGGTTTTCAGGGATTAGTCTGAGCACGATGCCACCACCACCACGTGTCACTCTGCTAGAACACACACACACAATGCCAATACAGAAAGTTTTAAACATGTGTAGACTAGGTGTAACCTCTGACCTTTGATAGAGGACGGGCAGCTCATCCCTCAGCTCCGTGTTTATGACCTCAAACACATTCTGAGCTCGACTGAATTCCTCCTCCGCCTGAGGAACATCATCAACGTCATATAAAACAAACAATAAGCATCACAAAGCTTCAGATTAAAATCATACACATCATGAACAACACACACATCAACGTCAAACATCATGAACATCACCAACATCAATCAACACCATAAACATCAGTCATCACAGACATCATGATCACGGACATCACGGACATCAGGGACATCAGGGACATCACCAACATCAAACATCACAGACATCATGAACATCACGGACATCACGGACATCAGGGACATCACCAACATCAAACATCACAGACATCAATCAACACCATAAACATCAGTCATCACAGACATCATGAACATCACGGACATCAGACAGCATCAGTCATCACGGACATCATGATCACGGACATCAGACAGCATCAGTCATCACAGACATCATGAACATCACGGACATCAGACGGCATCAGTCATCACGGACAGACATCATGAACATCATGAACATCACATTCTCAAAGAAAACAAAAGAAATAAACTCACTTTAGATATTTTTGCTTCGTCTCTCTTCTTGGCGCTCTGCAGAGACTCTAGATGATGACGAGACGAATCATAATCCACCAGCTTACGCCCACGTTTAGCAACTCGCTCCTGAAACACACACACACACACACACACACACACACACACAGAGAGAGAAACCATTTATGATTTTAGAAGTGATGAAGGATCATGTAACATTAAACTCACTGAGTTTAGATACTTTGTGGATTCTGATGACTTTACATTTTTAATTTTTTATGGAAAAGGTTGTTTTCACACTGCGACCACTTGATTTTAGAAAACAATATTTTCTTTCATCAATAAAATATTTTTCAATGTTTTTCTTCCCATTTGGCAAAAATGTACCTCAAAGTCTGAACCTCAGCATTTATGTCCAACATTTTTTCAAGTTTATATTTTTTAAATAACTTTTTCCCTTCTTCTTTAAAATTGTTCCTAACCTTTACTACTAATTTTTATTTTCTTTATCATTTCTCATTTCTTTCCTAGCCTTTTTGGAAAAGATCTCTGAATAAGTAAATTATAACCAATCATTTATTACAAAATGATCATCATAAAAAAGGAAAACAGGAAGTGTGTTAAAAGTTCCATCACCTCCACAGGAAGTAGTTCATTTAGAAAGCAGTTTACCTGGGGGTGGATTCTCACCTGCTGTTTTCTCAGGTGTAAAGTGGGGGTCATTAAACACTATGTAGTGAGCATGCACAGGGAATAAGGAGTTTGTGATCCTTTAGATCTGTAGCAATAAACAGATAAATAAAAATCTACACCGATCAGCTATAACACTGTGAGCACTGACCAGGTGAAGTGAATAAGACTGATGATCTCCTCATCATGGCACCTGTTAGTGGGTGGGATATATTAGGCAGCAAGTGAACATTTTGTCCTCAAAGTTGATGTGTTAGAAGCAGGAAAAATGGACAAGCGTAAGGATTTGAGCGAGTTTGATGAAGGGCCAAATTGTGATGGCTAGACCACTGGATCAGAACATCTCCAAAACTGCAGCTCTTGTGGGGTGTTCCCGGTCTGCAGTGGTCAGTATCTATCAAAAGTGGTCCAAGGACGGAACAGTGGTGAACCGGAGACAGGGTCATGGGCGGTCAAGGCTGGCCCGAGTGGTCCGATCCAACAGATCAGGTGGTAGGCAGGTGGTCATAATGTTATGGCTGATCGGTGTATAATGTTTAAAACGTGAAGGTTTTTAATAAAATAATGCGACATAAACTAACAGTTTAACAATTCAAACAATTTATTCTAAATCATTTATTATTATTATTATTATTATTATTATTATTATTATTATTATTATTATTTAAAATCAGAAATGTTCAGGTTCATCATGATTTTGTTTCTGTCCACAAACAACAAATATGACCATTAATAAAAACCTAGAAATATTTTCCATCCATAATTAGTTTCTTTTCTTTTTTTTAATTATAGTTTGAAGTGAAACCATCCATAAGGGATTAATAATTATAGATTTTGTTTTATTTTTAATTATAGTTTAAGTGATGAAGTGAAATACGCACTTTGACCTCGGGGAACTGGCCGGTGTAGTTCTCCATCGTACGAACCACCTGATCGCTCAACTTCTCCTCGTAATCGTTCCACAGCAGATCCTCACTCTGGCAGCGAGACGGGAAGAAACACGCCTTCATGTCATTAATCAGAGAAGAGACGTGATTACGGTGACGTGAGTAACGAGTTCTCACCTGCATGATGGCAGACAGATCCTCTACACCCTGCCAGTCTGACTCGTACACGTCCTTCAGCGTCTGAGAGAGTCGTTTTGACGTTTCGTGCATCGCTACAGAGCAGTAAAGACGCAGAAAAGTTCAAATTTACTTTATAAAATTCTGTAACGTCAACTTCTATCAATCTTTTGCTCATATCTCTGAAGGGTGCCAATAGTTATGGAGCTGACTTTTTTTGTTATTTTTTAGATTTTTATTTTAGAATAAATGAACAAGCTCAAAAATTTCTGACTCTCATTTCACTGTTACTTTTCTGTTTGCAGGAAAATAAAATAAATATATACAGTGGTCCTGATGTCTTATTTTTTTGCATGTTTGTCACACTTTAATGTTTCAGATAATCAAACACATTTAAATATTAGTCAAAGATAACACAAGTAAACACATCATGCAGTTTTTAAATGAAGCTTTTTATTATTAAGGGAAAACAAAATCCAAAACTACATGGCCCTGTGTGAAAAAGTGTTTGCCCCCCCTGTTAAAACATAAACCACTGTTAACCACTGATAAACTGTGCTTTATCACACCTGAGTTCAATTTCTCTAGCCACACCCAGGCCTGATTACTGCCACACCTGTTCACAATCAAGAACTCACTTAAATAGGACCTGCCTGACAAAGTGAAGTAGACCAAAAGATCCTCAAAAGCTAGACATCATGCCGAGATCCAAAGAAATTCAAAAACAAGTGAGAAAGAAAGTAATTGAGATCTATCAGTGTGGAAAAGGTTATAAAGCCATTTCTAAAGCTTTGGGACTGCCGCGAACCACAGTGAGAGCCATTATCTACAAATGGAGAAAACATGGAACAGTGGAGAACCTTCCCAGGAGCGGCCGGCCGACCAAAATTACCCCAAGAGCACAGCGACAACTCATCCAGGAGGTCACAAAAGACCCCACAACAACATCCAAAGAACTGCAGGCCTCACTCGCCTCAGTTAAGGTGAGTGTTCATGACTCCACCATAAGAAAGAGACTGGGCAAAAATGGTTTGCATGGCAGAGTTCCAAGACGAAAACCGCCGCTGAGCAAAAAGAACATAAAGGCTCGTCTCAGATTTGCCAGAAAACATCTTGATGATCCCCAAGACTTTTGGGAAAATACTCTGTGGACTGACGAGACAAAAACTGAACTTTTTGGAAGGTCTGTGTCTCATTACGTCTGGCGTAAAAGTAACACCGCATTTCAGAAAAAGAACATCATACCAACAGTAAAATATGGTGGTGGTAGTGTGATGGTCTGGGGCTGTTCTGCTGCTTCAGGACCTGGAAGACTTGCTGTGATAAATGGAACCATGAATTCTGCTGTCTACCAAAAAATCCTGAAGGAGAATGTCCGGCCATCTGTTTGTGACCTCAAGCTGAAGTGAACTTGGGTTCTGCAGCAGGACAATGATCCAAAACACACCAGCAAGTCCACCTCTGAATGGCTGAAGAAAAACAAAATGAAGACTTTGGAGTGGCCGAGTCAAAGTCCTGACCTCAATCCCATTGAGATGCTGTGGCATGACCTTAAAAAGGTGGTTCATGCTCGAAAACCCTCCAATGTGGCTGAATTACAACAATTCTGCAAAGATGAGTGGGCCAAAATTCCTCCACAGCGCTGTAACAGACTCACTGCAAGTTATGGAAAACGCTTGATTGCAGTTGTTGCTGCTAAGGGTGGACCAACCAGTTATTAGGCTTAGGGGGCAAATACTTTTTCACACAGGGCCATGTAGTTTTGGATTTTGTTTTCCCTTAATAATAAAAAGCTTCATTTAAAAACTGCATGATGTGTTTACTTGTGTTATCTTTGACTAATATTTAAATGTGTTTGATTATCTGAAACATTAAAGTGTGACAAACATGCAAAAAAATAAGACATCAGGAAGGGGGCCAACACTTTTTCACACCTCTGTAATTATTATTATTATTATTATTATTATTATTATTATAAATTGCACACAACTGTTTAATTATGAATTAAATAATATGAAATAAGAAAAAACTAAATAAAATTATATATATATACACACGCATACTGATATCGATTAACTGATGTTTTATATTTTAGTCATATCTCTAAAATGCATACTTATTTTAATATTTATTTATTGTTAATTAATATGCATTTTTAGATGACTATATTTGTGTTAAAAAACTGATTTGTTTTATTGGTTGCCATATCACTCGTTATTAAATAATAAAGTATTTATCTTAAGATTAATTCAGTAGTATTTTGATTCCGAATTCGATTTTTTTTTTTTTAAGAGGAAAAACAGCTCATAATCTTCAGCTAGCAGTGTAGCAGATGCTACATGAGGTGAAAACTTGCTGTATAAATAAAAATTATTTCTTTCTTTCTCTATTTTTTAGTCACGAAGGTGTTCAGCTTCACCCCAGACTCGGGGTTTTTACTTTAATAAAGGATTTAATTGGGAATAATGAAATATCTAGTGACTTTTTTGGTGAACTTTGCAAAAAAAGTTCTCTTCAAGCATGAGAACTCCACCTACGCTAAAGCTAACCGCTAACAGAGCAACTTCCTGTCAAATCAGAAACAACAGCCACAGCAACACTACTGCACTTTACATGCCGCCTCAGAGATCTCTACTCTGACATTTACAGACAATATACTACACTGACCACACAAATACACTGACCACACACACACACACACACACACACACACACACTTTCTCAGACAGTGTTTCACAATAAAGCTATTAATAAGCCACTCTCGCTTCCAGTTTCACTCAGAAAACAGAAACTATGCCAGAGACTCTGTTTGACTGTTTGAGTCAAAGCAGTGGCTGGTACAAAGACCACACACACACACACACACACACACAAACACACAAAGAACCAAATGATCCAGAATCAAGGTATTAAAAGTATAAATATATCGATATTAATATTGATATCTTCTCTTTCCAGCTTCCTCTGATGCCGAGATCAGATAATGTGATTTTACATTTTGATAACCAAATGACTGGATCTTATAGAGAGAGAGAGAGAGAGAGAGAGAGAGAGAGAGAGAGAGAGAGAGAGAGAGAGAGAGAGAGAGAGAGAGAAGGGAGGGGGGGACAGAGCGAGAGAGACAGCGAGAGGGAGGGAGAGAGAGCGCGAGAGAGAGCGGGAGGGAGAGCGAGACACACAGAGAGAGAAAGAGAGTGAGACAGAAAGAGAGAGAGAGAGAGAGAGAGAGAGAGAGAGAGAGAGAGAGAGAGACACTACGAGAGATACAGAGACAGAGAGACACACAGAGAGAGAGGGAGGGAGGGAGAGAGGGGGAGGGAGAGAGGGAGAGAGAGAGACAGAGAGAGAGACAGAGAGAGATACAGAGAGAGAGAGAGCGTGAGAGAGGGGGGGAGGGAAAGAGAGAGAGAGAGACAGAGATAGAGACAGAGAGAGAGAGAGAGAGAGACAGAGAGAGAGAGAAACAGAGGCAGTGAGACAGACGGAGAGAGAGACAGATATTCAGGTCAGTGTGAGAACAAAGCCACTCGCTCACTGTAAAGTCATGCTTCAAGTAAAAACCCTTCAGCTTCACTCCTTAAAGGAGTTTGTAGTTTCCTTCTCTCTCAGTGTAGTTCAGTCACTACAGGAGTTACTTCTGATGGTTGCAGCTTTTTTCCTGTGGGAAAACGTCCTGAACTGCTGTAAACAAGCACTTCTTTTAAACTCCTAGTGAAGTTTCCATCATCTGGACGGTTGGATTCTACAGGATTTCCGGGAGACATGTGTGGCGAGTTTTAAACGTTCCGCCCGGAAACAAAGCCGTTGTGACGCTCCAGCTTTTATGTTTACAGCTGTGACACTGAGAGCTTATGAGGATCAGATAAACGCTGGGTTTTCCAAATGATCTGAAGCTCAGGGGACTTTGACGTTACATTTTCACGTCCCTGATGTACGGTGGCCAAGACTTGCAAAACACAACAACAAATCTAAAAACACAAGGACGAATCAGATGAAGCGGAAAAGCTAGGTATAGTTTGCGAATGGAATTCTTAGCTCTGATTGGACGAGACATCTGTCACTCAGGATATACAGGAGGTAGGAAATTGTGTATCTAACTTTATCCCCTCCAAATCATTGAGTTCAGGTGTTGTTTTTCAGGGGTTGGGCTCGGCCCCTTAGTTCCAGTGAAAGGAACTCAATGCTTCAGCATACCAAGACATTTTGGACAATTTCATGCTGCCAGCTTTGTGTGAACAGTTTGGGGATGACCCCTTCCTGTTCCAACATGACTGCACACCAGTGCACAAAGCAAGGTCCATAAAGACATGGATGAGTGAGTTTGGTGTGGAGGAACTTGACTGGCCTGCACAGAGTCCTGACCTCAACCCCATAGAACACCTTTGGGATGAATTAGAGCGGAGACTGCGAGCCAGGCCTTCTCGTCCAACATCAGTGCCTGACCTCACAAATGTGCTTCTAGAGGAACGGTCAAAAATTCCCATAAACTCACTCCTAAACCTTGTGGAAAGCCTTCCCAGAAGAGTTAAAGCTGTTATAGCTGCAAAGGGCGGGACAACTCCATATTACATGTGCATGTCAAGGCAGGTGTCCCCAGGTGTCTTTTGGCAATATAGTGTATATATTTATAAGAAAATGGAGTTCATTCAGCGCTACTCTGAGGAAGGATGTTCATGTGGTGTGATTTTGGATATACTGATAGCGTATCATGGCGTAAAGATTAGTTTGCGATCTCTAAAAACACACCAGGAATGTTCGGAAGACCAAATTATTCCAGATTAAAGGATGTAAGGAGCACTATAAGAGCAGAACTGCGTTCATACACACACACACACACACACACACACACCAATCCACTTTCTACTGCTGCAGCCTGCTGGACTTCCTGTATATCCTGAGTGACAGATGTCTCGTCCAATCAGAGGGAAGAATTCCATTCGCAAATTATTCCTACCTTTTCCGTTTTTTGTCTAAAATGTCCTGTGTTTTCTGAATTTGTTATTGTGTTTTTCACTTCTCCAGTGATGCTGAAACAAAACAAACTGATTGGCTGTCCAATCAGATTGGACGTCTGCAGAAAATCTGCGTCATTTGGAAAAATCCTCCAAATATCGAGGAGTCTGGTGGATTTTTGTTCACTTCAATTCTGCAGGGACTGAAGAGGAATTAAACTCTACACAAACACTGAAGAGAGATCAGTTTCTCATTAAAAGTCTCGTACCTTTGACCGCGTTGTGGTACGCCTTCACGTCCTTGTACAACCTGGAACCATCCATCTGCAGGAAGAGAAATAACTTTCACATCAATTCATTTTCATTTCTGTATTTAAAAAGATTGAGAAGTAGATGAAATCACAGGAGAGTTAAATTTACAGTTAAAGAGCTTTTCCACTGTAACCAAGAAATGAATTTAAAACCTCTCCTTATATGGTACTCTGTGGGCGGAGACATTTATTTATTCATTTATTTTATATAATTATTTATTTATATTTATTCTTATTCACTACATACACGATGTCTAATGCTAACTTTTCCATAGTGAGTGTTTCTATTAGCAGCTAGCTAAATAATTCAAAACTTTGTAAGTTAGCTAACATAAACTATAATAGGTTTGTTTGCTTCTATCTTCTAGCTAGCGCTGTAGTATAATTACTGCCAAGAGTTCAGTTTACTAGCTAGTTCTTTACCAAGCTAATATTAGCCTAAATAATGCAGTTTAATAAGCAAGCTAGCTAACAGTAAGCTAACGATTATATTGTGCCGGTTTGTTAGCAAGCTACATAATACTAGATAGCTTAATTATATGCTGTAATTAGTAAATCAGGTGCAAATATTTAAAAATCCCCCATAAAAATGAGCTTTAGATTATATTTCCTGTTTAAACATGGTGCTAAGGTGATGATGTTGCTAACACTTTGTTAGCAAAGCTCTATAATGTGACATTTCTTGTTCATTTCATGTTGTGAATTTGTTTCAAGCCATGTTGGTTTTGGTGCATACTGAAGAAGAAAAAAAAAAATACAGCAAGGTAAATATATTAACTTTACCGAAAATATTGGCACCCTTATAAAGCTGAAATGTATTCTGACGTGATGTGAGGCTAAATATAGATTTACACAGTAAATATTGCCTGTGTGCTGCATTTCCATTAAAGCCTCAGTAAATGTCTTAATCTTTCAGTCAGAGTTTTTTGGCTAGCTCACTGGTTTTTCCACTCAGGCGTCATCTTTCAGTTTTCCTTTATCAAGATGTTACACAAGTTCCTGCGATTTCCAGTGCAATATAAATCTCATTTTTCCACTAAAGATCCCTGCAGGTTACGCCATCGCGTTTTCACCACGCTAAATCAGAACATGCCTCAAATACACCAGCAGTCAAACCTACGAACTGTGCTGGAGTTAAAGCAGAAATCTTCCTCGATTAAAAGCAGTCATGAAATCATCATCAGATCATTACAAGCGACCTGCAGGACACGCTCACGTTACGCAATCGGTCAGAAAGATAATCACCACGCCTCAGAACACAAACAAACCCAGGATTCAGCTCTCAGGTTAGCGAATGCTTAATAAAACACATTAGCAACAACAACAAAACTTAACTAGCTGCTAATTTAACAAGCTAATTTTCAAATCTGGATAAAGCATGAACTCATCTTCTGATGTCATCACCATTTGAACTTGTTCTTGATCCTCGTTGAATTCCTGGAGAACATTCGACACTGAAGTTTCTCAAAATATTTTGACAGATGTCAATCACCTCAGAGTAGTTAATTTTAAGTTAATATAAATAAAGATTATTATTCGATGGTGTAACACATTGCTAAATCTCGTCAGCTGCTAGCATTTCAGGTTGTAGGGAACATGAGGTGAGGAGGAGGAGGTGGAGGAGGAAGAGGATGGTTGAGCTGGCGCTGGTGGATCAGCCACCTATTTCCAGGGTTCCAGCATGGTCTCTGAACACCATGTACAGTGCACTGCTGCTACACTCCAATTAACACAGTGTCATGTATCTTCATCCTGAACCCTCAGCAGACAGCAGAGCTCCTGCAGACTGGAGGCTCCTGATCATAATGTTGAGAAAGAGGTGAAGATCATGGAGGAACTGTTCTGTCTAAGCTGTGGTCAAGAACGTGTGATGATTCTCCCATGCAGACAAAAAGCCCCAGTTCCACCAATCTACCAGTGTCAGGGCCTTGAGCAAGAGCTGGTTCTCCAAGAGACTTCATATTATAACTGAGCTGATGCTCTGATCCAAACTGAGATACTCAGAGGATAGAATTTCCCTGTGCTGCATGTGTGTGTAGGTCAGAATTAAAACCTTCTTCTTCTTCAACAACTTCTCTTTCAGGACACATTAAGAAGCATTCCTCACCACTCCTCTCAAGGTATCAGGAGGTATTTACTCACCACCATCACCCCGGCTACTCACGCCCATTGTTGTAGTGAAGATTTAGACACTTCACATGAACCAGACAAAAAGACAAACCTGGGACACAGGGTGAAGTTTGAGTCTAACGCAGTGAGCTCACTTCCTGTGCTTTATGAGGAACCTTCTAACCCTGGATGAGCTGAACACATGTGAGAGAAACTCACCGTCCAGTTAAAGGCGAGTGTCTGCTATAAGTGATGATGATGATGATGATGATGATGATGAGAGCGAGCACGACTGTTCCTAGACCCAGGGGACTGTTTGAGCATGGCGACAGGGCGGGGCTGTTCAACCTGTGGTGGCATGTTTTGTTTTGCGCTGTGTAACCAGGTGTTCTGCAGAATTTCCACTAAGTTGTATGAAGACATCGTGTTATTTTTCTCTCAGCACACATCTCTAAGCGATCTCTCGTCATATCACCTAGCCGCAGAGATCTTACTGTGTTTTAAAATTTTAAAAAAAAAAAAAAAAACTAGCTGCACTGGATATTATTTTCTTGTAGTGATTTAATCACAAACAAAAACAATTCTAGTTAAAGAGCAAGATTACGCTGGAGATTGAGACAGCGCTCGGTTTGGCTCGGCTCAGCTCGGGTGGAGTTTCCTGTCATACAACACGTTTAACAACAAGAATAATAGCATGACATTTACTCACGCTGTTTACCGGAGAAAATAAGAATTCCCGCACTTGCGCAACTTCACCTGGATTTACAGCAAGCTTCCGAAACTTAAATCCACCTCATGAAGCAACGTTCTCCTGATCCACCTGCGTGTGCTGACCATCCGGTTAGCCATTATTACCTCATGCTGTGGTGATTAGCTGTATAAACCCATGCGAGCGGCTAAACAGGAGGTCCATTTGATTAGCCATGTAACTAAATTCTATAAATCAATTATTAGATTTTAATCCTTATTCTAAGCCAAATGTTTTCTTTATTTATCTGTAAAAGATAAAAGTGTATCCATGTTTTATCGGTTGTTCAGCAAATTTACCATGGATAAAATCTTTTTTTTTTTTTATCATAAAAAAAACAAAATATCTTCCTCCAATAAAGATCCAAAAATATTTATTGTTCACATTTATATTATTAATTGTGCCAATTTTTTTTTTTTTTTAATTTTGATCATTTAAAATAAAAATAAAATTAACATGTGTCGCAATAATAAATCATTCATTATTTTTTTTTTTTAAACGGTTTTGGGTTTTTGAGCTACAAACTCTATCAGCAAAAAGATTTTTTTTTAAATTAGATAAATAAAAAATAAATAAATAAAATAAACAAACCAAAAAAAATATATATATATATAAAAATAAAAGCATTAAGAAATTTGTCTTATTAGGGCTTCTCAAAGAATTCCAACATTTTGATGGAATTTCTGGAACATTCTAGAAATAAAATCTGTACTAAGGAGGTTTTTTCTGATTGACTTTTTATTGACTGATTGATTGATTGATTGACTGATTGATTGACTGACCTCCAGCAAAATACATGAATGTAGAAAGTAACATTTGTGTAAACGCTCCTCTTCTTATTCCACCACAGTTCTGCGCTCTGATTGGTGGATCAGGTGTTGATTCATTCTCTCTAACAGCAGCTCTGACAGTAGCGCAGGTTTATATTAATGCACTCGCTCAAATACCTTATCGTTTCCATAGCAACAGCTCATTCCCCTTGTAAGGTGGATGAATCAGATCATCTGGTGAAGTTTTCTGTGAGGTGATGAGTGTTTGTGTATCTCCAGTGTCAGGGTTAGAGTTTAACACAACACACACACACACACACACACACACACACACACACACACACACGTGCTCACCTGTTGTTTGTTCAGATTTGCCGCACACTGCTCGAACTGCTCGTCTTTCGTCTCCATGGTTTTCCCGAGTTTCTGAAGGACCTGCAGCACAAACACATCAGACGTCAAGCACACGGCCATGAGGAACACCACGTTCTGAATTTCTGCTGCTCAGATAAAATCAAGGACAGAGACCTTTAAATATTCCAGGGGAAGAACTGAGAGCGAGTGTGTGTGTGTGTGTGTGTGTGTGTAAAAAGTTAGCATCCTTCACGACCAACGTTGGTAAATCTCTTGCCTTTTCTCAGGGCGCACAAACATTTGCACTCAACAGTATCTCATATCCGATTGGCTCGGTTTAGCATCCGAACATTTCAATCGATCTCGATCCAACTTAAAAATTAAGACTAGTTTTTGCTAATTTGCTAACCTGGCTATATTTTACTAGCTTAGCCTGTTTTCCATGCTAATTCTAGGTGAGACTAGCATCAGTTTCAGACAGGAAGTGAGTGTCTAATCTGAAGTGTGCGTCTAATCTGAAGTGTGCGTTATTTACAGGATATTTTACATCTGACTCATCTCAAATGAGGTTGGGTTCCCTTTTGAGTCTGGTCCCTCAAGGTTTCTTCCTCATACCATCCAAGGGAGTTTTTCCTTGCCACAGTCGCCTCAGGCTCGCTCACTTGGGATAATTTTGTCTAACACCTAGAACTGTCTGTTTATTGTTTCTTATGTTCTGTAAAGCTGCTTTGAGACAATGCTCTTTGTTAAAAGCGCTATACAAATAAAACTGAATTGAACTGAATTTAATTGAATTCCTTCATTAGCAGACTGCATGTGTTAGCGCTGTTTATCGTGTGTTAGCGTTCCATCCTGTACACTGAATACTCGAGTAAATGTTTGCAGCTTTTTTCACTTTCACTTGTGTATATTTTTTAACAGCTCACTTCTGCTTTAACGGTTTTAAACATTATTTTTTCAGTAGAATTTCTCTTTTTCTTCTTCTTTCAGAGATTTTAGGGTTGTTTTTTTTTTTTTTTTTAAAAAGCCACAGCATCATCTTTTACTTGTTCAGTTGTTTATTAGTCAGGTTTCACTCACTGATAACTGGTTTTTGTTTCATTTTTATCTGGTTATTGTTTAATTATTATTTTTTTTACCGTCTGGTTAACAAGTACCCAGGACACACACACACACACACACAGCAAGTGAACTTCACATGCTGAAGTGAACTGAGAGGGAGGAAGTGAGTGAGGGCAGGAAGTAGCAGGCAAACACACACACACACACACACACACACACACACACACACACACACAAACAGTCACAAATTACTCATGTTGCTAAACTACACACCTTGTTAATACGCTCATGACTCTGTGTGTAAACATTTGTTTTAGAAATCAGAGCCACAGTAAGGCTTCGTCCCAAACCACCTGAAACTCCATGAAGAGGCGCTGAAACCTCATTTCTGTTCCTCAACAAGATCCACACTCCTGCTCTGAATTTCTGATCAGTGCACACTTCAGTTTTTAAGATTTGTTTCAGCACTTCTGATAAAAACGTTAGGAATTGTTTCTCTTCACTGAGGTCTTTACACTCACTCCACTCAGACCCATCACCATCAGAGACCAGTACACCATCATCAGAGACCAGTACACTCCTACAGCTCCATTACAGCACCATTAGAGACCAGTACACTCCTACAGGTCCATTACAGCACCATTAGAGACCAGTACACTCCTACAGGTCCATTACACCACCATCAGAGACCAGTACACTCCTACAGGTCCATTACACCACCATCAGAGACCAGTACACTCCTACAGGTCCATTACACCACCATCAGAGACCAGTACACCACCATCAGAGACCAGTACACACTCCTACAGGTCCATTACACCACCATCAGAGATCAGTACACACTCCTACAGGTCCATTACACCACCATCAGAGATCAGTACACACTCCTACAGGTCCATTACACCACCATCAGAGATCAGTACACACTCCTACAGGTCCATTATATCACCATCAGAGACCAGTACACACTCCTACAGGTCCATTACACCACCATCAGAGACCAGTACACACCTACAGATCCATTAAACCACCATCAGAGACCAGTACACACCTACAAATCCATTAAACCACCATCAGAGACCAGTACATTCCTACAGGTCCATTAAACCACCATCAGAAACCAGTACACTCCTACAGGTCCATTACACCACCATCAGAGACCAGTACACACTCCTACAGGTCCATTACACCAACATCAGAGACCAGTACACTCCTACAGGTCCATTACATCACCATCAGAGACCAGTACACACTCCTACAGCTCCATTACACCACCATCAGAGACCAGTACACATCTACAGGTCCATTATATCACCATCAGAGACCAGTACACACCTACAGGTCCATTACACCACCATCAGAGACCAGTACACTCCTACAGGTCCATTAAACCACCATCAGAAACCAGTACACTCCTACAGGTCCATTATATCACCATCAGAAACCAGTACACTCCTACAGCTCCATTACACCACCATCAGAGACCAGTACACTCCTACAGCTCCATTACACCACCATCAGAGACCAGTACACTCCTACAAGTCCACTAAATCACCATTAAACCATCAGCCTGCTTCAGGTCCACTGCATCTCTTACACAGGTCACTGGTTCCACATTAAACCAGTAAACTTTGTTACAAACACGATTCTGAAATCATCAGAAACCTGTGATGTGGCCAGGAGTTAACACACACCCAGAGAGAGAGAGAGAGAGAGAGAGAGAGAGAGAGAGAGAGAGAGAGAGAGAGAGAGACCTGAAATCTGCATGCTGTACTGTGTGTGTGCTCTGAGAGATGTTCATGAAGTTTAGAAGCTCAGCTCTGGTTCTTTACCTTCTCCTGAGCTCTGTTCATGGACTTCTGGAACTTCTTGGCCAGGATTCCGGCTCCAGCTCCGATGTTTCCGCTGATGTTCGCTTTATTCTCAGCCATTTTTACTTCTTTACTCTCCAACACACACACACACACACACACACGCACACGCAAACACACACGCACACGCACACGCACACGCAAACACACACTCTCACTCTCACTTTCTCTTACACTTTCTCTTACTCTCACTCTCTCTCACTCTCTCTTACTCTCACTCTCACACACACACACTCCTTCCTTTTTATATGCGCGTAGCAGTGTGACTTCCTTTCCAGCAGTGTGAAGGGCGGAGTGTTGCAGAGCAGAAGAGAAAACACACACACACACACACACACACTCGCGTTGCTCAGATTGCGACAGAGAAGCAGATGTGCAGTGTGTAACAGCACTTACTCATCTTCATGCATGCGCGCGCGCGCGTGTGTGTGTGTGTGTGTGAGTTGCACCTTTCAACCGAAACTCAAAAGTGAATCTGACAGGAGAGTAAAGCTTTCAGTCAGGGTTGCCAGGTATTGTGGGGTAAAAACAAGCTGCTATGAGTGTAGTTACAAGAAAAAGGAAGAAAACTAGAGAAAGAAAGAAGAGAGGAAGAAGAAATGAGAGAAGATAAAAAGGGGGAACCGGATAATATAGAGTAAACGTTTGACAGAGACAGACAGAAAGAAAGAAAGAAAGAAAGAAAGAAAGAAAGAAAGAAAGAAAGAAAGAAAGAGTTAAATAATAAATAAAGCAAACAAAGTTAAATGATTAAGAATAAGGGTGACGTGCAGAGTTGCAGTAACTATAGGGGGATAAAGTTGATGAGCCATACAATGAAGCTATGGGAAAGAGTAGTGGAAGCTAGGTTAAGGAAGGTAGTGGAAATTTGTGAGCAGCAGTATGGCTTCATGCCCAGAAAGAGCACAACAGATGCAATTTCTGCTCTGAGAATTTTGATGGAGAAGTATAGGGATGGTCAGAGGGAGTTGCACTGTGTGTTTGTAGACTTGGAGAAAGCGTATGACAGGGTGCCAAGAGAAGAGCTGTGGTACTGTATGAGGAAGTCAGGAGTAGCGGAGAAGTATGTCAGAGTGGTGCAGGACATGTATGAGAGGAGCAGGACAGTGGTGAGGTGTGCTGTAGGTCAGACAGAGGAGTTCAAAGTGGAGGTGGGACTGCATCAGGGATCGGCTCTGAGCCCCTTCCTGTTTGCTATAGTGATGGACCAGTTGTCAGAGGAGGTCAGACAGGAGTCTCCTTGGACAATGATGTTTGCAGATGACATTGTGATCTGTAGTGAGAGCAGGGAGCAGGTGGAGGAAAACCTGGAGAGGTGGAGGTTTGTGCTGGAGAGAAGAGGAATGAAAGTCAGTGGTAGTAAGACTGAGTACATGTGTGTGAATGAAAGGGAGGGAAGTGGAACAGTAAGGTTACAAGGTGAAGAGGTGAAGAAGGTACAGGAGTTTAAGTACTTGGGGTCAACAGTCCAGAGTAATGGAGAGTGTGGGAAAGAGGTAAAGAAGCGAGTGCAGGCAGGTTGGAATGGGTGGAGAAAGGTGTCAGGAGTTCTGTGTGAGGAAAATATCAGCGAGAATCAAGGGGAAGGTGTACAGGACAGTGGTGAGAGTGGCCATGCTGTATGGTTTAGAGACAGTGTCACTGAGGAAGAGACAGGAGTCAGAGCTAGAGGTAGCAGAGCTGAAGATGTTGAGGTTCTCTTTGGGAGTGACAAGATTGGACAGGATTAGGAACGAGTACATCAGAGGGACAGCTCATGTTGGACGTTTGGGGGACAAAGTTAGGGAGGCCAGATTAAGATGCTTTGGACATGTTCAGAGGAGGGAGAGTGAGTATATTGGTAGGAGAATGTTGGACATGGAGCTGCCAGGCAGGAGGCAAAGAGGAAGGCCAAAGAGGAGGTATATGGATGGAATTAATGAGGATATGAAGCTAGTGGGTGCAAGTGTTGAGGATGCAGAAGATAGGGATAGGTGGAGAGAGATGATTCGCTGTGGAGACCCCTGAAGGGAAAAGCCGAAAGAAGAAGAAGAAAAAGACACAAAGTTAAATGAAGTAAACAAACGGAAGGAAAAGAAAAGGAGAGAGGAAGGAAGGAAAAGTGAACAGGTAGAAGTAAAAGAAAGAAAGAAAGATATCAGAAAAGAAGGAAGGAAGGAAGGAAGGAAGGGAGAGAGAGAGAAAAAAATAAATTATTAAGTAAACTGGTAAGTTTGGAGAAAATTGACAGAAAACAAGAAATAAAATCAACTGCGTGAAAATGACCTGACCTGGCAACCCCGCCTCCAAGCGCCTCATTAATAAAAAGCAGCCTTCAGACTTCGGCTTCGTCCCAAACCTCAAACTCACGGCTAATTCGCTTATCTTAATTAGACCCTTAATGGCCGCAGCAGGTGCAGTGGCTGTCCGCCAGGTGGCGCTGTTTCCCCCCTTTATTAGAGTTTTAAATGAACTCCTCAGTGGTGCACTTTCACTCTTTCAGCCGGGTTTGATTATACTTCCGCATCTTCTTCCGTGTCTGATACAAGCAAAATCCTGAAGAGACTCAATAGAAATAGAAAGCAAATCTTCATGAATCCAAAACAAACAAACAAACAAACAAACAAACAAAACACCACTGCAGGTTTTAGAAGGTTGGAGGAAACTGGAGAACCCCGAGGAAACCCAGCTTTTCGGGACCGAACTGTGGAGGCTAATCTCTGTAGCATCAAAACATCATACTTATCACTATTAGGATGAAATATATCAACAACAAAAAAACAAAAAAACAAACAAATAATATATATAGATAGATAGATATTATTTATAATATTAATAATAATAAACTTTGTAATATTATTTATAACATTAAATAATAAGACAATAATAATATTTAACATTTTATTATTTATAATAATAATTAAGATAAATAATTATCATCAATATTATAATACTATTTATAATAACACTAATATTAATATTTGTAATATTTTATAATAATATTAAATAAATAATAATATGTTTAACTCTCTGTATTTAATAAACTTTGAGTGTGAGAGACCAGGACATGTGTGTTGTGTGTTTTTTTGGCTACAGGATGATTTAATCCTCTTCCTCACACATGCCTGCACTGACTCCACACACACACACACACACACACACACACACACACACACACACAGTGTATTAAAGCTGAGCTCAGAGTCTGACTGATTTACCTCCAGATCGACGTTTTTGTGATTTTAAATAAATTAAAATCATTTTAAAATGAAGTGAAAGGTGCACAAACTTTTACAACCAACTATAATCACATTAAAGATGCAGTTTGTGTTTATATAAAAATTCTCTTTATATAAATAAAGCCATTTTTTTATCTGTTGAAATCTGTATTTTGTCAAAAAAGTGACAGAATGATACATTTGACAAAATTAAAATACGCAAACTGATTAGGATTTTACATTTTTATTTGGATTTCCTGGCCAGCGAGCTTCATGCACTCCTTCGGTTTAGGTTTCAATTTTTCGTTTACGGAACAGAGGAAGCCGTCAACATGCTCAGCAGAGAGGAGTGAAAAAAGTTACATACTGCCGCTTTAATGTCCGTCACCCTTGAGTTTGAAAGAATCAGACGTTTTTCTTAAACTTATTTATTGGATGAAATGCAACAAGCGCAAAGAAACGACATGAATAATTCTCTCTCCAGAGTGCAGAAGAAAAAGAAGAGAGCGACAGAACAGGGAAAAAAAAAAATTATAATAATAATAATTATTATTCTTCAGCAAGCCAGGAATAAGAATGTATTAAATAATAAAATATTCCAGAAAACGATTACTTCCTGTTTCTCTCTTTCGCTAAAAACAGCATGATCCTTTATTTAACACCATGAGAGTAAAAAAAAGACAAGAAATATAAAAATAAATAAATAAAAAACAGCCAATTAGAGACACATTACAAAGAAACCCAGCTGTGCACGTTTACACGTCCCTCTCAGTCTCAGGTCATTCGTACGACAGGTTTATTTTTAAGAAGAAAAAAAAAAAAAAAAAAAAAAAAAAAGAGAAAAGGAAAAAGAACACACACACACACACACACACACACACACACACACACACACACGGTGTTTAAAAAAAATCTCACAAAAATCTCTCTGAGGTATCAAAGTTTCAACAGCAGCAGCAGAAGCCGAACAATCTGCAGTCAGGAACACCAGCAGGGAAGAAATAAAAAAACAAAAAAAACAAATAAAAATTATAAAAAAAAAAGGGCAAGTTTTTAGTTAACTAGCATCTTTCTTTAAAAAAAAAAAAAAAAAAGATAAAAAAATTAAAACATGTAACATTTCTGTACAAACACCAAGTGGGTTAGTTTTATTTAAATACTGAAGAACAGCGAGGTAGAAGCGCACACGCACACACACACACACACACTTTAGGTGTCGAGTTAAAGCATGAAGCTAGTGTTTAATTTTCACATTTTTTAAAAGAAATATTTCAGAAGTCTAATATAAAAAGCAGCGAGATTTAATTCAACTTAAACTCCGCCCTAAACTCACTCGACTCTCTCACCTGGACTAGGCCAAAGTCCCAGGATGCAATGGGGCAACTGGAGACAGATATTCGGCTAGTTACACGATGACGCCCTTATTAGCGTGAAAGTGGAAGTTTCCGGAAACTTGAGCAGAGCCTACGGACGAGGAGGCGAGAAAGCTAAAGCACTAAAGCGCCGCTGCATCAGTCTCTCGAAGCAGATGACGGAAGATCGGCAGGGCATCGCGGGTAACGTAGGAAACCGTTACGTTTTACAAACACTGAAGTACACGTCAAAATCGAGAAGCGATCAATCTGTTATGAGATGAAATCAGTGGGTTTTCTTTTTATCTTGATGAAGAATCTGGCTGAAGGTGAAGATGAAGGTGAAGATGAAGGTGAAGATGCTGGAAAGGATCATGTACAGAAATGATCTGGAGTTCAAGGCACAGGAACCGGCGTACATTCGAGCAGATTAAAGCTCGGAAGCTCAGAGCAGAACACTGAGGAAGCTTCAGCTCCAGAGTCCAGCTCAGATGTTCCTCAGGATCTTCAGGAGCGGATTAACGCTAACGAATCTGCTTTCAGTCTCTCAGAGAGCAGCCAGGTGTGTGTGAGGTGTGGAAAAACAAAACATTCAGCAAACACGCAGCTTTGGGAACAACACTGTGTGTGTGTGTGTGTGTGTGTGTGTGTGTGTGTGTGTGCAAGCAAAGGAATAGCACAGGAATCTCCACAGTAATCTGAAGCTGAAGCAGAAGTCATCCTGAAGAACAGCAGCCTGAAAACACACAAACACACACCACAGGAAATCAAGGTCATCATCTCACACACCACACACACACACGGCTGTAAAACACAAGAATTCTCCTTTAATAACGATGTGGATGTAACATCCTGCTGTAGTGCTGTTATAAAGCGACCAATCAGATTAAAGTTTACATCAGAACTGCAGAGAGAGAGAGAGAGAGAGAGAGAGAGAGAGAGAGAGAGACAGAGAGAGAGAGAGAGAGGGGGATGAGGTCATCCATCAACACAAACAGCTGTAGAATATGTGGAGTCATTAAATGCACTAAAGCAGTGAGATCACTAAAGCTCTTTCTCTCTCCATCCTTCTGTCTGCCTCACTCTCTGTCTTTGTACCTGTCTCTCTCCAGCTTCCCCTTCCTCTCTCTCTCACCATCCTCTCCCTCTCTCTTTTTTTAGTTCTTTCCTCCTCTTTTCTATCCCATCAGTGTAAAAGATATAAAAGAAATGACTCCAACTCTTCCATCTTGCTATCTTTCTTTTTATCCTCACTGGTTATTCAGTAGCTGTGGGTTTGGTGTTTGGGCTCTAAGCTCTTGCAGTGCATTGTGGGATTTAACAGCAGACTTGGTTAACGATGTGCTACATGATCGTGTTCTGTAACATCGACTAATCCACCTGATTAACATTGCGTTTGTTAGCTGCTCTCTGAATCATTTACACATAAAGACAGATGAACCCCTGATTATATCAAAAACATGCTTCTTTAAAGTTTCTGTGTGTGTGTGTGTGTGTGTGTGAGAGGGGTGTGTGATGAATAGATGATGGATGAGTGTGTACGACGACTGTAATGTTCACATTAACACAGAGACAGACGAGTGCAGTGAAGCGGGAGGTGACTGGGTTCGGTTGTGTAATGCCGCCGCTCGATTAGATAAAGACAAAAGAAAACCACACCCATACACACACACACCACACACACACACACACACACACACACAGACTGTATGGGTACAAACACCCAGAGCTCATGTTGGAGAACTTCACCCCCTTTCCCTAGAACACCTCTACATCTTTATTCTTGATGAAAAGTCCCAATCTATGAATATGAAAATAGGAAAGTCCCGCCTCCTATCCCAAAGTCTGTCTGCGGAGCCAATAGCAAGTAAACTAACTCTCTATCACTCACCTTCTGACCGTTCAATTTAGCCAAACAATTAGGGATCTAATTCAACGTTACCATGACAACCAAGATCTACTCGCCGCTAACGTTAGCTTTTGTTAAACAGCTAGCGAGCCTGTTAGCACACAGATTCAACCCCCTTTGTTCACATATTTAGATACGAGTAGATAAAATCTACTCATCGTGGCATCACAAAAACGAGCGCATGTGTAGCCCCGCCCCTAATCTGTTACACACAAAATGTATTCAAGAAAAACAAAAACTGAAGATTTGTGAAGGCTTACCTGTGTGTGTGTGTGTGTATATGTAATGTGCGAGTTCATCCAGCACAGATGACGCGACTGATCCTGCCGTGGAGCTCCTGAGCGTCTGGGCGGTCCTGCGGGTTGACCGCGAGCATGTCCTGCAGAAGTTTGCGGAGGGCGGAGGACATGTGCGACCGGCGCCGCTGCGGGATACTCAGAACCATCTTCGGGTTCTCGAGCAGAGCCTCGCCTACGGGAACGATGTCGGTGCCCTGGCGTACATACGTCCCGAGCTGCTCTCGCTTCGACTCTCTGTCGATGAAGGTGATCCGCTCGATCATGGCCCAGATGATGATGCCCAGGGCGAAGATGTCGGCCTTGGCTGTGTAGTGCCCCTCCCACACTTCGGGCGCCATGTAGAAGTCCGACCCGCATGCCGACGACAGCCAGAACTTGTTGACGTTGATTTCGGGTTTGTTTTTGTCCTCGGCATCGGAGCAGCCCCCGGGCCCGGATCCGAGTCCCGCGCACACTTTACTCAGCCCGAAGTCGGCCACTTTCAGCACCGGCGCTCCGGAGCGCTCCGAGATCAGGATGTTGTCCGGCTTCAGGTCTCTGTGCACGATGTTGTTCTGGTGCAGGAAGGCCACAGCGCTGCTCAGCTGTTGCATGAAGCTGGTGTTGGTGTGTGGGTCCGGCTGCCGGGACAGAACGAAGCGGTTCAGATCGCCTCCTTCACAGAACTCCATCACGAACCAGAGGTAACACGGCTCAGCACACGAAACACGCTCACCTGAGAACAGCACAGAACCAGACATCAGGAGTGACCAGAGGAACAGCGCAAACTTCATTTTAACTGCTACTGCACACAGAGGGAGGGAGGGAGGACCCTTCCCTACCCCAGTCACCCACTCACTCCCTTCCTTCCTCCCTCACTCACTCACTCCCTCCCTTCTTTCCTCACTCCCCCACTCCCTTACATTTACATTTCTGGCATTTGGCAAATGCTCTTTTCCAGAGTGTCACTCCAAACCTGCACTGATGAAATACAGAAGCTCTTAAACTGCACACACACAGCTAACCTCAGGATCTGCACTCTGACCTGGTTTTAGATTTAATAAACTAGCCTGAACAGGTTGAGTTTCATCATCTGGATCCCAGACTACCTCAGGGCTTGCTGCTTGCTGCCTTTTAGTTCTGTACCATTGTATCACTGCAGTGTTGATGACTCACTACTGCACTTCAGCTTCCTCTCCACAGAGTCCTGCTGAATTATTACTCACTCAGATTAAACTGTAGTGTAGGGGCAGGGTTTAGACTGGCTCTCTCTCTCTTTCTCCCTCAATCTCTCTCCCCATCACTCTCTCTCTTTCTCTCTCCCACATGAACAGTTTCCTGTAAAAAGCACATCACTAAGCTTTTACAAGTAGAATTTATTTATTAATTTAAAAAAAAAAAGATGCATCATAATTGTTTTTAATTGACTACTGCACCTTTAAGAATAAGTTCCTGTAAATGAGTCGTTACTATAGAAACGATAACGTTTTAGAGTCGATGTGATAGAAACGGCAACCCCTTCTGACCAATCAGAATCGAGAACTGGTGAAAATAGGTTCGTCTTGGATTTTGTTACGCATATAGTACCTGAGAGAGTACCAGATTTTTTTTTAACTTCCTTTGCGCCTAAATAGTTGATTTTTGTCCATCATTGGAGAGTTTGCTAAGCGAAGAAAGAGGAATAAAACATTATAACGCGAAACACGTGCTTCCGGGTCAAGCCCCGCCCCGTTTCAAACCAGTGTTGCATAATGCGGACCCTGGGGGTTTGATAAGGAGAAAAATGCCACTCAGGTGTACATGATGGAAATGTCAACACGTTCGGCAGGTGAAAAGACATTTCCAGGTGTTCCTCACCTTTGAGCGAGGTCTCCACCAGGCGCAGGTACTGTCTGGAGCTCTTGTTGCCGTGACTCATCTTCTGCGCCATGCCGTTCCTCTGAAGCACGCACTCCTCCAGCTGCACCACGTTCTCATGCCGCTTCTCCAGGCTGGTCAGGGCCCAGAACTCGGCCAGTGCCAGCTCCACGTTCTCGGGCGCGTCGCAGCGAAGCTTCTTGACGGCCACCACGGTACCGGAGCTCCGTGCCACCGCCTCGTACACCACGCCGTAGCTGCCGCGGCCGACCTCACGGACCAGGCTGTACCGCGGCGCCGACACCGTCTGCTCCAGATGGTTGTCTTCCTCCCTTTCTCCTTCTCCCATGGGGGGGCGGCGGCGCTGTGAGCTCGGACATTCCCGGTGCTCAGTGAGCGCAGGACCGGGACGTGTTCCCCCTGCTCGCTGGAGCGCTTACAGCCCCTGGTTATCCGCCTTCTCTGTCTCTCTCCAGTGTCCATCACATGTCCTCCTTCAGCGCAACAAACCTACATAACCAGCGCGTTTTCTTTCTGCTCCACTCTCTGTTCTGTTCTTTTGGGTATAAAGCGGCAGCCATCTTGTGACCCCGCGGGCCGCGTCACTAAACTGCACGCACTCCATTTGAAATGAATCCGGACCGTACCATTATTTCACAGATAGAGGGAGAGAGGTTGGCGCTTAGAGTTCAGTTCACTACTTGGTTCTGAGGTGAGGTGAGGTGAGGGACTTCCAGATAAGATACAGAAACTGCACCTTTGCTAAATATTTTTAGATGAAAAGTTGCTTAATGTGTGCAGTAAAAGTCGGCAGATAACTTCTTAAACTAATTTACATATTAATAGAACCGTCCGGCTGATTTGCATATCGAAATGTGGTACATGACGAAGCAATATTTATAGAAGATAATAGTAGACGGGGACATATTTCTCATAGGATTTAAAGCTAACCGTTTACATTATTTAACTTTTTTTTCTTCAGAATGCAGACGAAATGAAGGAAGTGGATGGAATAAAAGTCGTTTTTATCGCTGATCAGTGATTGATGGAAACAGTGGTGATCAGTGATTGGTCAGTAGTGAGCACCATTGTTTCCATTAACCAGTCATGGTGACCAGTGCAATATCATTTATATTTTAATAATAAAAAATATTTCTTTCACTGTTTTAGTTTTTGTCTACTCATTTTCCGACCACCGTTATATCTCACTCCAAGCTCATTTGAATAGCCACGCCCACTTTGCAATAACTCTTCCATTTCCTGTTCCCCTGATTAAGCACATGAACACCACACTGACATTCAGAAGCAGAAATCTCACTTTCTAGATATTTTCTGCTGCAATAAAATAGGACATGTTTATTTAGATCGCTAATTAGAAGCTCAGTTCAGAGGAACATACTCAGATTGTTGGATTTATAATATTTATCATTTTATATTCGAACAGTGCATGGTGCATTTTTTATTAAACAATAAATACACAACTTTTCATAAAGTTCCTGTGTTGAAAAATCTGTTTCTGAAGAGTGTTCACAGTGAAATAGACTTTTTCATTTGATTAAGTATGCAAATACACATAGAATTGCATATTTAATGAGATGACTCCTCATTTGCATAAATAAATATTCAAATACAAAGATTGCTTGCAATCAGATTATAAATCATAAATAATATTAAAATACTGTAATGAATAAAGATTTTTTGTAGTAAATTAGCAGAAAGCTTTTGCTTACACATCCTACATTCATGCAGGAAATGTCTACTGATGCACAGTTTAATCTACATTTTACCTTTAAAAGTCACTCTACATGTGCAGCAGTGTGTGATTCATGGTCTGGAGTCACATCATCCATGTTCCTGACTGAATTTTGGAGAAAGTGAATATAATAAATGGAATCAGTATCAAAAACCGAACGCTGTGTTTAACTGTTCATCAGAACCGACATGCAGAGTAAAAACCCCTGCAGAAATAATAGCATGTTCATGGTTCAGTGGATAATTTCAGATCTACAGCGTCTTAAACAGGCTTTTACAAAAGAGTGTAAGTCTTTGTATGTGAACGAGAGAGATGTAGAGAGATTTATGGTTCTCCAAGAGAATCCTTAATGGGTGTCTAGTGATAGAAAACACTGTGCCTTTATATCAATACACCACGTTTCTGGATGATGCCTGCATGACCTACAGCTTTATCAGTGGTTCATGAACACATGAGGATACAACATGCAAAAAAAAATAAATCACTAATAATAATAATCTGATAATAATCTCATTGATTGGCATCCCTGTATTTTAATACTTTATTTTTCTTTTACTATTAAACATTTACGTCCCAGTGATCTTTTCCTATTTTGTATACAGAGAGATTATTCTCATTTTATTATAAAACAAGGACTAATTTTATTTTAACTGTATGAAAGTGAATATCGTTTCATTAGCAGCGCTGTAATGAGACTGAATCGAGACTTCCTCAGTGTTCATAGACCTGATTAAAGACGAGATTATTCATTCATTCATTCATTCATTCATTGTCTACCGTTTATCTGAACTACACTCGGGTCACGGGGAGCCTGTGCCTATCTCAGGCGTCATAGGGCATCAAGGCAGGATACACCCTGGACGGAGTGCCAACCCATCGCAGGGCACACACACACACACTCTCATTCACTCACATAATCACACACTACGGACAATTTAGAGATGCCAATCAACCTACAATGCATGTCTTTGGACTGGGGGAGGAAACCGGAGTACCCGGAGGAAACCCCCGAGGCACGGGGAGAACATGCAAACTCCACACACACATGGCGGAGGTGGGAATCAAACCCTGGAGGTGTGAGGCAAACGTGCTAACCACTAAGCCACCGTGCCCCCCAAGACGAGATTATGGAATATTTATTTCTGAAAGTAGGAATGAATTTCTCCTCTGCTCCACTAGAGGGCGGCATTGGGATTAAGTTACATCACAGCACAAGCCTGAGTTTCTTGTGACGTCATGTTTCTCCTCGTTTCTCCACATTTATATTTATATTTATTCATTTGGTTGACTTTATTACACAGATGAGCAGATGGTGGTTTAAGATCTGAAGAAGGACCGAAGAGTGGACGGTGGTGGTGCTGGGATCCGAGCTCACAACCTACTGAACAGTGGACCAGACCCTTCACTGCTCATCAGAATCATATATTAAACATAAATTGGGAATCATTTGATTTGCAACATTTCCATTCAGTAAATCTTAATTTTTGTTTACTTCTTCTTCTTCTTCTTTCGGCTTTTCCCTTCAGGGGTCGCCACAGCGAATCATCTCTCTCCACCTATCCCTATCTTCTGCATCCTCAACCCTTGCACCCACTAGCTTCATATCCTCATTAATTCCATCCATATACCTCCTCTTTGGCCTTCCTCTTTGCCTCCTGCCTGGCATCCCCATGTCCAACATTCTCCTACCAATATACTCACTGTCCCTCCTCTGAACATGTCCAAACCATCTTAATCTGGCCTCCCTAACTTTGTCCCCCAAACGTCCAACATGAGCTGTCCCTCTGATGTACTCATTCCTAATTCTGTCCAATCTTGTCACTCCCAAAGAGAACCTCAACATCTTCAGCTCTGCTACCTCGAGCTCTGACTCCTGTCTCTTCCTCAGTGACACTGTCTCTAAACCATACAGCATGGCCGGTCTCACCACTGTCCTGTACACCTTCCCCTTGATTCTCGCTGATATTTTCTGATCACACAGAACTCCCGACACCTTTCTCCACCCATTCCAACCTGCCTGCACTCGCTTCTTTACCTCTTTCCCACACTCTCCATTACTCTGGACTGTTGACCCCAAGTACTTAAACTCCTGTACCTTCTTCACCTCTTCACCCTGTAACCTTACTGTTCCACTTCCCTCCCTTTCATTCACACACATGTACTCAGTCTTACTACGACTGACCTTCATTCCTCTTCTCTCCAGTGCAAACCTCCACCTCTCCAGGTTTTCCTCCACCTGCTCCCTGCTCTCACTACAGATCACAATGTCATCTGCAAACATCATTGTCCAAGGAGACTCCTGTCTGACCTCCTCTGACAACTGGTCCATCACTATAGCAAACAGGAAGGGGCTCAGAGCCGATCCCTGATGCAGTCCCACCTCCACATTGAACTCCTCTGTCTGACCTACAGCACACCTCACCACTGTCCTGCTCCTCTCATACATGTCCTGCACCACTCTGACATACTTCTCTGCTACTCCTGACTTCCTCATACAGTACCACAGCTCTTCTCTTGGCACCCTGTCATACGCTTTCTCCAAGTCTACAAACACACAGTGCAACTCCTTCTGACCATCCCTATACTTCTCCATCAAAATCCTCAGAGCAAAAATTGCATCTGTTGTGCTCTTTCTGGGCATGAAGCCATACTGCTGCTCACAAATTTCCACTACCTTCCTTAACCTAGCTTCCACTACTCTTTCCCATAGCTTCATTGTATGGCTCATCAACTTTATCCCCCTATAGTTACTGCAACTCTGCACGTCACCCTTATTCTTAAAGATCGGCACTAACACACTTCTTCTCCATTCCTCAGGCATCCTCTCACTCTCTAAAACCCTGTTGAACAAACTAGCTAAAAATTCCACTGCTGCCTCTCCCAGACACTTCCAGACCTCCACCGGAATGTCATCAGGACCAACTGCCTTCCCACTTTTCATCCTCTTCAAAGCCTTCCTGACTTCATCCTTTCTAATCTTATCTACTTTCTGTTCCACAGAGTTCACCCCTTCTACTCTTTTTTCCCTCTCATTTTCCTCATTCATCAGCTCCTCAAAGTACTCCTTCCATCTCCTCTGTACACTCTCCTCACTTGTGATAATTTTTGTTTACTTATTTATTTAATTAAGACGTTTCAGGCACCTAGTTACATTTTTCTGGCCCAGAAAAAGTTCTGAGCTGATACCTGATACCATAGGGGCCTAAGCTCTTCACTTCCTGTTTCGTAACATTTAAACAGTAAGGTTTGGTTTGTGGGAAAGTGAGGAGTGAAGATTTGTGGATGTTTTCACTGTAGTTGCTATTCACACCACAGGCAGCAGAGGGCGCTAAACATTACATACCGCTGCTTTAAAAATAACACTATGTTTGACTAAAGAAAGCTCAGAAGTCGAATTTCTGAAAACGTTCCACTCTTACTGCTCCGGAGAACATGGATGTCCAGACAAAGATCATGTCTGTGTTGATAGTCTGCGGATTTGATCAGCAAAGATGGAGAAGATCTACATGAAGCTTTTACATATAAGAGTTCAATAAAATCTCAACCTGTTAATTTGCTCATTAGAATGATCAGACACACAGATTTATGTCAGAGAGCTCAGACTGGGAAGTGTTTGGGAATTCAATTCAGTTTTATTTTATTTGTATCGGACGTTTTCTCAAAGCAGCTTTGCAGAACATAAGAAATATAGTACAAAAAGTTCAAGATTAATAATAGACTTAATGAGAAGCCTGAGGTGACTGTGGTGAGGAAAAACTCCCTTAGATAGTAAGAGTATGAAACCTTATATGAGAGGAACCAGACTCAAAAGGGAACCTCATCCTCATTTGGGTGACACCGGAGAGTGTGGTTATAAATGATTCTAAACACAGAGAGTACGATTATGAATAATGTCCTTTCCACAGTCATATACAGTTAGTTGGAGTTGTGTAACCAGGAGCTCCTGAGCAACTCATCAATTAGCTCAACATCTGAGTTCATTCTAAATTCAACACCATCTCCTCCATGCTAAAGCCTTCACACGCTCGATGACGCAGACACAGCGTACGTCAAATTCAACACACACACATAAATACACACACAAACATAATAAAAAATAAAACTATGCAGCAGAATTAGATATAGATTATGTAAATATAGAAATGTAGACTGTTATCTGTATGTGCAAGTGTACAATGTTGACTTATATAAAATATGTTTACTTATGTGCAAAACAATATTATTGTAATATGTGCAAAAACTGAATGCAACTGTGGATAATAATAGAGGTAGCATTAACATTAGCAATGTGCAGTGAGATGCAGCTACTTGATATAATAACAGCAGTAATATTAACAAATGTGCAATATGAGGAGGAGCAATTTGGTTCAGCTGATCTATGAGATAGATGAAACTAGTCTGCGTCCTCTGGTTAACCTGTTTAAAGTGTAATGGCTGAGGGAAAGAAGGAGTCCCTTAATCTGGAGGTCCTGCATTTCACACTCCTGTACCTCTGTTCTGAGGGTAGGAGTGTGAACAGTCCATGTTGGGGAAGGGTGGGGTCCTTAATGATGGAGGCAGCACTCCTGTGGACTCTGCGGAGGTAAATGGTCTGCAGAGAGGGCAGTGAAGCCCTGATGATCTTCTCTGCAGTCTTCACCACTCTCTGCAAATGTTTGCAGTGCCTCATAGTAGTGCTGCTATACCACACGGTGATGCAGTTGGTCAAGACACTCTCTAAGACACAGCTGTAGAAGTTGTTGAGGATCTTAGGTGGCATGCCAAACTTCATCAGCCTCCTCGGAAGACCCCCAGGTATTTAAAGCTGCTCACTCTCTCCACTTCAAGCTCTCGGATGAACAGTGGCTGATGAGTTCTCCTCTCCTTCCTCATGTCCACTATCATCTCCTTTGTCTTGTCTGTGTTGAGGGGGAGGTTATTGTCCTCACACCATGTC
>JAUCMX010000001.1:1520568-1570568 GCA_033459395.1 Hemibagrus guttatus
AAAATCTGACATCAATACACTCATGTAAAAATATATTTTATAATAATTGTAATAATATTCTAAATATTTTTACATTATATTTAGAATTTTATATTTTATATTTATATTTATATTTATATTTTTTATAGTATTTTAAATATTTGCATATACAGCATCTGGAAGTATTCCCAGCGCTTCACTTTCTCCACATGTTGCTACGTTACAGTCTTATTCCAAAATGGATTAAATTAATTATTTTCCTCAAAATTCTACAAACAATACCCCATAATGACAACATGAAAGAAGTTTGTTTGAAATCTTTGCAAATTTATTAAAAATAAAAAACGAAACAAATCCCATGTATATAAGTATTCACAGCTTTTGCTCAGTACTTTGTTAAAGCAGCTTTGGCATCAGTTACAGCCTCAAGTCTTTATGAGTATGATGCTACAAGCTTGGTACACCAATTTTTGGGCAGATTCTACCATCCTTCTCTGCAGGACCTCTCAAGCTCCATCAGGTTGGATGGGGAGCGTCGCTGCACAGCCATTTTCAGATCTCTCCAGAGATGTTCAATCAGGTTCAAGTCTGGACTCTGGCTGGGTCACTCAAGGACATTCACAGAGCTGTCCCATAGCCACTCCTTTGTTATCTTGGCTGTGTGCTTAGGGTAATTGTCCTTTTGGAAGACGAACCGTCGCCCCAGTCTGAGGTCCAGAGCACTCTGGAGCAGGCTTTCATCAAGCATGTCTCTGTACATTGCTGCATTCATCTTTCTCTCGATCCCGACTAGTCTCCCAGTTCCTGCTGCTGAAAAACATCCCCACAGCATGATGCTGCCACCACCATGCTTCACTGTAGGGATGGTATTGGCCAGGTGATGAGTGATGCCTGGTTTCCTCCAGACATGATGCTTGCCATTCAGGCCAAAGGTCAATCTTTGTTGCATCAGACCAGAGAATTTTGTTTCTTATGGTCTGAGAGTCCTTCAAGTGCCTTTTGGCAAACTCCAGGTGGACAGTCATGTGCCTTTTACTGAGGAGTGGCTTCTGTCTGGTCACTCTACCACACAGGCCTGATTGGTGGAGTCCTGCAGAGATGGTTGTTCTTCTGGAAGGTTCTCCTCTCTTCACAGAGAAACACTGGAGCTCATTCAGAGTGACCATCGGGTTCTTGGTCACCTCCCTGACTAAGGTCCTTCTCCCCCGATCGCTCAGTTTGGCCGGACGGCCCGCTCTAGGAAGAGTCCTGGTGGTTCCAAACTTCTTCCATTTACGGATGATGGAGGTCACTGTGCTCATTGGGACCTTCAGTGCTGCAGAAATGTTTCTGTACCCTTCCCCAGATCTGTGCCTCCATACAATCCTGTCTCGGAGGTCTACACACAATTCCTTGGACTTCATGGCTTGGTTTGTGCTCTGACATGCACTGTTAACTGTGGGACCCTATATAGACATGTGTGTGCCTTTCCAAATCATGTCCAATCAACTGAACTGACCACAGGTGGACTCCAGTCAAGGTGTAGAAACATCTCAAGGATGATCAGTGGAAACAGGATGCACCTGAGATCAATTTTGAGTGTCATGACATGGCTGTGAATACTTACGTACATGGGATTTTTTTTCGTTTTTTATTTTTAATAAATTTGCAAAGATTTCAAATTTCAAACATTGTTATTATGGGGTATTGTTTGTAGAATTTTGAGGAAAATAATAAATTTAATCCATTTTGGAATAAGGCTGTAACATAACATGTGGAGAAAGTGACGTGCTGGGAATACTTTTCGGATGCACTGTATATATATATATATATATATATATATATATATATATATATATATATATATATATATATATGCATATGCTTTATATTTTATTTTTATATTTATATTTTAAATATTTTTTATAAATTTTAAAATTATTTTATATTATACATATATATATTATTTTTTTTTAGATTTTAAATATTATTTTTAAATAATATTTATTTTTCCTCTTTTCTATACAGCTAATTCCACTTATTAGTTTTATTTATTTATTTATTTGTTTATTTAATTTTTAATCTTTGAACTATTTTTTTATAACATAGACAGTCCTTAAAAGCAATTTTGCCGCATGTCACACTGTGTGTGATTGTGTATGTGACTAATAAAGTTTAAATTTGGTTGCTGGTTTGAATGTTTCAGAATTAATTTTAATTATTTAACAGAGTCGACACAGGAAGGTTTGAAAAATAAAAAAACTCATCTGATTGATAGGGAGAAAAAATCCTTGTTTTAGAATTTTACTGTTATTTATAGTAGAATTAATTTTATTATTATTTTTTTTTAATTTCATAGAAGTGAGGTGCAATGTATTAAATCAATTCAGATTGATATGTCTAACACACTGTGTGTGTTTTAACATCATCACCATCATCGTCTTCATCATCATCACCTGTTAGAGTGTCTGATCAAACCGAATTAGATCTGAGTAAGGATCGTTTCTATTCTAAGCGACGCATCGATGCCAAACCTGCAGTAAACAGAACATTAGCGCTAATCTCCTTACCAGCTATATTTACTCTCCACTGCACATGCTCAGAGCTCACGCCATCAACCCTTACATGAACGATTCCACATTCTGTAGCCTTAAAGCTTCACGCTGATGTTATGTCATGAATCTACACAAAACAGCCCATAATATTCAACTGGAGAGAAAAGGTAAAGTTGGAATTATTCGCTCTTGTTAATGATAAGTTGCCCTCAGAAGTCACGTAACTAGGAGATCTGTGTGGAATTAAAGCGTGAGATGATCTGTAGATGAATACCTGGAAGAACCCACAGTGTGTTAGAGAACATACCTGAACATACAGCATCATGGAAGCCCTGGAGAGAATCAAGGACAAACTTCTGGAAAAGTATCAATCACAGAGGCTAACATGATGCTACCACCACCACCATGCTTCACCGTGGAGATGGTGTCCTCCGGTTGGTGAGCCATGTTGAGTTCTCCTGAAATTTGACATCAGTCTTCATCTCCATTAAGCTTCATATTCCTGCAAATCCTATTTCTTTGCTTTTATACACATCCTGAAGTCATGATTTCTGATCACAAGAAAGGTTTTTTGTAAGTTCTTAGTTCTTTAGAATATCTCAGTGTTCTTATTAAATGTTTATAAGCTTTCAGGTTTTTATGTAATGTGCACACGGGAGCTGGTTGCTCTTACCCTGACAGATGGCTGAGGTTAACAAGAATTAAAGGAGGAATCTGTATAACCTCGAGCCTGAGGGTCAGATTATAGTGGAAAGAGTCAAATGTTTTGAGTTTGCTGATAAACCATCAATATAGTCAGTGATGAAGCGGAGCTACCATGCGGCAAAAGTTACACTGGAGACTCCAGTGAAGGGAAAACCTGTTACTATAGCAACGATAACGTTGATCTAATGAGCGCATCACTATGAACCTGCGTTATGGTTACAGAGAATGAATCAACACCTTCTGACCAATCAGAACGCAGAAACCCAGTCACTGTTCCTCTTTGATGGTGACTCCAGCTTGATGCATCAGATGCACATGTGTAACATAAGTCCATGAAGGAGCATTAGAGGTGCTAAAAGCTAATCCCAGATTAGCCATACAGCTCCGCAGATTGCCTCCAGGATTTCTCCAGACTCTCAGTGGGTGGAGGTGGAGAGTACTGCTGATTCCAGGCAGGTCATACCACCAGCCACGACATGTTTATTCCACTGAAAGCTCTAATCACTACAAAAGTGCTGCTGCACCAGAAACACGCTCTCAGAAGACGCTGCTAGCTGTAGTTTAGCTAATCTAACGCATAAGAACAATCACTAAAGGCTAGGGGTAAAGGACAAAGAGGTAAAGGAGGAGAAAAATACAAAAACACTGCAATTATTCATGTTATTTAATAGTTTATTATGTAATCGCTTTGTAATAGCTTTATTATGTAACTTTGTCATTTACTTTGTCACAGACTTTATATCTGATAACTACATTAGTTTATTATTAATTTAATGCGACACTTTATATTATATACTTATTTATTATTAGTATTTATTATTATTATTATTATTATTATTATTATTATTATTATTATTATTATTATTTGGCCATTTCATTATAATGTTCATGATTATACTTTTTTTTTTTTTTTTTAATAATTTGTTCTTATTTACACTTGTAAAGCACTTGAAATGTATGAAAGGTACTTAACATAACAAAATGCATTATTATCAATAATTAAAATGTAAAAAAAGAGAAAAGTAACAACAAAAGAAAATTTAATTAGAATGTATTATTATCGAAATACGCTCAAAAATGATGAAAAAATTTATATATACATACAGCATATAATATATACATATAAATACACATAAAAATGACTAACTATAAAAAAAAATGTATAACTATACAGTGATGCGTTATAAAGCTGTTATAAACTGGTAACACCAATAAATACAGAATGCTACTACTGATTGTTACACAACTAATACCTAATAATCTATCACTTTGCACTAGTTATGTTGTTTTATATGTAGAATTTCATTAAAAATTAATACACTGATATAGTAAAACAAATGTTATTAATAAACAGTTGAATACGAACTAGAAAGGGACAGTTTCAAGTGCATTATTTATTAATATTAATGAGATGGCACACGTGACCACGCCCCGTTTATAAAAATCAAAGCAAGGCGTTGGCCCCGCCCCTTTATAAATTCTCTACTAGCTCCACCCTCTTGTCCATCACGACGTTGTTCGCTCTGGCGGTCAGTCAGAAACTCTGTCTCTCTGATGAGATTAATGCCGAAATAAGAACCGCGGAGTGCAGCTGTGACTTACTTATAACAGAGAAAAAAGCGGATTATGGCTGAAGAACCTCAGAGTGGAGTTTATATATCGAGAACGGGATTGTATGATGTCCCGGTGAGAGGATCCGCTGAAAGAGTGTGACAGGAAAGAGCTCGGCTAACGGCTAACAAATCTCTCTGAGGAAACTTCAGCTGTCTGTGTGACCATCTGAGCTTTCTGTGAGTAGGAGTGAAATTTTGACTTTAAACTAACATAACTGGATTTATTTGTGTGTGTGTGTGTGTGTGTGTGTGTGTGTGTGTGTTCAAAAGTATATTTTGATTAACGGTGGTTCTGTACAATTTACACAATAGTTTATATTCATGGTTCATATTTTAATTATTTAATGTAAAGAAATTATTTATTTGGTACACTAAAATGATTTGAATCTAATTATTGACTAATTCGTAGCTGAATAATTTAGTTTTAATAATAAATTAATAATCATAAAAATATGTCTTATTAATAATAATAATAATAATAATAATAATAATAATAATAATGTTATAGTTATTATTACTAATTTACTAAAACAATAATTTTAGTAATAATAATTTACTAAAATAATTTGACGCTACAGAATCTAGCCATGGGGGTCACAGTCCAGTGACTTCTGTGCCGGTCCCAAGCCCGGATAAATAGAGAGGGTTGCGTCAGGAAGGGCATCCGGCGTAAAACATTGCCAAATTTCATCATGCGAATCGTCAGTACGAATTTCATACCGGATCGGTCGAGGCCCGGGTTAACAATGACCGCCGTCGGCGCCGTTGACCTACAGGGCGCCGGTGGAAATTGGGCTACTGTTGGTGGAAGAAGTAGAGGAGGGAGGAGAGTGCACAGACAGGGAGAGAAGAGGAAAGGTAAGAGTGTAGGACTGAGAATAGGAACTCTGAATGTTGGTACTATGACAGGGAAAGGTAGAGAGCTGGCTGATATGATGGAGAGAAGGAAGGTGGATATACTGTGTGTACAGGAGACCAGGTGGAAGGGTAGCAAGGCTCGTAGTATAGGAGCAGGATTCAAGCTGTTTTATTATGGTGTGGATAGTAAGAGAAATGGGGTAGGTGTGGTCCTGAAGGAGGAGTTTGTGAGGAATGTTCTGGAGGTGAAGAGAGTGTCAGACAGGGTGATGAGTCTGAAGTTAGAGATTGAAGGGGTGATGTTGAATGTTGTTAGTGGTTATGCCCCACAGGTAGGTTGTGAGTTAGAGGAGAAAGAGAGATTCTGGAGTGAATTAGATGAGGTGATGGAGAGTATTCCCACGGGTGAGAGAGTGGTGATAGGAGCGGATTTTAATGGACATGTTGGTGAGGGGAACACAGGTGATGAGGAGGTGATGGGCAAGTTTGGAGTTAAGGAAAGGAACCTAGAAGGACAGATGGTAGTGGACTTTGCTAAGAGGATGGACATGGGTGTGGTTAACACTTATTTTCAGAAGAGGGAGGAGCATAGAGTGACTTACAAGAGTGGAGGTAGGAGAACACAGGTAGACTACATCCTATGTAGAAGAGGCAATCTGAAAGAGATTAGTGACTGTAAAGTGGTAGTGGGAGAGAGTGTAGCCAGACAGCATAGGATGGTGGTGTGTAGGATGACTTTGATGGTCTGTAAGAAGAAGAGGTCAAAGATAGAGAAGAAAACCAAGTGGTGGAAGCTGAAAAATGAGGAATGTTGTGAGGAATTTAGAGAGAAGTTGAGGCAGGCTCTGGGTGGTCAGGTAGCGCTGCCAGATGACTGGGAAACTACAGCAGAAGTGATCAGGGAGACAGGGAGAAAGGTGCTGGGTGTGTCATCTGGAAGGAGGAAAGAAGATAAGGAGACTTGGTGGTGGAATGAGGAAGTTCAGGATAGTATCCAGAGGAAGAGGTTAGCCAAGAAGAAGTGGGACATGGACAGGACTGAAGAGAATAGACAGGAATACAAGGAGTTACAGCGCAGAGTGAAGAGGGAGGTGTCTAAGGCCAAGCAGAAGGCATATGACGAGTTGTACACTAAGTTAGACACTAGAGAAGGAGAGAAGGACTTGTACAGGTTAGCTAGGCAGAGGGATCGAGATGGGAAGGATGTGCAGCAAGTTAGAGTTATTAAGGATAGAGATGGAAGGGTGCTCACAAGTGAGGAGAGTGTACAGAGGAGATGGAAGGAATACTTTGAGGAGCTGATGAATGAGGAAAATGAGAGGGAAAAAAGAGTAGAAGGGGTGAACTCTGTGGAACAGAAAGTAGATAAGATTAGAAAGGATGAAGTCAGGAAGGCTTTGAAGAGGATGAAAAGTGGAAAGGCAGTTGGTCCTGACGACATCCCGGTGGAGGTCTGGAAGTGTCTGGGAGAGGCAGCAGTGGAATTTTTAACTAGTTTGTTCAGCAGGGTTTTAGAGAGTGAGAGGATGCCTGAGGAATGGAGAAGAAGTGTGTTAGTGCCGATCTTTAAGAATAAGGGTGACGTGCAGAGTTGCAGTAACTATAGGGGGATAAAGTTGATGAGCCATACAATGAAGCTATGGGAAAGAGTAGTGGAAGCTAGGTTAAGGAAGGTAGTGGAAATTTGTGAGCAGCAGTATGGCTTCATGCCCAGAAAGAGCACAACAGATGCAATTTTTGCTCTGAGAATTTTGATGGAGAAGTATAGGGATGGTCAGAGGGAGTTGCACTGTGTGTTTGTAGACTTGGAGAAAGCGTATGACAGGGTGCCAAGAGAAGAGCTGTGGTACTGTATGAGGAAGTCAGGAGTAGCAGAGAAGTATGTCAGAGTGGTGCAGGACATGTATGAGAGGAGCAGGACAGTGGTGAGGTGTGCTGTTGTGTCAGACAGAGGAGTTCAAAGTGGAGGTGGGACTGCATCAGGGATCGGCTCTGAGCCCCTTCCTGTTTGCTATAGTGATGGACCAGTTGTCAGAGGAGGTCAGACAGGAGTCTCCTTGGACAATGATGTTTGCAGATGACATTGTGATCTGTAGTGAGAGCAGGGAGCAGGTGGAGGAAAACCTGGAGAGGTGGAGGTTTGTGCTGGAGAGAAGAGGAATGAAAGTCAGTGGTAGTAAGACTGAGTACATGTGTGTGAATGAAAGGGAGGGAAGTGGAACAGTAAGGTTACAGGGTGAAGAGGTGAAGAAGGTACAGGAGTTTAAGTACTTGGGGTCAACAGTCCAGAGTAATGGAGAGTGTGGGAAAGAGGTAAAGAAGCGAGTGCAGGCAGGTTGGAATGGGTGGAGAAAGGTGTCGGGAGTTCTGTGTGATAGGAAAATATCAGCGAGAATCAAGGGGAAGGTGTACAGGACAGTGGTGAGAGCGGCCATGCTGTATGGTTTAGAGACAGTGTCACTGAGGAAGAGACAGGAGTCAGAGCTAGAGGTAGCAGAGCTGAAGATGTTGAGGTTCTCTTTGGGAGTGACAAGATTGGACAGGATTAGGAACGAGTACATCAGAGGGACAGCTCATGTTGGACGTTTGGGGGACAAAGTTAGGGAGGCCAGATTAAGATGGTTTGGACATGTTCAGAGGAGGGAGAGTGAGTATATTGGTAGGAGAATGTTGGACATGGGGCTGCCAGGCAGGAGGCAAAGAGGAAGGCCAAAGAGGAGGTATATGGATGGAATTAATGAGGATATGAAGCTAGTGGGTGCAAGTGTTGAGGATGCAGAAGATAGGGATAGGTGGAGAGAGATGATTCGCTGTGGAGACCCCTGAAGGGAAAAGCCGAAAGAAGAAGAAGAAGAGAATTCGACGCTACAGACTAGTTCTTGTTTGAATCATTTAATTATTCAAATCTACTACAGTGATTCGACTCTTTACTCACTAATTCATAGCTGTATCATTTAACTCGGTACACTAAAATGATTGCATTTTTCAGTTTACTCAATAAATTGTAGCAGAATTATTAATTCTGTACTAAAATGATACTCTACTGATACTCCACTCTAATTTACTGAAATCTTGGGAGTAGAAGAACACTTCCTGTTTATTATTGGGAGTGTAACGATACACTCTTGTCATGATTCAGTTCCATTTGTTCATAGTTCAACTCAATTCAGTTCACCGTACTGGATTCACTAGTCGGCTCTCAAAACATTTGGAGGCAGTAAAGAAAAAAAGATTAAAGTAAAGACTTCTTTTTGTATTGCTTTAGAAATGTCTGTGAGCAGAGGTTTAATTGAATTGACAAATTAATTTGATCAATTTACATTTTTTTATTGAATTTACCGTGGAAATAATAGGTTATTTATTACAAAAAGTCTATATTATGAAATAAAAGTTGAATCAATGAACAAATAATGAATCTATTATTATCAAGACATTATTTCTTAAGTCTAACGATTTACATCTATTAGTTTTGTACCTTTATTATCATTCCTTCATTCTTTATGTGCATATCTTATGTAATATAATCTGACATCTTTATTTATTGGTAGTATATATATTTACATATTTATCTTCATTTGCTCATTTGCACAGTTGTATTATTTTCACTTCTGGTAGATGCTAAACATTATTTCATTGCTATGTCCCTGTACATGTTCTATCTATCTATCTATCTATCTATCTGTCTGTCTGTCTGTCTGTCTGTCTGTCTGTCTGTCTGTCTGTCTGTCTGCCTGCCTGCCTGCCTATCTGGTGTTTAAATAAACTTTGACTGTATTTAAATCTTGGTTATGGATGTGTAGGATATATAAATACTATATCTATTACACTAGGGTTAGGGTTCTTGTTATTGTTCATATATAAGTCCGGTCAGTCTGTGTGCTGAAATCTGCATTGTGACAGATAAACTCAGAACATGACACTTTAATGCACTGAACACAAATTCATTCATTCCTGCACAAGGACAATTACATGTTGTAAATTACTTAACGAGATTTACCCAGTTTACTCGAGGATACAGGCTGAAGAATGAGAAAAATGTCTGCAAGTCTGTTCATCACTTACACCGAGTGGCCAATTCCAGCAAACAACACTTCAATTAATTATCTCAGACATTTATATTAAAAGAAAAGAAGAGACGTGTCGGTGTTATAGTGAGACGTGTCGGTGTTATAGTGAGACGTGTAGCTGTTATAGTGAGACGTGTAGGTGTTATAGTGAGACGTGTAGCTGTTATAGTGAGACGTGTAGGCGTTATAGTGAGACGTGTAGGTGTTATAGTGAGACGTGTAGGTGTTATAGTGAGACGTGTAGGTGTTGTAGTGAGACATGTAGGTGTTATAGTGAGACGTGTAGGCGTTATAGTGAGACGTGTAGGTGTTATAGTGAGACGTGTAGGTGTTATAGTGAGACGTGTAGGTGTTATAGTGAGACGTGTCGGTGTTATAGTGAGACGTGTAGGTGTTGTAGTGAGACGTGTAGGTGTTATAGTGAGACGTGTAGCTGTTATAGTGAGACGTGTAGGCGTTATAGTGAGACGTGTAGGTGTTATAGTGAGACGTGTAGGTGTTATAGTGAGACGTGTAGGTGTTGTAGTGAGACATGTAGGTGTTATAGTGAGACGTGTAGGCGTTATAGTGAGACGTGTAGGCGTTATAGTGAGACGTGTAGGTGTTATAGTGAGACGTGTAGGTGTTATAGTGAGACGTGTCGGTGTTATAGTGAGACGTGTAGGTGTTGTAGTGAGACGTGTAGGTGTTATAGTGAGACGTGTCGGTGTTATAGTGAGACGTGTAGGTGTTATAGTGAGACGTGTAGCTGTTATAGTGAGACGTGTAGCTGTTATAGTGAGACGAGTAGGTGTTATAGTGAGACGTGTAGGTGTTGTAGTGAGACGTGTAGGTGTTGTAGTGAGACGTGTAGGTGTTATAGTGAGACGTGTAGCTGTTATAGTGAGACGTGTAGCTGTTATAGTGAGACGAGTAGGTGTTACAGTGAGACGTGTAGGTGTTATAGTGAGACGTGTAGGTGTTGTAGTGAGACGTGTAGGTGTTATAGTGAGACGTGTAGGTGTTGTAGTGAGACGTGTAGGTGTTATAGTGAGACGTGTAGGCGTTATAGTGAGACGTGTAGGTGTTATAGTGAGACGTGTCGGTGTTATAGTGAGACGTGTAGCTGTTATAGTGAGACGTGTAGCTGTTATAGTGAGACGTGTAGGTGTTATAGTGAGACGTGTAGGTGTTGTAGTGAGACATGTCGCTGTTATAGTGAGACGTGTAGGTGTTATAGTGAGACGTGTAGGTGTTATAGTGAGACGTGTAGGTGTTGTAGTGAGACGTGTAGGTGTTATAGTGAGACGTGTAGGTGTTGTAGTGAGACGTGTAGGTGTTATAGTGAGACGTGTAGGTGTTATAGTGAGACGTGTAGGTGTTATAGTGAGACGTGTAGCTGTTATAGTGAGACGTGTCGGTGTTATAGTGAGACGCGTAGGTGTTAGAATGAGATGTGTAGCTGTTATAGTGAGACGTGTAGCTGTTATAGTGAGACGTGTAGCTGTTATAGTGAGACATGTAGCTGTTATAGTGAGACATGTAGCTGTTATAGTGAGACGTGTAGCTGTTATAGTGAGACGTGTAGCTGTTATAGTGAGACGTGTAGCTGTTATAGTGAGACGTGTAGGTGTTATAGTGAGACGTGTAGCTGTTATAGTGAGACGTGTAGCTGTTATAGTGAGACGTGTAGCTGTTATAGTGAGACGTGTAGCTGTTATAGTGAGACATGTAGGCGTTATAGTGAGACATGTAGGCGTTATAGTGAGACGTGTAGGTGTTATAGTGAGACATGTAGCTGTTATAGTGAGACATGTAGGCGTTATAGTGAGACGTGTAGGCGTTATAGTGAGACGTGTAGGCGTTATAGTGAGACGTGTAGGCGTTATAGTGAGACGTGTAGGCGTTATAGTGAGACGTGTAGGTGTTATAGTGAGACATGTCGCTGTTATAGTGAGACATGTAGCTGTTATAGTGAGACGTGTAGTTGTTATAGTGAGATGTGTAGCTGTTATAGTGAGACACGTCGGTGTTATAGTGAGACATGTAGGTCTTATAGTGAGATGGGTAGGTATTAGAATGAGATGTGTAGGTGTTATAGTGAGACGTGTAGGTGTTATAATGAGACGTGTAGGTGTTATAGTGAGACGTGTAGGTGTTATAGTGAGACGTGTAGTGGTTGTAAGTGAGACGTGTAGGTGTTATAGTGAGACGTGTAGGTGTTATAATGAGACGTGTAGGTGTTGTAGTGAGACGTGTAGGTGTTGTAGTGAGGCGTGTAGGTGTTATAGTGAGACGTGTCGGTGTTGTAGTGAGACGTGTAGGTGTTATAATGAGACGTGTAGGTGTTATAGTGAGACGTGTAGGTGTTATAGTGAGACGTGTAGCTGTTGTAGTGAGACGTGTAGGTGTTATAGTGAGACATGTAGGTGTTATAGTGAGACGTGTAGGTGTTATAATGAGACGTGTAGGTGTTATAGTGAGACGTGTAGGTGTTATAGTGAGACGTGTAGTGGTTGTAGTGAGACGTGTAGGTGTTATAGTGAGACGTGTAGGTGTTATAATGAGACGTGTAGGTGTTGTAGTGAGACGTATAGCGGTTGTAGTGAGACGTGTAGGTGTTATAATGAGATGTGTAGGTGTTATAGTGAGACGTGTAGGTGTTATAATGAGACGTGTAGCGGTTGTAGTGATGCGTGTAGCGGTTGTAGTGAGACGTTTAGGTGTTAATATGAGACGTGTAGCGGTTGTAGTGAGACGTTTAGGTGTTATAATGAGACGTGTAGGTGTTATAATGAGACGTGTAGGTGTTGTAGTGAGACGTGTAGCGGTTGTAGTGAGACGTTTAGGTGTTATAATGAGACGTGTCGGTGTTATAGTGAGACATGTAGGTGTTATAGTGAGACATGTAGGTGTTATAGTGAGACGTGTAGGTGTTATAATGAGACGTGTAGGTGTTGTAGTGAGACGTGTAGCGGTTGTAGTGAGACGTGTAGCGGTTATAGTGAGACGTGTAGGTGTTATAGTGAGACGTGTAGGTGTTATAGTGAGACATGTAGGTGTTATAGTGAGACGTGTAGGTGTTATAGTGAGACGTGTAGGTGTTATAGTGAGACGTGTAGGTGTTATAGTGAGACGTGTAGGTGTTGTAGTGAGACATGTAGGTGTTATAGTGAGACGTGTAGCTATTATAGTGAGACGTGTAGGTGTTATAGTGAGACGTGTAGGTGTTATAGTGAGACGTGTAGGTGTTGTAGTGAGACATGTAGGTGTTATAGTGAGACGTGTAGGTGTTATAGTGAGACGTGTAGGTGTTATAGTGAGACGTGTAGGTGTTATAGTGAGACGTGTAGGTGTTATAGTGAGACGTGTAGCGGTTGTAGTGAGACGTGTAGGTGTTATAGTGAGACGTGTAGGTGTTATAATGAGACGTGTAGGTGTTGTAGTGAGACGTGTAGGTGTTATAGTGAGACGTGTAGGTGTTGTAGTGAGACGTGTAGGTGTTATAGTGAGACGTGTAGGTGTTATAGTGAGACGTGTAGCGGTTGTAGTGAGACGTGTAGGTGTTATAGTGAGACGTGTAGGTGTTATAGTGAGACGTGTAGGTGTTATAGTGAGACGTGTAGGTGTTATAGTGAGACGTGTAGGCGTTATAGTGAGACGTGTGATATCTGTGAAACTCAGCTCTCTGATCCTGTTTAATATTCAGACTCTTTCACTGAGTGTATTTTTAGGCCCGGAGCTCAGATGGCAGATGCTGGGATCAGTTTGTAGCTGCTGCCACATGTACAGTACAGTTCTGCATTCTGATTGGTCATCAGGTGTTGATTAATTCTCTTTAACTGCAGCTCTGACAGTAGCGCAGGTTTATATTACTGCACAATACTTTATCGTTTCTATAGTAACAGCCCACACAGCTCATTTGAGAATCACACTATAATCCATGTTGTGTGTTTGTGTGCAGTGTCGTAGCTGAATGTTCTAACAGTTTTTAGAGTAAAAAGGAGAAGAATGGCGAAGATCTGCACCGAGCGCTCCTACCCGTCTCATCACTGGCTCTCGGTCCGGGCTTCGACTGACGAGCTGGACCAAATCGACAACCGCACCAGCAGGTCGGACGTTACATCGAACCTCACTGTTTATTTTACTTCCATCTTGTTTCTTTTGTGTTCTCACATGCAGACTTTTCACAAGCTGCAGGTCTGAAGGAAGACAACTGAAGTGAAATAATAATTTTGTGCTTATAGACATCCAGATTATTTCTATTACTTTTTCTATAAAAGAAAAAGTCCTTTTTATTGGCTGTGTGTTTGAACAGCTCATAACTAAACTATTTTTTCTTAACATGATTAAATTATTCATCATATTCTTGATAAAGCTTTTGAAGAACCTGCGTGAGTGAATGTGAGTTTCTGCAGAAGCTAAAAAAAACCAAGCAAACAAAAGCTAGAACTTTCAAAACATTTTAATAAAGTGTTTCTCAGTTTAATATAAATTAGGTTTAACGATTAGCTGAAAGGTTTCCTTGGACCAGTTCTGTGGTGCGTGCGGTCCGACGATTCTAAAGTTCACAACTTTAGTTCCTACCTGCAGTTACTTCAGGAAGAAAAACCTGTTTTCATTTTATTCTGTAAGATACAGCGTACTTGTCATAAAGGTGTTAGGAATAAAAATAAAGCTGGGAAGGAAGTAGCAGAGACCGTAGGTGTCTTTAACGAGGGTCAGAAGTATCTGGACAGGCCACAGCCACAAGTGGCTTTAGCTTTAGACCTGCTAGCGTGTCCTGTGCCATGAATATTCACTTTGTCCTCTGTGTTCATGTTTGTCACCTAATTTGTGACCAGAGTGTTTTTGTCGTGATGTTCGTTCATCTACTCATCTCAGGACGCACTCGATATGCGACGACACCATCTCTGACATGAACAGGGACATGTCCGGTCAGCTCCAGGAGTCTCGCAGGAGCTCCTTTACAGGCACAGGGGCCATGGCTCGGTAAGACACACACACGCAAACTCCTTAAGCAAACTTTCAATTATTTGAAATTGTGAATGTTTGCATATTTAATAAATATTCAGTAACTTTGACTTGACTACATAAGCTCATTACACCAGACTGACAGCTCTACCACCTACACATCCCGTTCCTCTAGTGCGGTGATTCCCAAACCCGGACCTGATCTGTTATGACTTTAATGATCTAAGGTGTGTGAACAGATCAGATCAACCCAATAAACCAGGATTGGGAAAACACTGCTTTATAGAAAATAAAACACACGGCGTGAAATGCACAACTTTGTCTCTCTCTGTCTCTTTCTCTCTCTCTCTCTCACACACACCCACACAAAATCAATTGTGATTTAATTAACAATTAGAGATCGGTTTCTTTCTATTAAGTTCTGGATTCTGATTGGTCTTCCTACTTCGTGGTGGTAGCATGTAAGTAACTCCGCTTCATCACACCACTGAGGCAATTTTCCAAAAAGCTTTGGACCTTCCTTGTACGAGTTGTGCATTTAACACAGAATAGGAAGCTACATACTGTACCGAGAGAAGTGTTTGGTGTCTGACCTGTCCTGCTGTCCCAGGCTGTCCCACTTCCTGTTCATGCTGAGGAACTGGGCGTCTCACAGGCTACAGCCCGAAGTCGAGCGCCCCGACTCCTTCCTGGAGCGATTCCGGGGTCCCGAGCTCAAAGACCTCTCCAGCCGCGGCAGCAATGCCCGTTCCTCGTTAGGTCACCCCGAGCGACCTCACAAGAGGAAGTAAGTCACGGTGTCGCCTCCACAGGTCGAATAATAAATAAAGACCAGATAAATGCTGTCTGGTGTGAAGTCACATGACCTGAGTTGAGAAAAACGGGATGTACGTGTGCATGACGATATAAACATCATCAGCATGATCCCCAGGGGCAGTATGTAGAGTTTATTATCAGTAGATTATTAGTTAGAATTTTAAACAGTAGCTATAGTTTTATATATATATATATATATATATATATATATATATATATATATATATATATATAGAGAGAGAGAGAGAGAGAGAGAGAGAGAGAGAGAGAGAGAGATTTTATTAGAAATAATAATATGATGAATGATTCTTTTCTCTGAAGTCACTGGCCACTTGCACTTTACAATACCAACAACTGCAACAACACAGACGAGTAAGTATTTAACTGCATTTACCGCCATGTAGCGTTACTTCTTTATGGAGGTTTAGCAGTTTTTAGCAGTAGGTCTTGCTAGAAATGGATTGGTAACAGTGTACAGTTTCTACTACAGCATAAATGTCATAAAATTAAAATTAATATTAACAATTTTCATAGGGTTGTATTCTCAGATTATCTTAAAAGTTTTATTTCTGCTCCTAATAGGTTTATTTACAATAAAATGTGTATGTTAAATTTAAGGTTTCAGTCTAAAACTAATTCATAAAGCATTTTTATATAATTGTGTAAATTTTTGCTAAATTTTAAAACGCCTAATGTTTCAGTATAAACACTTTTACTAAAAACTTGTAGGTCCATTTAAAGACCCCTAACTTATGTAGACTAAAAATAAAAAAAACCCAGCAAAATATTTATCAAATATGGGCTTGTTTATTTAAAAAATAATATTAACAATTTTTATTTAAATTATTATTAGCTCTAATTTTAAGATTTTTTACTCCTATACATAAATAAATAACAAACTAAACAGTTTTGGGAAAATTGGTTTTGTTAATCCTAATTTTTCCTTCTTATTTTTTAGTTTAAAAGTAATTCACCAAGCATTTTAATAAAAGTGTGTATTATAGTCCTAATTTTAAGTATTTTAGTAAAAATTGTTATATTATTGTAATTGTTAAAAATTATTTTTATTCTTAAACAGACAGAATAAATTTACATTTTTTTTTACAAGGCCTTATTTCAAGACTTAATTTTATAGTTTGTCTGTGTCTGTTAATTTTTGTAGTCTAAAAGTCTTGGCCTAAAAATAAATAGAACACCAGAAATTGTAGTAAAAATTGTATTTTTGTGCACACTGTTCCTAATCTTAGAGGTAAAGTCTGATTATTTTAGTCTAAAAATCTAAGACTCTAATACAAAATTTTCATCTTCATGTTCTGTTAGTTGGTAAGAGTTTTGTTGTGAATACACTCAGTGTAGGCAGTAATGGACATTTTGTGTGTGCTAGTGTCTCTGCCCCCTATAGGTGGAATAAATTAGTACACCCTAGTAAAATAGTGCTTAGGTGTTTAGTGGTCCGTAGCAGGAAACACCGAAATCTGTTAAACTGAATAAATCCAAAAATGTCACCTTTAGCAAAAAAGAGGACACAAAGAAAGATGAGAAAAAAGTGGAAGAGAAAAAAGATGGGGACAAGAAGGAAGAGAAAAAAGATGAAAAGAAGGACGATAAGAAGGATAAGAAAGATGATAAAAAGTCAGAAGAGCCCAAGTAAGTATGAAGCAGGTAACAGGTAAATGTTTAGACACGCCTATTTACCTGAAAAAAGAATTCCCCAAGAAAACCCCAATAAATTATAAATACTTTTTAACTGTAAGAAATGTAAGAATAATCACAAACACAATTATTATTAAAATCTGCCTTGTACCTGATGTGCTCCATCTGTGGGATGGGGTGCCAATAATTTGTGCAGCTCCATGGATACACTACAGTGAGTAATTGTACGTCTCCATAGCGACCTGTATGGTAGGCGGAGCTAATAAACTATACCAGGGGTTTTATTTATCATGCTAAATACATTGAATGTTATCTGTAAAAACAAAAATGTGGTCCATTTTGCTGATGAGTTTGTGTGCATTTCCATATAAGGAAACATGGACTGTTGGGCAACAAATCGTATAATTATCAATGAGTCACTGTGCCTTTATATGGATTTTGCGAAATTCAGTCACTTTCTATTGAAAGAGATTAATACCAAAAGACTAGCTGTTTATTTAGGGCAAAAGTGATAGCACCCCGTAAAAGGAGAGTCAGTTAGTTCATCTGTGGGAGATGACAAGCTGCAGTTATACGAAGATTTAGCTCATGCTGTGTTTAGGAGGCATTCTTTCACAATTTAAGCACCATGTTGTTGTTTTCAGCTCTCTGAGCTTTTTGTGGGAAAATTATATACCCATCAGGCATAACATTATGACCACCTGCTTAATATTGTGTCTGCCAAAACAGCCCTGACCCGTCACGGCATGGACTCCACTCGATCCCCGAAGGTGTGCTGTGGTATCTGGCACCAAGATGTTAGCAGCAGATCCTTTAAGTCCTGTACGGAGCCCCCACCTCGCAACTTACAGGATTTAAAGGGTACTTTTTTGATAGATACTGGCCACTGCAGACTGGGAACACCCCACAAGAGCTGCAGTTTTAGAGATGTTCTGATCCAGTGGTGTAGCCATCACAATTTGGACCTTCATCAAACTCGCTCAAATCCTTACGCTTGTCCATTTTTCCTGTGAACAAAATGTTCACTTGCTGCCTAATATATCCCACCCACTAACAGGTGCCATGATGAGGAGATCATCAGTCTTATTCACTTCACCGGTCAGTGCTCAGAATGTTATGGCTGATCGGTGTGCATTGTGCCGTGAACATGCTTGGTAATTTATGACCGATTCAAGAATCATTTTCTTTTGGCTCCAATGATTAAACGAATAAAGTGATAAAATGCTGCACTGCTTGTAGATCTTTGATGCTCATTAAAGCTTCGTATGTTTTAGGAAAAACCCATGGGTCATGGATCCAGCCACGGACACATACTATCGATGGCTGGTGATAATAGCAGGGCCGGTGTTTTACAACCTGATGATGCTTATAACAAGGTCTGAATTTGAACTCAGCTCATTTTCTAAAGCTTAATTAAATGGTGGTGATGGGAGGAGTTCTTACGTTCCTCTCATTTCTATAGAGCATGTTTTAATGAGCTTCAGGACTCGTACATGACTCTGTGGATGGTCCTGGACTACTCTTCAGATTTTATCTACTACATGGATACGTTTGTGAGATCGAGAACAGGTAAACAGGAAACAAGAGAAGTTAGAAGGATTTTCAAAAGTAAAAATATAAGAAAATGATATTTGAATTATTATCCGTGATTTACAGGTTTCCTAGAGCAAGGACTTCTAGTGAAAGACACCAAGAAGTTAATGGAGAATTACAGAAAAATGGCACAGTTTAAATACGACATCTTCTCTATGCTGCCGACGGATATTTTTATGATCAAAGTGGGATACAACAACCCTGAACTACGCTTCAACCGTCTCTTCAAAATGGCACGTCTCTTCGAGTTCTTCGATCGAACCGAGACCAGAACTAACTATCCCAACATCTTCCGTATCAGCAATCTGGTACTGTACATCCTGGTCATCATCCATTGGAATGCCTGCATCTTTTTTGCCATTTCCAAAACCATCGGCTTCGGGACAGACACGTGGGTGTATCCGAACATCAGCCATCCGGAATACGGACGCCTGGCTAGGAAATACATCTACTGCCTGTACTGGTCCACGCTCACCCTCACCACCATCGGAGAAACCCCGCCTCCAGTCAGAGACGTCGAGTACCTGTTTGTGGTCACCGACTTCCTCATCGGAGTACTGATCTTCGCTACGATCGTCGGTAATGTGGGCGCCATGATCTCCAACATGAACGCGTCACGCGCCGATTTCCAGGCCAAGATAGACTCCATCAAGCAGTACATGCAATTCCGAAAGGTCAGCAAAGATCTAGAGGCGAGAGTCATCAAGTGGTTCGATTACCTCTGGACGGAGAAGAAAACCTGCGACGAGAAGGAGGTGCTGAAGAACCTTCCCGACAAGCTCAAAGCAGAGATTGCCATTAACGTCCATCTGGACACGCTGAAGAAGGTGCGCATCTTCCAGGATTGTGAAGCCGGGCTGCTCATTGAACTGGTCCTAAAACTTCAGCCTCAAGTCTTCAGCCCTGGAGATTACATCTGCAAGAAGGGCGACATCGGACGAGAGATGTACATCATCAAAGAAGGGAAGCTCGCCGTGGTGGCAGACGATGGCGTCACGCAGTTTGTCGTGCTCAGTGACGGCGCGTACTTCGGAGAAATCAGCATCCTCGGGATCAAAGGAAGCAAAGCTGGGAACCGGAGAACCGCAAACATCCGCAGCGTAGGCTACTCCGACCTCTTCGCCCTCTCCAAAGACCACCTAATGGAGGCACTGACCGAGTACCCAGAAGCTAAAAAGGCACTGGAGGAGAAGGGGAAGGCTATCCTGAGGAAGGACAACCTCCTGGACGAGGCGGCGGCCAGCAGCGGAGCCGACCCCAAAGATCTGGAAGAGAAGATCTTACGACTGGAGAGCAACTTTGACGTAATGACCACCAAGTTCGCCAGACTGCTAGCGGAGTACACGTCCTACCAGAGCAGGATCAAGCAGAGGATCACCAACATGGAGAACAAAGTGAAGACGCTGAGGGAGGAAGATCTCTCTGAGGTGCTGGCCGACAAAAAGGAGGAGGAGAAGAAGAAATAGGCCACACTTTATGGAACACAGGAGGTTTTATTTAAAGATTATACATGTTTATACATTTTTGTATACAAGTGGTTTTCAGTTTTATTTATATGTACAGACTGTAGATCTTTAAATGTTAAATATGTTTTCCAAAAATGTACAGCACTGTAGATTATATTCCTTCTTTAATCTGTGAAATTTACCTGAACGATTTTCTAGCAGCTTCTTTAAAGATGTTTTTCAGCCTCTGCCGCATCTCTTTACTCCAAAGTAAACACTCCTAACACTGGAGACTCCTTCCGTAAATGAATCCTGAATCCAGCAGCACTGTGGCCGGAATACGATTCATAACACGTAGCCTATAAGATGTAAGAGTTATCAAATGTAAAGGAACTCCATTCTGAAGATATAAACTCTTTTTTTTTCTGTCTTCAGACATTAAACACAGCAGTTCAAGAGAATGAGGTGAGGGAGTGATGAGAGAGGAGGACAGGAAAGGAGAAGACAGGTGAGAGAGAGGAAAAGAGAGGAAGGATATTTGTTAGCGTCAGGATTGTTCTTGATTTCTGCACCAATTACTATATAGTTTTGGCAAAAACTCAAAATTTATAAAATTACACAGGATGAGGAATATTTCTTTAAACGTTTATGAACTGAGATCAACATCTGCCTCTTGTCAAACACCACACACTGATTTAGCAGTGTGTTAGTGAGACCTTCACTGGATATCATCACAAACCTCTCCTTTAATTAATTTTATGACATAGCTTAAAAAGATTCAAGAAGCCCAACATAACAACTATAAAGGTTCAAACAGAAAAAATGTCATTTTTCTTATTCCTTATAGGCTATATGTAAATTAGCAGATTTTAATAATGCAAACCATTTAAATGATCATTTATTCCTGACTTTTATATCATTACTGTTATTTATTTTAAAAGTCAATATATTAATAATATATATATAGAAATCGGAGACTGGGGTCAATGTTCAGAAACCACTTCAACCAGCACCAGGAATTTCACTCCATGTTAGAATGATCAGATTTTTTATTTCACACAACTGTTCTACACACACTATATAATTTCTAGGAGAAATAAGGTTCTGAAAGAATCTGTTTCCCAGATTTTGAAAGATTGCTGTTCTACTTTAGGTGACGCTGATGATTGTAATTCCGACTGATCCAGTTCAGATCAGGTTCTGGTCACGGAAGTACAATATTAATACATCACTGCCATCTAGTGGATAGATTTGAAACTGCAACAACAAATAAACAAACGGATAAATACGCAATGCTGCTTTATTTCATTCTCAGTTCAAGGAATCTTTCATTCTTTATGGCATGGATTCCACCAGGTTTTGCAGATGTTCCTTCACATTATTGGTGCGAATCTTCTGTTCTGCTGCATCTCAAAAGCTTTCTAGTGAACCATGTTCACTGTATCATGTAGTGATCTGCTGATCGAAGAGGACACGCCCTGATCGTGGAACCAGTTTGATTTGTGTTTGCGCACTGGTCTTCTAGAAAAACAAGCACCACCAGCACCATGAACGGTTCTTTCCAATCTTCATCAGTCAAGTCTGGGTGATTCACTTCCCACTGCTTCATATTCCAGTTCTTAGCTGACAGGAGTGGCTCTGGACTAGACTGGTCTTCGCCACTCTTTTGCGATTATTCCTGTGGAAAATCAGCTCATACAGGAAGCAAAGTGAGATTGAGGTAATAAAGAGATTTGTTCAGTCTGCTAGCACACTGCTTACGCTGGTGAGGAGCTTCGTGATGATGGTGTGTATTTTCTCAAAGGCCTTACACTTCAATGAGATTTTCATCCCTCTCAGAAGTGGAATAACTTTGTTGACACTAAGAAGTCGTTTGTGCTTGTGGGTGTGGCCTGTCATTTCTTTTGGTGGTTGTTATTCTGATGGCAGGGGCATTGGTGGCTCAGTGGTAGATTTCTCGCCTATCATGCGGAAGGCCTGGGTTTGATCGCCAATGCCTCAACCCCAGCCACTGGATGCAGTGCCGGTCCCAAGCCCGGAAAAATGGGAGGGTTGCGTCAGGAAGGGCATCCGGCATAAAACATTTGCCAAGCGACCCCGAACAGGGAGCAGCCAAAAGCAACAAACCCCCACACACACAGTTGTTCTGATGGCAAATGGTAGAAGCTAGATATAAAAGCTGATTAATTACAAACACACTAAATGACACACCAAACAGGAAATCATATGCAAGCGGGGAAGAATCATCAAAGCACAAGAACGACACGATTAGACTAATTTGCATAAAACTGAGAAATTCAAAATGTCACATTGTTGCCTAAAGAACTGCTCTGTGCCGCCTCTGTACATAGAACACAGAAGAACCGCCCATCGCTCGCACAAATACAAGAGTACAACAGAGATGATGACGTGTCTTCTTCACTTTCACCTTGAAATAACAAGTCACGGTCATCATCTTTCTCTCGCTCTCTCTCACACACACATGGGTTTTTTCAGTTCTTTTTAATTTATTTAAGAATAACTTGAAACAATCAATGAAATGTTTTCATTCTCAATATCAAGTTCTTTAATGTGAGTGCCGTCAGCAGTGGAACAAACCACAGACACCTTTTTCATAGTTTCTGGAGGAAGATGGAAGATAAAAATAAAACGAAACCAAAAAAAATGACAGCAAAGAAACCTTTTTATTATTATTATTATTTTTTTTCTGTTCCAGGGCATGACTAAAGTGGATCTCCAGCTGTAACCTGATGGGGTCTTCTTTGGCACGTTATGACAGGACAGGACAGTCTGTGCCAAAAACCTGTTAAATCATTCGTATTCTTTTTGTACAAACAGAACACGGCTAATAAAAATGACATGAGAGATGGAATTTTCATTATCTTGTTAGTTTAAAAGTCTGAAAACGTGATATTGAAATTAAAACGAAAACCACTTTGCTTTCTCTTTCGTTACGTCATGCGATCTTGTCCATCACGTCACACTGAAGCGAGACCCCAGACTCTGCAGCTAAATACAGAACACTGGTAAATAATAAGCAAGCAGCACAACCTTGCACACCCACTTCTCCTCAATAAATACCTGCTGAGAAGTTTCCAGAAACCGGAGCTCACTCTGTACCTCTTTAAAAAAAAAATGCATCACTGATGCACGGGACTGACCTGGGAAGACCTATGAACCGTGATGAGTGGCTGAGACGAGACACAAAAACACGGACAGACATTCTGAATATTAAGTGCACTTTCACAGTTCAACCATAGTTACAACGATAACCACCAATCAGTCGTCCTCCTCCTCCTTTCCGTTCTGTTGTTTCAGATCTCTTTAGGGTTTAACGGATGCAACGACAGTCCTGAAGTTCTTTAACCTTGAACAAGTGCGCTGGACAAATGAAAACAGGCTTGCTTTTTTTTATCCCTTAAAATAAATAGTGCTATTTCTCAGTGCATACAAAAAAAAAAAAATCAAAAAGGGAAACTTAACACTTACATGAGAGGAACACGGAGAGAGAGGGAGGAGAGGGGGGAGAGAGAGAGAGAGAGAGAGAGCCAAGAGTCCAGTGTGGTTTTATCTACTTAATTAGGCACAGGCACTCGGTCACCACAACTTTCCCGTTTTAGCCCATTTCACATCCTTCCACTGAAAACTTGATATTGTTGTTGTTGTCGTCGAGTTCGCCTTTGACGAACAGGTGAAAAAAGTTCTGTTGTTTTTTTTGTTGTTGTTTTGCTGCTGTCGCTCCTCGCACCTCAGAGCATGCCGAAGCCTTTGGCATAAGTGATGGCTTTGAGGAGTCTCTCTCTAAGTTTCTCCTTGGTGGAGTATTCAGGAAGGAGCAGCACGTTAAAGCAGGTGTGAGACGTCGGTAACCTGAAGGATTTTACACACAATCAATGTTGGAGAAATCGGTTCACCTCAAGGTCTTAAAAACACAGACAACTGTTAAAAATATGCATATACACATAACATTATGACCACCTGCCTAATACTGGGTTGGTCCCCTTTTGCTGCCAAAACAGCCCTGACCTATCAAGGCATGGACTCCACTAGATCCCTGAAGGTGTGCTGCGGTATCTGGCACCAAGATGTTAGCAGCAGATCCTCCAAGTCTTATCATTTAAGCCTCTTACTGATACTGATGATACTTTTGATAGATACTGACCACTGCAGACCGGGAACACCCCACAAGAGCTGCAGTTTTGGAGATGTTCTGATCCAGTGGTCTAGCCATCACAATTTGGCCCTTCATCAAACTCGCTCAAATCCTTACTCTTGTCCTGCTTCTAACACATCAACTTTGAGGACAAAATGTTCACTTGCTGCCTAATATATCCCACCCACTAACAGGTGCCATGATGAGGAGATACTCCGAGTTATTCACTTCACCTCTCACTGCTCACAATGTTACGGCTGAACAAATTTAAGCTGCTCTGTTTAGTCTCCGCTGAGTGAAGCTGTTCTAGTCTTTACCTGTCCGAGTCTGGGCCGTTTTTGGCGATGATCATCTTCAGCTTGCCCAGGCCTCCCACCGGCGCTCTGTCTGTGCCCGTGGTGAACTGCAGAAACAGCCTCTTCTGCTCCTGTCCAAATGAGTGCACCGTCTCCCAGAAGTCCCTGCGGTCAAATACAACCACAGCGGCGTTAATATACAAAATCATAGAACACCAGAGAAACTTACAATCAGTGATTTATAGCAAAAGTATCGTTTATAGGAGAAGTTAATTTTCTTAGCTGTTGTACAGTTCAACTCTTCAGCAGTCTTGATTTGTTTAATGTTCTATTCATATTCCACAACTTAAAGGAACAACAGTACTTTTTTTTTACTTGAAAGATTTATAAAATGTAATGAAAAACAGAGTTTAAAGCTGTGACCCCAGCACAAGCTTATTTATTGGCTGAGAAAACCTGTCTAACCTTCTCCTGTCAGTTATACTCTACAGGTCACAGCTCAAGGCGGAGCTTCGTACATAGGTGGGATAAGAGAGGATTCAATGTCTAATCCAACGACTTAACCAAGTGGTGTCCAATCTCATCCTAAAGGGCCGGTGTTCATTCCAGTCGAGCAGGAGACACACCTGATTCCACCTGTTTAATCAACTGATCTTGGCTTAAAATAGGCTCAGGTGTGGCTTCTGCTCAGCTGGAATGAAAACCTGCACCTACACATCCACACCAGGCCTCGTATTATTTTGCATTTAAAATACTGTACGTTGGTAGGTTGTGTGTGTGTGTGTAAACCCCAGGAGATAAACATTATAATTTAATTTAAATATCAGAGTGAGCAATCACAGTAAAATGATGAGACTTTAACATACTTAATAATGCGACAGTCTCTGTTGTAACCGCCGTCGTATTCCGTGGTTTCTTCAAGTGCTTGAAAGTCAAGATTCTACAAGCGAGCAACAGACAGGGAGGTGTTATCCAAACATGGCGCGAGTCAGATCACATGACTGTAACCATGTACGGCGCTCACTTACTCTGCTGCCGCATATCAGCAGCTCGATTTCCTCCGGCCGGAACAGATACTTCAGCGGAGACTCGTTAGTCACCATGTGGAAGCCTCTTCTGAAGGCCTTGAACTGTTTCTCCACACTTTTGTTCAGCATGTATTCGGCATAAAGTTCTACAAATTCCTGCACAGACACACTGTTAAGAAAAACTGTACTGCTTTTTTAAAATTAAAACCTGCATTTCTATTCCTTTAATAAGTGCACAACAAACCTTCCTGTTATCGTTAGTGACCGGGATTTTCTCTCCGCCTTCCTTCAAGTCGTACATGAGAGAATTCCCGAACAGGTCCGTCTGTGAGATCTGGAAGGTGATCATCATGTCCTCCTCCACATTGCCTTCATACTCCAGCAGTTCCTTCAGACTCTGATAAAGAACCTGACCAAAGCAGAAGCATGTTAAAATGCTCAGATGCTTTGCGATGGAAACACACTCACTGGTTGATTATTTTCCTAGCAGTCTGAATCTTCTTTTTTTTAATCCTCATCTCTATATGGTTTATGTACAACTTTAACCTTAGTTTAAAAAAAAAAAAAGAAGAAGCGAATAGTGAAGAGAAGACAAACAGCCGAGTCAGCGTTACCGGATGAGAATCTCCAAGGTCTCGGAAAGTTCCTTTCTTCCCCATGAGCTTTCTGTAGACCACCATGGGAAAGTGTACGTCCAGAATGCAGTTGTTGTAGATGGCCAAGCCCAGGACGATCCCGATCAACGTGAACTGGCCTTCGTTCTCAAACGACGAAGGATTAAACCAGAAGAGCTTTGTGCTTTCATCATAGGTGAACATACCTGCAGGACACATGGAGAGAACACCATGAGGTATGAACACTTACACACACACACACACACACCTGAGAACCTAATGGACATGGCATTTAATTAGCAGCTGTACTGCAAACGTAAACAGGAAGCTATCTAACAACAACATGAAACATTTTAAACAGATTTATCAATAATATGCATTTTGCCCAGCCTCACTTTAATTCCTGATTATTTATTATAGTCAGATTTATTTATTTCTTCATTCATTTAACATAAAGCACAATATCAATAAACAAAACTTTCGACATGAACCTGATAATCTATAAAATCTATTCCACTACAGACATCATTACTGTGCAATTTGTGCAACCAAACAAGTATTTCTACCAAACCACACCAACAAAACACAAACGACTCAAGCTGCCGTTTTCATTCAAATCATTTTAGCACTAAAAGCAACTCCTAAAAGTACAAAATCCCAAACCTACGGACTTTTAAAAGGAAAGCAGCTACTTTAAACTGTGGCTTGTGACTGGCTAAATTCTGGGCTTCCACATCACATGATTCCTTTCATTAGGCAGATTTTAGGAAATCGTGTTAGTTCACCAGTACCTATATCTGGATTGAAGATCTCCTCTACTACCAGCTGAAAAAACTCTTTGGAAACTCCGCCTTCATCAACGCCTTGTTCTCCTTCAAACTCCACATACAGCTGTTTCTTCAGATCAGCTGGATTCTCCATGGCGATCATCTCCAGCTGAAATGATCATTTTTGAACACAAAAATCTCAAATATCAAAAAAAAGTTACACAGTCTCTATCTAATAACAGATTTTATTAGTAAGTTCTTGTGAAATGCTAGCACGTTAAGAACTCACCCTGACAAGCGCGTCGTCGATGACGTGGTCTCTACGCACTTTGAGACGCAGGTAGGGGTTGAGCTGCTGTCCCTGCACCAGGCTGTAGAGCGCTGTGATCCTACGCTCGCTGTACATGCGGATGCGGTTGTCGTAGTAGAGGCCCAGGTTCTTGGTGACAGCATTTAAGATAAATGGGCAGGTCATGAAGGAGAACTTGCTCTCAGTTTCCACCTTGAAGAAGGTGTAGTCTTTGTCCATTTCCAGCACGTCATTGAGAGGCTCGTTGATGAATTCGTCAAAAGAGACAAGGGGGTTGCGGCAGTCTGAGACGCGTATGCCAAGCTCCGTTTCAAGCGGATCCACACGGGGACCTTTCTTGGCGCGACGCTCCTCACCCAACAGTTCCTGAAGCGTGAGCTCACTCGATTCCGCGATGGGCTCGTCGTCTTCGTCTTCACTGTGCCCGATGTCCAGGTCACCCCCAAGGATGTTGGCATAGTAGACCACCTTGAGGCACTTGGTGGCCGCAACTACACCATCGTCCTCGTTGACGAGGTTATCGCTGTTGAACTCATTGCTGATCACGGTGTACGTGATGAGCTGCTGGAAGGTCTCGAGTAGTCGCCGGATGTGCTCTGCACCGTGCTGCGCCCACAGTCGTGCCAGCTTGGCTAGAGCAGGAAGGGGCAGCTTGCTCATGGCCTTGCAGAACTGCGGTAGTGCCATCTCCAGGTACTCTGGGCTGTGCAGGTTGCTGTTCTCCATCACGATGATAAACACGTTGAGGTAGTCGGGATTGGCGGCGTAGGCGTTGTGGTAGGTAAGGTCACACTCCACATTGGGTGACAAGTACACCAGCGCGTTCAGGAAGGCCGCCTCCACTTTCTCATTGGACAGCAGCCTGTCATAAACTCTCCGCACCGCCTCAATGTCCACCGATACCTCTACAGGCTTTCGGACATGGTCGCCGGACACTCCTTCGCTCGAAGACGCGGCATCCGGGTCGACTTCCATAGCAGCGGCGGCGCAAGCCGAGGCAGCCTCTTTCTCGTCTTCATCCTTGTCCTCGTCTTTGGCCTGCAGTGACTTCAGCTCCTCCTTGGTGTGCTGCTTGGCTTTGCGGAAGCTCTGAACCAAGCTCTCTGCGTTTGAGAACACCCTCCCGATAACACGAATCAGTGGCGAGTAGTCCTCCGTCTCACTGCAGATGGCCATAATTTCATACACCTTCTCCTCCGTCAAGTAATTCAAATCTGAAATGTTAAGGGGAAAAAAGGGGGGCATGACAACCATGATAAAAGCAAATTAACAAAACAAGGTCCTTAGTTTACCTCTAAAGTCTTCCCTGGTGGGAGGCAGGTCCTTGTGATTCATCTTCCCGTTGCTGCAAGCTGAAAAGTTGTGAGCTCCTTTGGCACTGTTCTCCGGGAAAGCCGAGCTGGCGCCTTTCTTGGAGGGATGGAGATCACACAGTTTGGCGTTATTCTTATACAGCTCCAGGGCCTTGATGGCCGCTGCATTGTTATCCATGCGCCGGAAACCTGGGGAGGAGCCACAAGCCTCATTCGTGCAGGCCTCATTTCCACAGCCCTCAGTTAACTGGTGGTAGTACCGCTCAATTAGATGTTTTGCAGCCGCTCGCTTCCTGTAGCACACATTCAAACCAGACAGCTCTGGATTAGTAATAGTTCGAATCTAAGAGTCTGTTTGTACAGTGCAAACCCTTCTTGTGCAGTTTAGGTTGTACGTCATTCCAGGACTATTGAGACAATCCAGGACCACAGAAGCTTAAGCATTGAGTTCACAATCAAAGCAAAAGTTTAATGAAGAAGATGATTACTGCAACACGCATGCAACATGGCTTTTGCACAATATATTTCATGCTGGCTGCATGCATTATTTACACCTGAAAGACAGAAAATGCTGCCTTTTTTTCCTTTGTAGTGTCTTACTGACATATGATAATGGTAAAATATCATACGACATGCCACACAAATCCAATTCTGGCTACACAATGAGATAACGTGAAAATGCAAAAGCAGGATACTTACATTAGACTTGCTTAAAGTTTCCAAAGCCGGATTCTTTCTCTGAACTCTAGAGAGAACAAAACGTGGTCAGGAAACAATCCTGTTGATGATGAGAGGATGAGTTAGCTCTGGCCCAACTGTACAACTTTTCTTTCTGAAGTTGAACTTGGAGCATAATGAATCATACAACTAAATACTTCAGTATACACACACACACACACACACACACACACAACAGGCTCATGTTTTGCATCACTGTTCAGCTCAGGTATAATTGACGATTCCCGTCTACATGCAGATTTATCCCTACGATCCTTACTATTGACAACAGATTAAAATATATACACTATATTGGCAAAAGTTTTGGGACACCCCTCCAAATCAGAGTTCAGGTGTTGTGTTTCAGGGGTTGGGCTCGGCCCCTTAGCTCCGATTTCATGCTCTTACTTTGTGGGAACAGTTTGGGGATGACCCCTTCCTGTTCCAACGTGACTGCACACCAGTGCACAAAGCAAGATCCATGAAGACATGTATGGGCGAGTTTGGTGTGGAGGAACTTGACTGGCCTGACCTCACTTGAGTCCTGACCTCAACCCCATTGCACATCTTTGGGATGAATTAGAGTGAAGACAATGAAATTGTCCAGAATGTCTTGGTATGCTGAAGCATTAAGAGTTCCTTTCACTGGAACTAAGGGGCCACGAATGATTTTAGAACAAAAAGTACAAGGAATAGTACTTTAGTGTCGAAATATAATGAAGTGTAGATGTGGTTTTGAGGAATACCAACACACTCTGGGATGTACTGTTGTAGGAAAAGTGAATATTTTCATTAGGAGTTTAATATGCAAATTATGACAATTCCATCCGTATGCAAATAGACGTGACGTCATTTTGGACAGTTCTTTTTGGAGGACATGCATTAAATACTTTTCTTTTATGGAAACACTGACAAGGGTGCGAAAACTTTTGCACTCCACGGACAGGTAGCGTGTCTCAAAAGTTAAAAGGAGGAGGATCGGATAAAAAGATGCAATAAGAGAGGGTGTGTGTAGAAAGACAAAAACACACACACTCGGTGTCGCAGTGAAGTGAGTGTGAGTGCAGGCTGTAAGCTGATTCCCCTGGAGGACACGGGGGTATGACTGTGCACAAACACTTCAACAACCGCACACACACGCAGAACCTCCATAGAAAGAGCTAGAAGATTAAATATAAATCCTGAATGCGGTTCTCAGAAAGCAGGAGTGAGACGGACACACACCGGGCTGCAGCTGTCAGCGCCTTTAAACTGAAAAATAACTAGCGCTGATTCGGCTAGTTAGCAACTAGCTAGCTAGCTAGCATATCAGGTGTTAGCTAAAAGCAACCTCCACTTTCAAGTCACGCAGCTGGCTAGGATTTTCACCCTTTTATTTTGTTGTAACATTTCACAAACACTTCTTCGTATACGTCTATATATTTTTTTTCTAAACACGTACTTCTTTCTTTTGTAATCCTATTAAAGCCTCGCTGATTAGCCAACTTAGCTAGCCCACCGAACACCCCCTCCCCGCAAAAAAATAAGAGAAGAGCACCACGCTTTTGCATTGCGTAGATTTTTATATTGAACCACAAAAGGTCCCAATTTGACAGCTTACTTCTGAAGATGCTCTGTTAGGGGTGAATAAATCCTGCCGCTCAACATCACAATCTCCCGCGATCCAAATTCTGCTCCTGCGATTCAACTCCAGTCCCTGAACAAAATATTCTCCGCCATCTTGATTAGCTAAAAGCGAAACGCCAAACGCGGAGCGCGTCCCAGCATGCAGTGCGAAAGCTCCTAGCGGAAGCACGGCACTGACAGCCGAACGCGTCAAACGCACCGCCATCTTGGAGGGGAAAGGTCGACGCCATATACAGCGCTAAATAAGATTTTATCGTCTGTAGTAAAAAAAAAAAAAAAAAAAAAGAACAAACGAACAAAACAAATATGGATTTTATTTACCACGTATTATTATTATTATTATTATTATTATTATTATTAGTGATATATTTGAGAATATACATGTCCATTTTAATCAGGTGTTAACACAAATTATGTTTTTAAATTAAGCACCAACAATGGGCACGTAAGCATCAGAACTGGACCACAGAGTAAAGGAAGAAGGTGGCCTGGTCACATGAATCACCTTTTCTTTTACATCACATGGATTCCATGATGGCTGTGGCCTCTTTCAGCAGGATAATGCGCCACGCCACAAAGCAAGAATGGTTCAGGAATGGTTTGATGAGCATAATGATTTTGAGGTGTTGACCTGGCCTCCAAATTCCCCAGATCTCAATCCATGCCTCATAATGTTATCATAATGGTCTTAAAGTTATGGCTGATTGGTCTCTCTCTCTCTCTCTCTCTCTCTCTCTCTCTCTCTCTCTCTATATATATATATATATATATATATATATATATTCAGACCTTTATGACATTTGGAACTTAAGCAGCCATGTGGGTGAAATTTTACTGATAACCAAGCAAATTTATCTTTTCTCAATAAACCACGAATTTGCTAGTATTATGGCGAATATGTGTTTTGTGTTTTATGAGACGTTTGTAATATCATGACATGTCACAAGGTGGCACAATCTGTATTAGAATCTGAACTTCAATTTAACCTCTGATTGAAAACGTTGCCAGCGTCCGCCATATTGGAGAGGTTCAACAAGCCAATGTAGGTGTTTTACACCAGTTTTTACTAATCATTAAAATAATGTTCCAGTAGTAAATCAAAAATACCAGAGTAGATACATTAAGGTTTTTAAACTTGCCAAAGCATTACTTAAAAATAAGAGAGAGAAAAAAAATAAAAAATCATGGGCAAATAAACATGAACAATAAATATTTATATATACTCATAAAAAATTTCAACAATTTATTTCGCATAAATGAAGTAGCACAACATAATATTGCTCTGAGTTAGTAATCACTAAAAATCACTAAATCAAGTCATTTGATTTAAAACGATAAAGGAGGTCTCCGAAGTGCGAAACTTGGAATTACATTTTTGACTTCTGTGCCTTTGTGCTAGTGGTGAAAACAACAACTACAACAAACATGACCTTCATAAAGGTGGTGTTTTAGTTTTAAACCCAAAGCCACAAACTAGCAAACAAACATTAGCAATATAGTTAAAAGTTAATGTATTTATCTTCTCACAATGTGGTCAGTGGTGCAGATTTAATGAACTTGTGTGTTTCTATGTTAACTGAGCTAAAGCTGATACAGTTAAACTCTTTATAAAAGTAAAGAAAGTATGAAATCATCCTGAGTTTAGAGTCGAGGACAGAGAGAGAGATATTAAGTATGCTTGTGATTTTGTGATGTTTAAAGACAATGTAGATTATGTGTAAAGTGCAGGCAGGGACTCTGGCAGGACTAGCTATGACATCATAACTAAAAGGGAGAGCCAGAAGGTCACAGACATGAAGGCTTCCCACGACATCAAACACTCATCATCACCAACATTAGCTGATTAGCTCGGTGCTAATAAAACACACTTTAATGGACGTTTCCTGCACATTTCATCAATTTGTAGCTTGAATGTGGTGATCTGGAAAATCCCATAATTCCGTGTTCAGACGCTGTGCAAATGTTTGCTAGATATAAATCTCTAGTTCAGTGAAAGTTTACTCAGAGTTTCTTCATGACTCGTACTGTAAGCGATATATAATATTTTACTAGCAAACAATTATTACTAAGTGTTTATTAATGCTAAATTGATATTTTGTTTTGGTAATATAACAACTACACTGTATGTTATGGTTATAGCGTGAGCTCTGAGACTGAAATGGACCATGTTTCTGTCCCATAGTGGAGAAGCGTTGGTGTGTTTCCTACTGAATAATAGAACAGAAATACAACTTCAGCACATTTAGCGTTGTAATGAATGTACAGGTGCATCTCAATAAATTAGAATGTCGTGGAAAAGTTCATTTATTTCAGTAATTCAACTTAGATTGTGAAACTCGTGTATTAAATAAATTTAGTGCACACAGACTGAAGTAGTTTAAGTCTTTGGTTCTTTTAATTGTGATGATTTTGGCTCACATTTAACAAAAACCCACCAATTCACTCTCTCAACTAATTAGAATATGGTGACATGCCAATCAGCTAATCAACTCAAAACACCTGCAAAGGTTTCCTGAGCCTTCAAAATGGTCTCTCAGTTTGGTTCACTAGGCTACACAATCATGGGGAAGACTGCTGACCTGACAGTTGTCCAGAAGACAATCATTGACCCCCTTCACCAGGAGGGTAAGCCACAAACATTCATTTCCAAAGAAGCTGGCTGTTCACAGAGTGCTGTATCCAAGCATGTTAACAGGAAGTTGAGTGGAAGGAAAAAGTGTGGAAGAAAAAGAACCGCAGCCTTATGAGGATTCAATTCAATCCATTCAAGAATTTGAGTGAACTTCACAAGGAATGGACTGAGGCTGGGGTCAAGGCATCAAGAGCCACCACACACAGACGTGTCAAGGAATTTGGCTACAGTTGTCGTGTTCCTCTCGTTAAGCCACTCCTGAACCACAGACAACGTCAGAGGCGTCTTACCTGGGCTAAGGAGAAGAAGAACTGGACTGTTGCCCAGTGGTCCAAAGTCCTCTTTTCAGATGAGAGCAAGTTTTATATTTCATTTGGAAACCAAGGTCCTAGAGTCTGGAGGAAGGGTGGAGAAGCTCATAGCCTAAGTTGCTTGAAGTCCAGTGTTAAGTTTCCACAGTCTGTGATGAATTGGGGTGCAATGTCATCTGCTGGTGTTGGTCCATTGTGTTTTTTGAAAAGCAAAGTCACTGCACCCGTTTACCAAGAAATTTTGGAGCACTTCATGCTTCCTTCTGCTGACCAGCTTTTTGAAGATGCTGATTTCATTTTCCAGCAGGATTTGGCACTGCCCACACTGCCAAAAGCACCAAAAGTCGATAAATGACCATGGTGTTGGTGTGCTTGACTGGCCAGCAAACTCACCAGACCTGATCACCTCCATGCCACGCCCAATTGAGGCAGTAATTAAAGCAAAAGGAGCCCCTACAAGCATTGAGTACATGTACAGTAAATGAACATATTTTCCAGAAGGCCAACAATTCACTAAAAATGTTTTTTATTGGTCTTATGAAGTATTCTAATTAGTTGAGAGAGTGAATTGGTGGGTTTTTGTTAAATGTGAGCCAAAATCATCACAATTAAAAGAACCAAAGACTTAAACTACTTCAGTCTGTGTGCACTGAATTTATTTAATACACGAGTTTCACAATTTGAGTTGAATTACTGAAATAAATGAACTTTTCCACGACATTCTAATTTATTGAGATGTACCTGTAGACTCAGTGTTTAAGCAGTGAATGAGTTTCTGTGATTAAACTGCACTCGCACAAACAACAGCTTGTGGAAACTTTACCTAAGAAAATTTAATTTTCTTTAATGAGTGATTTTCGGGAGTGAAAAATTCCACATATTAAAGCGTAATGAAATATTCAACAAATTCAGAGCAAAGATTTTACCTTTTAATTACATTTTAATTTTTCATTATAAAGACCTGAATGATGTCCAGGCTGTGAGTCTGTCGGCTTTCAGTGTGTTTTAGACGTGTGTTTTTCCCTCTGTTGGAGAATCTTACACAGAATTTTACAGGTTGAAGATGAAGTCTGAGCTGCTTTTCAGATAAACAAGCACTCGGAGCATCTCAGAGAGCAGAAGTGGGTTTGAGATCAACATTTACTTTGAAGAAACAAACATTTCTGTGGAAAAAAAAACAAACCTGGAAGTTTTGTGAGTGTCCTGAGTGTCTACTTTTATATGAGCTTCATATTAACCACCACTGTGGAGTGGAACATGACAAAGACACTCAATCATCAACATGGACACAACCAAAACAGGAGCAAACAACATTTTTTGATCTCTAGGTAAAAGAGTTAAAGAGATTCAGTCAAATGTATACCAAAATTTTAAATTCAATGGCTTTAATCTTATCTTGATTTTATGCTAATCTTGTTTGTTTCTCAGTGTTCAGTGTGCATGTGAAACGAGATATCCCAGGATTCTCTTCAGCCGGGGTTTATACAGACTCAAGGGAAGGCTTTCAGTTGTGAGAAACCTTGTGATTATGACTGAAGGATCCTGAGAGGAACCTGATGATCCAGGAGGAATGTTTTTCACCAGCGGTTTGATTTGAACACAGAGGCTGTGACTGAGAGAAGCATTCCCATAATCCCCGGGGCTTTATTTCAGCAGCTGCCCCAGGGGATCTTCAATGCAGGGTAACAACACAGGCAGGTCTGACAGGCAGAACGCTGACCAGAACTGCACACACACACACACACACACACACACACACACACACAGACATCCTGTATTCCTAAAGCAGGCAGCACCACAGGGAACACCGACGTGGTATATCCACCCCGATGCTTGTGTATTCAGTTTCCTGTTTCCCCTCCTGTGTGATCGCTTTTGTATCAGACACACAAACCTCCTCACAGTAAAAAAGGAAACTTGACGTATTTAAAGGTTTATTAATCTGATACAATATTCACGTCCACTTTCACTTTCGAACATTTTGCTTTATTCACCCAAAACCCAGAGATAGACACTGCCTTTGTTCACTCACACGATTAACTCTTTCATTTCCGCAGATTACTTTTCTATAAAATCGCAGCAGTTAAAAAAAATCCAGGCAGACGGTCAGTACGCAGAGAACCCGAGGAGATTTTTACAGCTGCCTGGTGATACAAACCGGGGATAAAAATTTCGACCTGCAGCACTGCAGATGACAAAATGCCGTAAAAATGCTGCGACAAATTGAGGATTTATGGAGCTGCTGTGAGACGAAGCGAGGAAATGACTGATTAAATCACCGAGCCGCTTCAGACATCAACACAAACACGCAAAATGATCACACTGTGGCTGAAACACAACACTAAACGCACTACACATGGGCTTTAAGAACATTTCATACACAAAATTTATTTTGGAAATGACGGAATTAGTCGTCAGTTTTTTCCAAACAAGCTGAAAAGGTTTTTGTGTTGAGGTTTCCTCTAAATATCTTTATTATTAATTTTACAGTTTTTCTAAGTTGAAGGTGTGTTCTTTGTGGGTGTGTCAGTTGGAGGTGTGTCAGTTGGAGGTGTGTCAGTTGAAGGTTCGTCAGTTGAAAGTCAGTTTGGGGCATGTCAGGTGGGAATGTGTCAGTTGGGGGTGTGTCAGGTGGATGTGTCAGTTGGGGGTGTGTCAGGTGGATGTGTCAGTTGGGGGTGTGTCAGGTGGATGTGTCAGGTGGGAATATGTCAGGTGGGACTGTGTCAGGTGGATGTGCCAGTTGGGGGTGTGTCAGGTGGATGGGGTTTTCGGGTTGGGGGGGTGTGTCAGGTGGATGTGTCAGTTGGGGGTGTGTCAGGTGGGAATATGTCAGGTGGGGGTGTGTCAGGTGGATGTGCCAGTTGGGGGTGTGTCAGGTGGATGTGCCAGTTGGGGGTGTGTCAGGTGGATGTGTCAGTTGGGGGTGTGTCAGGTGGATGTGTCAGTTGGGGGTGTGTCAGGTGGGAATATGTCAGGTGGGACTGTGTCAGGTGGAATTGGGGGGCCGGGTTGGGGGGGTGTGTCAGGTGGATGTGTCAGTTGAAGGTGTGTCAGTTGATAGTTTGTCAGTTTGGGGCGTGTCAGGTGGATGTGTCAGTTGGGGGTGTGTCAGGTGGGAATATGTCATGTGGGAATATGTCAGGTGGGACTGTGTCAGGTGGATGTGCCAGTTGGGGGTGTGTCAGGTGGATGTGCCAGTTGGGGGTGTGTCAGGTGGATGTGTCAGTTGGGGGTGTGTCAGGTGGGAATATGTCATGTGGGAATATGTCAGGTGGGACTGTGTCAGGTGGATGTGCCAGTTGGGGGTGTGTCAGGTGGATGTGCCAGTTGGGGGTGTGTCAGGTGGATGTGTCAGTTGAAGGTGTGTCAGTTGATAGTTTGTCACTTTGGGGCGTGTCAGGTGGATGTGTCAGTTGGGGGTGTGTCAGGTGGGAATATGTCAGTTGGGGGTGTGTCAGGTGGGACTGTGTCAGTTGGGGGTGTGTCAGGTGAATGTGCCAGTTGGGGGGTGTCAGGTGGATTTGTCAGTTGGGGGTGTGTCAGGTGGTTGTATGGGGGTGTGTCAGTTGGGGGCGTGTTAGTCCTCCAAATTATGACTTCTCATCCTGAAAACTGTTCAAACTTCCTGTGAGGACTTATCTTATTCTTATTTTTCTTATTCAACAAAAAAACTATAGCAATTTTAGTCAAACAATCTGAACAGACTGATGTTTGATGAAGTTCTCCAGAGGCTAGAAATGCTGCACCGTGTCTCTGAGGTGCTGCAGCTTCTATACACTTTATTCTCTGGCGTGTCGTCAGCGCTGCTCTCAGCTGTGATGATGAAGAACCTATCAGAACTGCTGTATATGAAATTTCAAAATTGTATATGTCTGTGATTCCTGTCCGCTACTATCAGAGGAATCTCGTAGCTCCTCAGGAACGTTGTGCTATAGAGCTGCATTCGTTCCTCTGTCTCGCTGCTGACTTTTTTAAACAAAAGAAATCCTACACACTGCAGCTTTTAGGATGAAGTATTATTATGACAGCAGAGATTCTGACAGCAGCTTGGGGCTTCATCACACAGACTTAAGATCAAGTTCAGAACTGTGAAGAACAGGAATATTTCTAAATCATAAATCAGGAAAAAAAATCCTCTCCAGCTCTGCAGTGACAATTTTGTCCAGCTTTATGAGCAGCGAGTCTGACAGGAAGGCAGGAAAATCTTTTTTATTCATTTATTTATGTTTAGTTTTTTATGTCAGCTGCATTGTGAGAGAATACATTTGATAATTAAATAAGAGGCAGAAAGAAAGAAAGAAAGAAAGAGGCGGAAAAGACGGGAAGAGAGACAGCTAGAGCAGCTGCTGGTCTGAATACGGAGGCTCCGTTTAATCATCCAGAGGAAATTCTTTCTATTTAGACAAAGAGAAAAGTAATAAAAAGAAAAAGACTGGATCTAATTAATGCAATCTGCAAATATCTTTCTCTCCATGCCAGTCGTTTATTTCCGTGTTTTTGTCGTTTTTGTGGCCAGAGAAGGAGAGGAAGGAGACTGAGAGAGAAGAAGAAGAGGAGGATGAGGATGAGGAGAGATGAGGCCTAACCAGAACTCCACCGGTCTCACTCATCACCAACACCAGATAGGAAGCTGGCTATGGACAGAGAGAGAGAGAGGAGAGAGAGAGAGAGAGAGAGAGAGAGAGATTGACAGAGTGAGAGAGATTGACAGAGTGAGAAAAGGACAGAGGGATGATCATTACAACAAAATTGTACTGAATTGAGAGAGAGAATGAGAGTGACAGGGAGATAGAAAAAGAATGAGAGAAAAGAAAAACAAGAAAGACAGAGAAGAGAGAAAGAAACAGTCATGGAAATAAAGTTGAATTGAATTCATGAGAGAGAGAGAGAGAGAGAGAGAGAGAGAGAGAGAGAGAGAGAGAAGGACAGAGGGATGACCATTACAACAAAATTGTACTGAATTGAGAGAGAGATTGAGAGTGACAGGGAGATAGAAAGAGAATGAGAAAAAAGAGAAAGATAGAGAAGAGAGAAAGACACAGTCATGAAAATAAAGAGAGAGAGATACAGAGAGAGAGAAAGGGAGAGATACAGTGAGAGAGAGATACTTTGACTTTTAGAAAGCTTTATTCACACAAGTCGTATTATACATAGTCTGGGTGGCTAAATAAATAAATAAATAAATAAATACTTAAATACTAAAAAACAATTCAATAAGTTAGGTTAAGCATAGTGATGAAGAGATTAAGTGTAAAAGATAAAATAAATAAATAAATAAATAATTGCACAATAAAAAAGAATGTCAAGACAAGACATGTGCAAACTGAAGCTCATCATCACTGAGGCAGCACAGTGCTCCTCGATGGCACCAGGGTTTTCCAAACATCAACTAATTTTTCCTCTTCTTATAAAACTGATGGTCAACTAGAATCCTGGACTTTATCATGGCTTTTGTCACCGCTATAACATCATGGCTGCCTTTCTGTTCCACTCTGTTTCTCCTGCTGATGTAGATGGCCATTTTCGCCTGGCCCACAATGAAGTTTAAAAGCTGACACTCTGCTTGCCTTCTCCGTGTGTATTTTACCCCCAAAATAAAAGTTTGAACTGAAAAACGTCTATTAAAACAGTTAAAAACAGACTGTAAGAGGTTAAAAAGGGGTTTCAATCTGGAGCACTGTGTAAAAGTGTGAAAAATGGTCCCCCTCTGGGGACAGAAGGGACACTCATGACCTGTCTCTGGACACAGAATCGAGATCAAAGCATTTACAGCAATGACACCATGCAGGATTCTCCATTGTATATCTCCAGATCTCTTAGTTAATGGTGGCTTGTACAGTATCCTCCACTGAGGTCGCTCTTCCTCACCCAGCCCGAGGACAGAGCGCCAGGGTGGATCAATTCTTCCTTGGAGAACTTTTTTGTTAAAAACCTTCACACACGTGTTATAAAAAAGTTTTCCAGAGACCATGTAAAAGTTCATATTCATGATTTTCTTACACTCTAAAAAGTGACCAGTACTTCCCTCTAAGTCTGGAGACAGAGTCAGTTCAGGAAAGGGATCCTCCTCATCTGGCCACTCAATTCCTCCACAGTACTCCATCAGCATTCCCTTTTCCTCTGGTGAGAGGGCGGAGTTCCACGTCTGCAGTAATTGCGCTACAGTCCGTGTAGATCTCAGTCTTGCACATGCAGCCGCACCATCAGCGTCGTTGAGTTCTGGTCCTGCCAGATCCACCAGATGCCCCAGCGTGATGACACCAGATGTGAGGAGAGTCTGTGTGAGAGCGTTGCCTGCAATGTCCAGGCGAGCTCCATGGATGAGGGGTTCCTTCAGCAGCCAGTGTAAGGAGTCTGTGGCTGCGGCTCTCTGTATCCTGAAAAGTCTCCAGACTTTGAACAGATTACGATAAAAAGCAGGTAACTCAGAAGTGATCAACATTCGTGGGTTCATTAAAAACAGAGGTTTGTCAAGTCCCAGGTCTCCAAAAGTTTTTAAGATAGTACTGGTCACAGGCTTCCAACTAAAATACATTGAGCTGTTTAAAATCTTCTGTAAAAACTGTAAAGGAAAGGCAGCGGTTCTGCTCTGTAGGTGCACTACGCCTTGCCCACCTTCTTCTTTAGGTAGATATAAGACACCTTGATTTTACTATATCATCAGCATAAGCTGACAGGTGGAAGGTGTTCTGGCAACCAGGAATTGAGAGCCCTTTTAGTTCAGTTTGTAGTCTGTTTAAAAACGCTTCTATGGCTAAGGCGTAGAGCATACCTGACAGAGAGCAACCTTGTCTTACTCTCCTACACACTTTAAAAGGAGCGCATAAGCCGCCATTAACCTTCAGCACACTGTCAATGTCACAGTATAAAACCTGTATGTTATTGATGAAAGTGGAGCTAAAACCAAAAGGATTAAGAGTTTTCCATAGGTAGTTATGTTCTACTCTGTCGAAGGCCTTCTCCTGATCTATAGAGATTAAACCCATATTCAGCCCAAAAAGTTTCGAGACACTTAGAAGGTCTCGAACCAACGAAATGTTGTCAAATATGGACCTCCCAGGCACACAGTAGGTCTGATCGGCATGAATTACTTCTTCCAGAATGCTTCTCAGTCTGTTAGCTAAAGCTTTAGAGAGTGCTTTATAATCTGTGCATAATAAGGACACAGGTCTCCAGTTTTTGATGTCACTTAGATCTCCCTTTTTCGGTAGCAACGTGAGGACTGCCCTCCTACAGCTTAGTGGTAGCAACCCTCTCATTAAGCTATCATTTAGGACCTGCAGCAAGTCTTCTCCCACCACAGCCCAGAGCGATTTGTAGAACTCTGCTGGAAGTCCATCTAAACCAGGTGCTTTTCCATTCTCCATACCTTGTAGAGCTTTCTGAAGCTCCTCTGAAGTTATTGCCCCACTAAGTGCTGCATCTAGGTGTTGTGGGACTTGTGGCAGTCCTCTTAGGAAGATCTGTTCTGTGCCTTGGTCTTCTTTATACTCACAGGAATATAGCTTTTTGTAAAAACTTACAGCCCTCTCACGTATTTCTGCAGTCTCAGATAAAATATCTCCAGTCTCAGGTCTCAGGTTATGGATAACCGTTTTTGACCATTCTTTTTCTCAAGATTAAAAAAGAATTTCGAGGGTGCGTCCATCTGGTCTGCATTCTGAAAGCGTGATCTTACCAGTGCACCTTGTACTTTAAAATCTAGGAGGTCCGATAGTTTTTTCTTTTTAGCAGTGAGGGTGTGAATATGGTCCTGTCCGTTTGTAGATTGTATCCGGGATTGGAGTTCCGTGATTTCATGTGCTATACTTTTTATGGATTTGGCCAATTCCCTTGTGACATTGAGAGTGTACTGTTGGCAGAGTTGTTTGGTTTTTATTTTACCCAGGTCCCACCACTGCTGTACGGACGTAAAACATCTCTTTTCTGCTTTAAACTTGCTCCAAAAAAATGTAAAAGTGTCAATAAAATGTCTGTCATTTAACAGAGCTGTGTTAAAATGCCAGTATTATCACTGTGATGTGAAACACCAACAGGGCTAATAAATGCGCTTAAATGATGTTTAAAAACATAAAATCTGTCCAATCTCGCAAGTGATGTAGAATTGTTGTGTGCATGAGCCCATGTGTACTGTTTCTGGGAGGTATGAAAGGATCTCCAAACATCATTTAACTCATGTTTGTTTAGTATCTGAATTAGCCGTGTGCGGGAAGGTATGTGAGGTTCTATATGGCTGCGGTCGCTGTTGTCTGTTGTGCGATTAAAATCTCCACCAACAAATAAAACTTCTCACTATTACAGGTCTCTATGGTTTTGCATAACTCATCTAAAAAACGTAGTCTTTCTATTGGTGAGGTTGGGGCATATACGCAGATAAAAACAATAAACCGATTCTCAGACTGGGCTCTGACTTTTAACAGTCTGCCTTTCACTACCTCCTCTATACTGAAAGAGACTGGCATGAACGTCTTTGAGAATAAAATGGCCGCTCCTCCACTAGTGGAGGTGTTGTGGCTCAGGCAGGAGAGGTCGGCCCATTCCTGTGTCCATTCAACAAGATTCTTATTGTCAGCATGGGTCTCTTGAAGAAAAAAAACATCTAGTCCTTTCTGCCTCGCTATTTCATGCAGCTCTGCTCTCTTTCTGCTATCTCTCGCCCCATTTACATTCAAAGATGCTATATGAATGTCCTTCATTATAAAACAGGAGAGTGTGAATAACAGTAGCAGAGTGTAACGCCAGAGAGGACTGAAAGAATTACTCCATTTCACCGCCATCATTGTTTAACTTGGTCACAGTTTTCTTTAACCGGTACACTTCCTTGTCTTCGAAGCAGCCTTCACTCATTAAGTGCTTTATTTTATCAAACAGTCTTTTTGTATCTGGAAAATATTCACTGATTTTGACCATTCTCATATTTTTTGTTACTTTTAGGAAGTGTTTGATTTCATTTACACTGTACTCTTTACTGACAAAATGATCCACAGCAGGGATGGGAGCACTGGTATCAGATAAAACATCACTTTCTGCACCACTTTCTTCATTGCCACGCCCTTCTCATCTTTTTTTCTTTTCGATGGTGTTGTGAAAAAGATCTGTTCAGTTTCCATCATTACAGTGTCTGGATTTTCTTCTAGCAGTGAAAATTCTCTGCTGCGCGCTGTGCTCAACCTGCACAGTAATCCCAGTGCTCCCAGTACTACTCACCTTCTCGCCGGGTACTGGGTCTGTTTCAGTACTTCAGCCGGTTTCTCCACAGGTTTCTCAGTGTTATAAGTGTTACGTCGCGCTAACCGACTCCGCTCCTTCAGAGGTCGCGGAAGTCGCCCCGACCTCACCATCCACTTGAGCAGTCTGTTTCAGCTCAGCCCTGTCCTGAGCCGAAGCACTGCCTCCGCCCGATGTCCTGCTCGGTGATGTCACTGTTCAGGATCATGTATGTGAACCTTCTAAATGACACCACATGCTTCACCGGGTCAGACTTACTCCCGATAGAGATCATTTTTATCGGGGAGACGAGCTTGCCGAAACTGAGAGCTCCCTCTCTAAAGTCTCGTCTTTAATAAAGGGGGGTACATTAGACAGAGTAACTTATTTGGAAGGGGCCGATAGCGGGAACACATGGGTAAGTGAACCCCCGATTACGATCCCCTTCACTGCTAGTTTGGTCGCCCTTTCTACGGTGTTCAGAACCAGAACCACCGCGCTGTTCATCCGGGACGCCGCCACCACGTTTGCATGCCCGACCATCCCTCCATGCAGCCAGGCTGCACTCCTCCACACTAGCGCCGGTCACCACTCTCACTCCGTGGCGCCGCGTCAGTGTGTCACACACCCGAGTGCCCTGGGCCGCCATGCTCTCCAGCAGGATGCCGGTGCTGACGCCCAGAGCTTTCTCTAGATCGGTGTTTTTAGATGTTAATTGAAATAAGCAAAGAGAAAATAAATAAATAAATAAATAAATAAATAAATAAAGAGTTGAATGAAAAAAGAAATATATATTGAAGCAATTAAATGAAATGTAAGTGCAAAGAACGCGACGAGCACGCTCACGCTCACACTCCACACGCTCCGCCCACTCGCTCCCAGCATGCACTCCGCAGAGAGAGAGAGAGAGAGAGAGAGAGAGAGAGAGAGAGAGAACTGAGGGAGTGTGTGAGAGATAGAAAGAGAAAACTCAAGAGAGAAATATAGAGAAGAGAAAGAGAGAGGTAGAGATAGTCAGATAGAGAGAAAGAAAGAGAGGAAGAGATTGACAGAGTGAGAAAAGGACAGAGGGATGATCATTACAACAAAATTGCACTGAATTGAGAGAGAGATTGAGAGTGACAGGGAGATGAGAATGAGAAAAAAGAGAAAGATAGAGAAGAGAGAAAGAAACAGTCATGAAAATAAAGAGAGAGAGAGATACAGAGAGAGAGAGAAAGGGAGAGATACAGAGAGAGAGAGGTACAGAGAGAGAGAGAGAGAGAGAGAGAGAGAGAGGGAGAGATAGAGAGAGAGAGAGAGAGATACAGAGAGAGAGGGAGAGATAGAGAAAGAGGGAGAGAGAGAGAGAGAGGGGGGGAGATACAGAGAGAGAGATACAGAGAGAGAGAGATACAGAGAGAGAGAGAGAGAGTTTGGCTACAGATTGACAGAACGAAGTAAAGAGGTGACGTGTGTGAAGGAGAGAATATTAAAAGGCTTAAATGAATCATTCTTGAGGATAAAGTGAATCGTTTCTTCATTCCTCTCATTCTTTCTCTCTTTTCTCTCTGAAGGACGAATAAGAATTTATGGTCTCTGACCTTTCAGACAGCGAGAGGAGGCTACAGTTATATTTATCGTCCGTCTGTCTGCCATCGTGCCCTACTGATGAACACAGCACTCTCCTCTACCTCAACCTCATCCTGGATCTCTCTGAAGTGATTAAAACCCAGGACCACAGCAGATTCCCTTACACATCCACCCAGGGGTAATTAGGTGACAGGAAGTTGACATAACCTGTAATAATGAGAGCGTGTGTGAGTCTGAGCTCTGAGCAATAACCATGAAATCCCTTTCTGATTAAACCTCCGATATTAAAATGTACTCCCTATGCAGCCGCGTGGCCAATATTTTAAAGTGTCAGCAAAATAAAAAACAAAAAGTTTTTCAAAAAGTGAAAATGAACACTGGCATTAGTGTCTTATCTCCATTAAAGCAGCAGTGTGTAATATTTTAAAGAAGTAAAATGTGAGCTCTACCACAGCCAGAAATATCGGAATTGCTACTAGTTTCTGACTCCACCCACCATTCATATCCATCTACATGATGCCCCACCCCCAAAATCCCAGAAAAAGGAAGAGGTTAATATTGGCCTCTTTAAAGCTACGGTTTGTAATGTTTTATATAAAATTTATGTAATATTGCAATTTGTGTACTGCTTGGCCACACCCACTGACTCAAAGCCCTGCCCCCAGAATATGGGCATTTGATCTTGCCTACATTAAAGCAGCAGTTTGTAATATTTTAAAGAGGCCCTGTGTAAAATGTGAGCTTTACCAGAGCTAGAAATATTGGAATTTGCTTACTCCTTGACTCCACCCACCATTCACATCCATCTACATGATGCCCCACCCCCATAATCCCAGAAAGGAAGAGGTTGACCGCATTAAAGCTGCAGTGTGTAATATTTTAAATGTGAATTATGTAAAATATATGTAATATTGCAATTTGTGCTTGACACCAGCCACACCCACTGACTCAAAGTCCCACCCTCAGAGTACTGGTAATTGATCTTGCCTATATTAAAGCAGCAGTTTGTAATATTTTAAAGAATCACTGTGTTAAATGTGAGCTGTACCACAGTTAGAAATATCACAATTGTCTTACTCCTTGACTCCACACACCATTCGCATCCATTTACATGATGCCCCACCCCCAGAATCCCAGAAAGGAAGAGGTTAATATTGGCCCCATTAAAGCTGCAGTTAGTAATATTTTAAATGTGCATTAAGTAAAATTTATGTAATATTGCAATTTGTGTACTGCTTGGCCACACCCACCAACTCAAAGCCCTGCCCCCAGAATATGGGCATTTGATCATGCCTACATTAAAGTGGAGGTTTGTAATATCTCAAATGTGCATTAGGTAAACATTTCTGCTCTAGTAGTTATAACAGAAATACTGGAATTTGTTGAAGAATATCAGATAAGGATGCAGAAGATAAAAAAAAAGGTCATGAATGCTTCCAGAAGTTCGGAAGTCAAAGAAGATTTCAGAAAGTTGTGGAAGGGTGCTAAAGTTTAAAGGGCACAAATCACCTAGAAGGTCTCATAAGGTTATAGAAAAACAGAAAAGGTTGCAGAAGGTCAAAGATCAATGCAGAAGGTCAGAAAGGTCTCAGGTCACTGAAGGATGCAGAACCTTCCCAGAGGGTCATGCATCACAGAAGATCAGTGAAGGTTGCAGAATCTCCAAGACCATTGCAGAAGGTGAAAAAGGGCATAAAAGTTGCAGAAGGATGGATGTCAGGGTCGAGGTGCAGAAGGCTGAACACTGCTGCAGAAGATCACAGAAGGTTTTAAGGAGCAAAAACCATTGCAGAAGATCACGGAAGAGATTTCAGAAGATCACTGCAGAAGGTCACGTAAAGTTGCAGAAGGTTCAAGACCATCAAAGAAGATTGCAAATCTCAGTGATATTGCAGAAGATGAAGCAGGTCATAAAAGAAATGCATTAGATCAAGGTCTGTTGCAGGAGGTGGAAGAAGGACACGTAAGTTTGTGAAAGGTCACGTGAGACTGCAGAAGGTTGCAGAAAGACCCAGAATGTTGGAGAAGGTCAAAAAGGGATGGAAGTTGGTGAAGGACAAAAGACTAGAGCTGTAGGATGAAGATCTTCTACATCTCATGTCCAAACCTTCTGTAGGCGATGCTCTCCTTCATGTTTCAGCTCTCAGTGTGTAAACCTGATAAATGGCTGTGATTCCTCAGTGACAAACCGAGCGGAATGTTCTCCACATGCACACATCATCTTTTATCTTCATCCGAACACTAAGACTAGCCTCTTCACTGCTCCATCCCTCCTCCCCCTTCCTCCTCCAGTGACAGCTCATTGCTCAATACTTTCCTTTCCATCAGCTTTAGAATCTGTTTAAATGGCAGTGACGAACAAGCGCATCAATCAGCGCTCATCCCACACCTTCCTCCTCCTCTTCTTTCTCCTCCTCACATCAGCCTGACACCACGCTGTCAAATCCAGCCTTCTAGATGCTAACGGACAAGTGCCTTCTCCGCTTTATTTCTGCACGTTCAGAAATGATTAGAAGCCTCATCAATCAAAATCTGCTTTAAAGTCGAACGGCGTTAAAGGAAAACTCTGATCCTGCGTATTTTCAACCTCATCTGTTTCTGTCACAGCTGCAGCGCGTGATCACTTTATGAAGACGAATCGCGACACATTTCCTCGCGCCGAGAAAAAAACAGTGACGTGAAACTCACTTAGACTTAAAATGTTTAAAGAGCGGGATGAATAAACATATAAATACTTGGCTACGTTACTTAGCGAAAAAAACAACTTTTGATTCGTAATCTGAGGAAATAAATTCGATTAGAAGGTTTGAGGAAATCTCTGAAATTTGTGAATAATCCGAGTCATGACTCATGTCAGTTGAATCGTAGAAACTGTTTCAGATTTTCTTAGAAATATAATGCATATTAATTTTTTTTCTAACTTGCTAACTTACTAAATAAATTTTCTCAATTTAATTTTATGTAACAGCCGTAACACTGTGAGCAGTGAGAGGTGAGGTGAATAAGACTGATGATCTCCTCATCATGGCACCTGTTAGTGGGTGGGATATATTAGGCAGCAAGTGAACATTTTGTCCTCAAAGTTGATGTGTTAGAAGCAGGAAAAATGGACAAGTGTAAGGATTTGAGCGAGTTTGATGAAGGGTCAAATTGTGATGGCTAGACCACTGGATCAGAACATCTCCAAAACTGCAGCTCTTGTGGGGTGTTCCCGGTCTGCAGTGGTCAGTATCTATCAAAAGCATCCTTTTAATCCTTGTAAGTATCCTTTATGTCCCATGGAGGCCCACCTCACAACTTACAGAACTTAAAGGATCTGTCCAGATCCAGATCTGTCCGAGTCCATGCCTCGACGGGTCAGGGATGTTTTGGCAGCAAAATGGGACCAACACAATACTAGGCAGGTGGTCATAATGTTATGCCTGGTCGGTGTAAATGAAGGTGATCATGTGTCAGCATGTAGGTGATTTTATCACATTTCTGATCTACCTGCTGAGGGCTTGAAGGATAAGCTGACCAAGCGCTCACCGCTATACTTACAGAGAAACTTTACAATCATTTCATCCATAAAAAATTCATAAAAATAAACATTTGCGACTAACAAGAGTCATGTAAAAGAATGATTTTTTCATTCATTAAAAGAACAGTGTCATATTTCTGAGCTTAAATATTTAAGTTTTTTTAAAGAAAAGTTTCAGCCTGTAGTTACAACAAATGTACAGATGGTGGCGCTGGATTTCATTAACGCTGCTCCTCATTGTAGAAAAATGTAGATGCAAAGATCCATGTGGAGGATTCACTGAAGTTAGACACGCCCCTGCTTTAGACAAACTCCACCCCTATGTCTGTAGCTCACAAGTCATCCAACATTCAAACACTGAAGCAGTGCAAAAAAAAGTGTGGTGAAATTCATATTCACACACACACACACACACACACACACACACACACACACACACACACACACAGGTATGGTGGAGAAGCATTAGGATGAAAAATGCTGGAGTTCTTCCTCGAGTATAAAGGGATGTATTTTTAAAGCACAGTGTTAATGTCAGCAGGTTTCAGCTGCACTCGCTTTACTTCATTCCACAGTCAATGTTTTACACATTTATAGTTTTATTTCTGCACACAGAGTTGCACGAGCCGCTCGGCCACGAGTCCAGCTTTCTAAATAATGCATTCAGGGTTTTTTTGATTCCTTCTTTCCATTTCTGCTCAGAGAGTGTGTTATTATGCTGCACGTGCAGGCTGTCCATCAGACATTAGAGTGATCCATTCAACATGACATTTAGTTACGTTGGCTGCAGAGGTTCAGGCACTTAATCAATCACACACACACACACCCACACACACACACACACACACACACACACACGACAGAATTTATTGAGGCACGTGTTAGGAAAAAGAAACAGCAACACGTTGTTACATACACTATATTGCCAAAAGTTTTGGGACACCCCTCCGACTCATTGAGTTCAGGTGTTGTTTTTCAGGGGTTGGGCTCGGCCCCTTAGTTCCAGTGAAAGGAACTCTTAATGCTTCAGCATACCAAGACATTTTGGACAATTCCATGCTCTTTGTGGGAACAGTTTGGGGATGACCCCTTCCTGTTCCAACATGACTGCACACCAGTGACCAAAGCAAGGTCCATAAAGACATGGATGAGTGAGTTTGGTGTGGAGGAACTTGACTGTCCTGCACAGAGTCCTGACCTCAACCCCATAGAACACCTTTGGGATGAATTAGAGCGGAGACTGCGAGCCAGGCCTTCTCGTCCAACATCAGTGCCTGATCTCACAAATGCTCTTCTAGAGGAACGGTCAAAAATTCCCATAAACACACTCCTAAACCTTGTGGAAAGCCTTCCCAGAAGAGTTGAAGATGTTTTGAGACAATGTCCATCGTAAAAGGCGCTATACAAATAAATTGAATTGAATTATAGCTGCAAAGGGCGGGACAACTCCATATTACATTCATGTGCACATAAAGGCAGACGTCCCGAAACTTTTGCCAATATAGTGTACCTTTTACCTTTTGTTAAAAGATTGTAAAACTTTCTGCTAAAATCTCATTTTAAATCAATAAATTTACAGGTTTAAAATTCAGTCCTTTATTTTAAAGGATTTAACCTGAACTCAGAAGATGTGACATTTTTTTACAGACAGAAAGTTAAGACTTGGTCCTAGTCTTGGACTACATTACATCTTCATCATGTAGAGAGGTCAGCGC
>JAUCMX010000001.1:1573068-1693068 GCA_033459395.1 Hemibagrus guttatus
TTGATGAATTAATGGGTGGATGGATGGATGGACAGATGGAAGTTAGTAAGGAAGGAAGGAAGGAAGGAAGGATGGTTGGATGGAAGTTAGGAAGGAAGGAAGGAAGGATAGATGGATGGATGGATGGATGGAAGTTAGGAAGGAAGGAAAGGAAGAAGGAAGGGTGGATGGATGGATGGATGGATGGATGGGATGAAGGAAGGAAAGGAGGAAGGAAAGGAGGATGGATAAATGGATGGATGGAAGTTAGGAATGAAGGAAGGAAAGAAGGATGGAATGATGGATGGATGGAAGGAAGTTAAGCTAGGATGTTAGGAAGGAAGGATCTCAGTGTGAATGAATATCATTTTGTTCCTCCACTTCAAAGGAAAATTCCAGCCCCAGATGTAACACTGGTCCAGGGAGCAGGGTGATGGAGATGAAGAGCCACAGAGGAGCTGAGTGGTCAGGAGAGAGTGATGGAGGTGGAGGAGGAGTGCAGCGGGCCGGCCGGCAGCACAGGCTGATCATTATCCCTCCGTCAAGATGAAGGATCTTTAGGAAAAGTGAAGCTGCAGCGGTCAGTAATGTGGTGATGGCAGGGGCAGCAGGACGAGTAACGCCCACATCAGCACCACCGCTCCAGTCCTCCCACCTACTGTGCCTTAAAGGAGAGTCATTAATAACACCCCGCTGTTCTGCCTCCCTGAAAAAAAACCCTGCAGAGGCAAAGACCGAGCGCAGCAATTCAGACCAAAACCCATTTGTCTTCCTCCCTCGGCCTCCAGGAAGCTGCCAGCGCCACGGATTGAGGTCTTTTTCACAGAACGAGTTTCAACCTTTCAGCATTAAGAGAAATGGAAGAGTTGAGCAAGGTGAAAGAACGAGAGAGAAAGACAGATACTTTTAAACTTGTCCACTGAATCACTGCCAGACTTCAAGCTCAAGACCCGAAAATGTGGTGAAAAGTTTATCAGGAACAATGTGAATGTAAAATATCACCTAAAACCCTTTTAATTAAACAGATCAAATCAATGAACCTATTACTTACGTGTGGATTCAGACGAGCAAAAAACAGAGAAAGGTCTCGTCGGGAATATAATCCAATTTTCTTTTCACGGCCGTCGTTTCAGGTCTTCAAGTCAGAAGTTTCTTTTCTTAAAGTCCAGGGTCAGGTGATACAAGTCTGAGGCACGCCTGGAGTTTCAGAGCTACAGGGCTTTGAGGCAAGAGTCAACTCTTAGATCTTTGAATGAGCTACAAACCCAAATAAAGTCACAGAGGTGAGTCTAGCCTCAGGTCTTCAGAGTCAGGTCTAAATTTTTAAAATAAATTGAACTATTTTAGCTACAAGTTTCGGTGAAGTTTCAGGTCTCTGAGTTACAAGCCAAATGTAAAAGATTTAGATCAAGAAAATGAGTTTTATATTATAAAAAATATACATCTGTATATATTAAAGACAAGCTGTTAGTTTGTAATATTAGTTTTTTAGCTAAAGAAAAAATGCAAGGAAAGAAGGAAGCATGGATAGATGGATGGAGGGAAGTTAGACAGGAAGAAAGGAAGGAAGGAAAGGAGGAAGGGAGGATGGATGGATGGATATATGGATGGAAGTTAGGAAGGAAGTTAGAAAGGAAGGTAAGGAAGGGAGGAAGGGAGGGAGGAAGGGAGGGAGGGAGGGGAGGGAGGGAGGGAGGGAGGGAGGGAGGGATGGATGGATGGATGGATGGAAGCTAGGAAGGAAGTTAGAAAGTAAGGAAGGAAAGGAGGAAGGAAGGGAGGATGGGTGGATGGATATATGGATGTATGGATGGAAGTTAGGAAGGAAGTTAGAAAGGAAGGAAAGAAGAAAAGGAGGAAGGGAGGGAGGATGGATGGATGGATGGATGGAAGCTAGGAAGGAAGTTAGTAAGGAAGGAAGGAAGGAATGAAGGAAGGAAGGAAAGGAGGAAGGAAGGGAGGATGGGTGGATGGATGGAAGTTAGGGAGGAAGTTAGAAAGGAAGGAAGGAAGGAAGGAAGGAGGAAAGGAAAGGAGGAAGGGAGGATGGATGGATGGATGATAAGCTACATGTGCAACGTCTGACATCAAGTCTCTGTGCTACAAATTTGAGTCTCTCATTCAATTTTAATTCAATTTATTTGTATAGCGCCTTTTACAATGGACATTGTCTCAAAGCAGCTTTACAAAAATAGAGAAACAGAAAGTAGAGGGAAAAAAGAATCATTAAATTATTGAACTATTTTATACCTATTTATCCCTAATGAGCAAGCTGAGCAAGATCTGAGGAAGAAACCTTGAGAGGAACCAGCTCAGAAGGGAACCCATCCTCATTTGGGTGACACTGGACAGTAAATAATGTAAATGTAAATAGTGTCCTTTCTACAACAACCACCAAAGGCCCATGAGGAACTACTAGGTCAGTGTAGTTTCTGAGTTCATTATAGACACTAATTGCTTGCTGTCAAAGCTGACAGATGTAACAGCAGATCTGGGACGGTGTTATAGTCCCTAAGTGGCTCTGTCCACGGCTGTCTCCTGGACACAGGCTGTCCACACAGATCCATCCACAGCATCAGTGAGCACCACCAAGCGATGAGACCAGGGGTAAAGTGAGTGGTCACACTGGAAACTCAGAACACAGGGAGCTCGGGAGTGGGACATATAGCTCGACAGAGAAAGACAGAGAGAGAGAGAGAGAGAGAGAGAGAGAGAGAGAGAGGAGATTAAGTATGCTTGTGATCATGTGATGTTTAAAGACGATGTAGATTATGTGTAAAGTGCAGGCAGGGACCCCTGGCAGAACTAGCTATGACATCATAACTAAAAGGGAGAGCCAGAAGGTCACAGACATGAAGGTTTCCCCTGCGACATAAAGCGTCCAAACACTTCACAGTCAGCAAACCTGAGTGACTTGCGAGAGTGGTGAGGCGACAGCATCCAAACATCCCAGTACACCAAACACTCTATGCCCATGAACCTTCCAGATCTTCTCCTTTACCTAAGAAAAACTACACATTGAAGGCTTGACTAAACAAATGTGTCTTCACCCCTAGACTTAAACACTGAGACTGTGTCTGAATCCCCAACACTGATTGGAAGGCTGTTCCATAATTGTGGGGCTTTGTGGGAAAGAAAGCTCTGCCCCCTGCTGTAGCCTTTGCTACTTGAGGTACTCCCTAAATAACCTGCACCCTTTGATCGGCGTAGGCGTGGCAGATCATAAACAACTAAAAGGTCACTCAGGTACTGTGGCGCGAGACCATTTAGTGCTTTATAGGTCAGTAACAGTATTTTATAATCAATGCGGAATTTTTGATAAGATAAGCTCTGATCAAAAAATATTTATATTATATATTTATATTTAAATAGTTATATTATCTAGAGGATTAGTTATTGATTAATTTGGTTTTAAATCAATAGTCTGAATTTTTTGCCTGATATTATCAATCTTTCCATAGAAAAATTCATGAAGTCATTGCTGCTGCATAAAGAAGGTGTGCGCTTTTCTACAGAGGTTTTACTCCTAGTTAGTTTTGTTACGGTACTAAATAAAAATTTAGGATTGTTTTTGTTATCTTCGATTAGGGCAGAGAGGTACGCTGATCTAGCAGTACTAAGAGAATTTTTAGAGCTCAGAAGGCTTTCCTTCCACGCTAACTGAAATACTGCCAATTTAGTTTGACGCCATTTACGTTCTAGTTTCCTAGCTGATTGTTTTAAAGCTCGTGTGTGATCATTGTACCAGGGTGCTAGTTTCTTCTCTTTAATTATTTTCCTTTTAAGTGGAGCTACATTATCTAGCGTGTTGTGAAACACTGACTCCAGGTAATCAGTCACCTGGTCAAGTTCTGTGGGGTCAGACAGTGAACCAATCATGCGTGATAATTTTGGGAGACTATTGGTAAACCTCTCTGCAGTAGCAGACGTAAATGTACGCTTAATATGGAGACTTAGCAAATTGAGCATCTCGTGTCTAAGACGCATTTTAAATGAAACAAGATAGTGATCTGAGATAGCTTCCGACTGTGGAAGAGTGACTATGTTTTCTATATTTAAGCCGAATGTTAGAATAAGATCCAGAGTGTGAGCTCCATTATGAGTGGGTCCTATTATATTTTGACTAACACCTACTGAATCTTCTGGTCTTATCAAAATGAATGTTGAAGTCTCGTACAATTAATGCTTTGTCTAAAGAAACAACAAGGTTTGAAATGAAATCTGCAAATTCACTGAGGAACTCAGAATATGGCCCTGGAGCTCTGTAAATAACTATTAGTGGAATCAACTCTGTGAACTTATTGTTTGTGGCTACATAAGTTAAGTTAGTATAAAGAATGTGTTAAATTGATGTCTGGGTTTTTGTGTTGTGCCTAGTTTATCATCATGAATAACTGACACCTCCTCCCCTGCCTGTTAGACGTGGTTGATGTATATAACTATAACCAGGTGGACACGCTTCATTTAATGCTACCATAACCTGCTACATCGCCACGTCGCATTGGGATGGGGCCAGAGCATGCTACAGCATCAGACATTGCCTTCGCCAATTCACACACCTCTATAATATTACTCTTAGTAACCTCAGACTTACGAAGGTGTATATCATTAGCTATTATCATTATCATTGTACACCCATTCTCCCTGCTGTGAGGGCTCTAATGCCGGAGTTGGGGGACTACTAACTCCACCTAAGACATCCAGACTTTCCCCTACAGACACTACACTGCTCTCACTATCGCTAAACCTCTCTAGTGTCTGGATGCGCACCTCTAAAGTTAATATCTTCTCCGTCAAAGAGCTAACTAGTGTACACTTATCACAAGTAAAATTAACGCTGACGACGGAGGTAGAATTACTAAACATCCTGCAGCTCACACACTGTACAAGCTGAAAGTTTGCCATACTTTATAATTACGTACCCTTTACGTGAATTTAACCTGGATATTGAAGAGCTCCGAAGTGGGTTTCTCATCTGCGAGTCCGAGTCATGTCTTAATTTCTGACATGATTTATATCTTCATACAGGTGATAGATATTTATTTAGCTAAGTTAATGTAGACACAAGATACTAAATCAAAATGATTTCATTCAAATGAATCAAACGGTGCTCAGTTTTTATAAAGAAAACATTCCTAAGATTTACTGGATTAAAAGATTAAACCAAAATGGATGGATGGATGGGAGTTAGGAAGGAAGTTAAACAGAAAGGAAAAGAGAATGGATGGATGGATGGATGGATGTTAGGGTGGAAGGAAGGAATGAAGGATGGGTGTTAGGATGGATGGATGTTAGGGTGGAAGGAAGGAAAGAAGGAAGGAAGGGCACTGTTGGACCCTTGAGCAAGGCCCCCAACCCACACTGCTCCAGGGGCGCTGCATCATGGCTGACCCTGCACTCTGACCCCAACTCACAAGGATAGGATATGTGAAGAAAGAATTTCACTGTGCAGTAACGTATATATGTGACAAATAAAGACAATTTAAAAACATTCCTAAGATTTACTGGATTAAGAGATTAAACTGAAACATGGGCAGAATTTTATTCATTAAAGAACTCTCATTAAATTTAAAGCACTAAATGAAACGTAACATCAACAAATATCATTAAACCTCATTTCCTGTGTTCTGAATCATACTTCTCTTCTTCTTCTTTCGGCTTTTCCCTTCAGGGGTCGCCACAGCGAATCATCTCTCTCCACCTATCCCTATCTTCTGCATCCTCAACACTTGCACCCACTAGCTTCATATCCTCATTAATTCCATCCATATACCTCCTCTTTGGCCTTCCTCTTTGCCTCCTGCCTGGCAGCTCCATGTCCAACATTCTCCTACCAATGTACTCACTCTCCCTCCTCTGAACATGTCCAAACCATCTTAATCTGGCCTCCCTAACTTTGTCCCCCAAACGTCCAACATGAGCTGTCCCTCTGATGTACTCGTTCCTAATCCTGTCCAATCTTGTCACTCCCAAAGAGAACCTCAACATCTTCAGCTCTGCTACCTCTAGCTCTGACTCCTGTCTCTTCCTCAGTGACACTGTCTCTAAACCATACAGCATGGCCGCTCTCACCACTGTCCTGTACACCTTCCCCTTGATTCTCGCTGATATTTTCCTCTCACACAGAACTCCCGACACCTTTCTCCACCCATTCCAACCTGCCTGCACTCGCTTCTTTACCTCTTTCCCACACTCTCCATTACTCTGGACTGTTGACCCAAGTACTTAAACTCCTGTACCTTCTTCACCTCTTCACCCTGTAACCTTACTGTTCCACTTCCCTCCCTTTCATTCACACACATGTACTCAGTCTTACTACCACTGACTTTCATTCCTCTTCTCTCCAGCGCAAACCTCCACCTCTCCAGGTTTTCCTCCACCTGCTCCCTGCTCTCACTACAGATCACAATGTCATCTGCAAACATCATTGTCCAAGGAGACTCCTGTCTGACCTCCTCTGACAACTGGTCCATCACTATAGCAAACAGGAAGGGGCTCAGAGCCGATCCCTGATGCAGTCCCACCTCCACTTTGAACTCCTCTGTCTGACCTACAGCACACCTCACCACTGTCCTGCTCCTCTCATACATGTCCTGCACCACTCTGACATACTTCTCTGCTACTCCTGACTTCCTCATACAGTACCACAGCTCTTCTCTTGGCACCCTGTCATACGCTTTCTCCAAGTCTACAAACACACAGTGCAACTCCCTCTGACCATCCCTATACTTCTCCATCAAAATTCTCAGAGCAAAAATTGCATCTGTTGTGCTCTTTCTGGGCATGAAGCCATACTGCTGCTCACAAATTTCCACTACCTTCCTTAACCTAGCTTCCACTACTCTTTCCCATAGCTTCATTGTATGGCTCATCAACTTTATCCCCCTATAGTTACTGCAACTCTGCACGTCACCCTTATTCTTAAAGATCGGCACTAACACACTTCTTCTCCATTCCTCAGGCATCCTCTCACTCTCTAAAACCCTTTTTGAACAAACTAGTTAAAAATTCCACTGCTGCCTCTCCCAGACACTTCCAGACCTCCACCGGGATGTCATCAGGACCAACTGCCTTCCCACTTTTCATCCTCTTCAAAACTTTCCTGAATTCATCCTTTCTAATCTTATCTACTTTCTGTTCCACAGAGTTCACCCCTTCTACTCTTTTTTCCCTCTCATTTTCCTCATTCATCAGCTCCTCAAAGTTCTGAATCATACTAAAAATAAAAAAACTGTTTATTTGAGAAACATAACATCTGGAGTGTAAAAGTGAGTCAGAATGTCTCAGGAAACTGTTGGAATAAAACTTCGACAAAAATTATTTAGAAAGTGACCAACAATTTAAACAAAATGGATTGTGATGGATTGATTAATCAAATGAATAAACAGTGAATGTTACGTTTGCAGCCTGGGAGTTTAGTGGGATTTATTCCAGAATGTGAAGTTTTTATGAAATACAAATGAAAACAAGAAGACATAGGACAATAAGTGTTTTAAAAAGATTTCTTTATTAAACTTTGGTTAACCTAAAGTCTTATAAACTGTATATAACATCTGCAGTAAGGCATTGTTCTCTAAAAATAGTGTTGTCTCCAGTGTAAAGGCATTTGGCAAAAAAAAACAAACAAAAAAAACCCCCAAATATGAAGCCACTCCCAAGTGTATTTTTACACCACCACAGGCCTCTTAAGGACCAAAACACACACACACACACACACACACACACACACACACACACACACACACAGTTCCGTTTCCCAACGCTTTGGATATTCTGCTCTGAACAAAGTAGTGCGTTGAATCGAGAAAGAAATAAAAAATAAAAGCTTTCTGCTTCCTGAACCTGAGCGCTCTGAAACACAAAGGCACTTCTCAACACTTTAGAACCAGGGACTGGCGAGAACCTCCGGTATTTACCGCATATTTAACACACAGTGCAAATCCACGCTGAGAATGTGGTCACTTCCCAAAAAAACACCAACCCTTGAGTTGAATACGGAGGTCTGAGGAATAGTTACAAGAGATTTCTCCTGAATAATTTAAAGATGGGGTTTTAAAAGGCTACACGATGCTAAGACATAATGACGCAACAATGCAGTATTTACACACAATTTATTTTTGTGCGTCTGTAAGTAGTAACCAAGTCGAAAAATACATCCGAGTTACTACGCATAAACAATTTTAACGGCAATAAAAATGTGGCTCTTTGTATCATTTTTTAAAAGGATTTTCAACGTTACTATTCGCTCTGTTTCTAGCTTACGCAAAATATTACCAAGTTAATTTAATTATTCGTTATAACCAACACTTCGCACAATCATTTAGACATGACTATTAATACAACATTTATTTATTTATTAAACTCTAGACCATGTTCCTGTAAAATAAAGCGCTAACAATGTAAAAAAAAAAAAAAATAAGTGAAAAAACATTCACTTAGAGAATTTTTGGATTGAAACCGCAGATAAACTCCGACTTTGACCACAAAATCTCCCAAATCCTGTTACAAAACTCTACAGCTCTGATAATCAGATAAACAAAACACCTGGATGTGATGCTGGTGAACGAATAACCAGCAGGAATCTTTCACAATATGAATTTTCCTGTGCTCATAATGCGTTATAATGCCTGCCGTAAGCCTGTAATAGTTTGTGACACACACTTTAGGGCAAGTTAGCTTACACAACGTCTTACAACATCTCTTCATGATATAATGCATTATAACACAAGCTCTGGTTTCTAAATGAGGCCTGACATAAGGCTGTTATAGCTATATAAATCATGAACACTTTAGGAAACACTCTCAATGTCAGGTGACATAACACGTATCCGTGTACGCCGTAATGCTTTAAAACAAGCTTTGGTACAGTCTCCAGACTAATACATGACATAAAGCTGAAGTACATGCATAACACATACGTAGAGTTTCATAATACCTGTTCCTTCGTAATGCATTATAACATAAGCTCTAGTATTGTTTCAAGGTGTAATAATGCATTATAAAGGGTAGACGTGTAATATTTTGGGTAACAAACTTCAGGTGACATAAAACAATATCTGTTCATGTTATAATGCATTCTAACACACTAATAATTCATTTTATAGCTTACATGACATGTCATAAAGCCTGACACAAGCCTGTTATAGCTACTGAGACATAATACTTCAGAAAAAGACTTCATAATGTCTTCAAGTTGTAATGCATTATAACACAAGCTCCGGTATAATTTCTATATGAAGCATTAATAAAGCACAAACAATGTGTTATGAAGCCTGACATAAGCCTGTTATAGTTATTGATATGTACACAATGCTTCACTAATAATTTCATTATGTCAGGTGACATAACACATTATAAAATCTGTTGTAATGCATTATAACACAAGCTCTGGTATAGCTACTAGGCACAATCATGCCATGATACCTGTAATAAGTGTTATAGTGACATCCGTAATACATTATATAACACTATAAAATCTGACCGTGCTATAATGCATTATAATACAGGTGCTGTTTTAGTGTCTAGATGTAATAACATCTTATGTAAGGTGGCATTACAGCCACTTTATGAAGTGTTATGCATGCAAATTTAACAAATAAGCACAAATACAATATTCCACCGTGCATTATATAGTATATATATATATATATATATAAATAATACCTTATAACACACTATGACAGCTCATGCTATATCTTAAAATCTTACACATGTAACATTAGTGATTATAGATAGATTATAAGGTATTATATAAGCTATAAAACGCGTTATAAAGTATTATCCATGTAACTTTATTTATTAGCAAGAACACAAAAGTATTGGCATGTGTTACGTAGCATACATAGTCCTACATAAAAGCTGATGCTTATAGCAAGTATTCTGAAATATTATGGAGTCATTATGAATGCTCTATGACACACTGAACAACACGTCACCATAACTATTCACAGGTTTTTATCCAGCCGCACGTCAGGCACTAAAAGGTATTATGGATGCTGAATGAGAGGTTTATAACGCATTATGAACACAGGATTTATAGGAGAGTTAGACATCAGATCGATCCAGCACCTAATTTTGAGATTTTGCCCAAACTCAGATCTGAACTCAGGACAACGCGCCGGTGTTTATTCAGAAAATCCAGCATGATGAACCGTAAACAGCGAGCGAGCAGGAAGGTTCACGATCACGTTTAGTGCTTTACGCATCAAAGTACGACAAATTTACACCGAAAAACAACAAACACTGACATGACATAGCTTAAACGAATACATTTGCATATCGATTAGAATAAATTCTCTCTCTCTCTCTGGCGGTGTTATTGATAACACAATAAAAATAAACAGTAAGACAAAAAAGTGTAGATTAAACCAGGGACTGTTTGTTTACGAAAAATATGAGCAGCATGAATATTCATGAGATGCATCTTTGGTATGAATACGATAGAAAAAAATTAAAATGGTGACATATTTGCAATAAATGATGATTTTAGGATTTTCTGGAAATCTGGAAAACATGAGGTCTGAGCTCCAGAGTAATCCTGTACATTTCAGTTTGTAGTGCAGTGAGGGAAATGGACATGCATCGATGATTCACTACAGTGTGTGTGTGTGTGTGTGTGTGTGTGTGTTGTGAGACTCCCTACTGAGTGAATAATTCCGGAAAAACCTTTTTATATGAAAGTGTTAAATTAACATTGTGCTGGTGTGCGTGTGCGCGTGTGTGTGTGTGTGTGTGTGTGTGAGGTTGTGTTAAAGCTCCAAATAAATAACAGCTAAGATAAAGGACAGGACTGTCTCTGGAGGAAATAAGCTTGGGAATATTTTTTCCTGGTAAAAACACACAGATAAGATCATCCAGTTTGCACGTGTACTCGTCTCTACTCTCAAAAAAGAAAAGAAATAATCTTTATTCCGAAACACTGTACACATCTAAAATATAGACCGTATATAATAGTACCCATTCTCATAAAATAATTCTGAAAAATAGAATTAAAAATGTTTCGACAAACGTGCAAATTTGGAGCGGAATCCTGTGCATCACGATCCCGAGTGTTCCCGGAGTCGCACGGGCGTCGGGTTCTCCGAGACGTTAGAACTTTTCTTGTACATGACGCCCGGAGGGCCGTCGCTAGGGGGCGAGACCAGCTGCACGCTGTCCGTGTGAGGCAGCAGCGGCGTGGACGTGGCGGGATGAGGCTGATCTTTGGTATACGGTAGTGTGCTGCTCTCGCTAGCTCCGTGTGGAGAGTTCTCCGAGTTCTGCACCACGTGGTTCTCCACGTTCCTGGAACTTCGGGACGCGTCCTTCATCTCCATGCTCCTGGGATCAGCAGCCATGGGCTTGTGCTTGGTGTGGGAGGGGTGATGATGAGGGTGAGGGTGATGATGATGATGGTGAGTCAGCGTAGGGCTGCAAGTTTTGGTGAAAGATCTACAGAAAGGGAAAAGCTTGGCTTGGTTCTGGTGCAGTAACTGTCTGCGCAGCTCCGGCGGGAATCTGTCCAGCTGACGGCCCACCTGCACCGGGCTGGGGAACAGGGAACCCTGACACGCTCGGTAGAAATATCTGAAACAGGAGAACGTCACGTCATACCAAGCCTGGGAGATACCAGCATAATAATCCCTGTATCCTAAAATCTCAAACAGATTCTTTGACTTATTCTGAATCAGCTCCGCCCACTTAGATTTATTGCTAATTTGCATAATACACATAAACCAAATTTTGGTAATTAGCCCTACAGTTTTTGCCCCTTCTTCACAAACCTGGAGTGAAAATGTAGCCTTTATGAACAATATAGCCTCCACCTGTCAATCAATTCTGATGGGGTGGAGCCATAAGTCACTGATCAGTCTATCAGTGTTGAGAGGCGGGGTTAAAAGGATGAGGATGGTGAGATACCTGGGCAGAACAGCAGTGATAGGTGTGATGACACACAGCAGATAGAAGAGAGGATCTCCCAGAAGCCTCTGCATGGTCCAGTAGGGGTTGGAGGGGGAGTAACATGTGGGGCAGGAAGCGTTGTAGCACAGAGCCACGATGAAGAACAGCCCCACGCTGAAGGCTATAGACACCCAGTTGATCCAGGTCTGAGAAACAACAATTAATACAATTACTCAACCTCGTGAGGAACAGAGGACACGTGAACAACACGAATTTCACACACAGAAACGTGTCAACTCCTGAACTTTTACTGCTGCACTGTAATGGAAACAACCCGCATCTGATTCTGACTCATTAATCACACAGTGAGAGAGAGAGAGAGAGAGAGAGAGAGAGAGAGAGAGAGAAAGAGAGAGAGAGAGAGACAGGGAAAGAGACAGGGAGAGAGACAGGGAGAGAGACAGGGAAAGAGACAGGGAAAAGCAGGACAAACTTATTAGTTTTGGCACTCTGTCTTTGAGATGAACATGTATCTGTATCTCAGTGTGTGTGTGTGTGTGTGTGTGTGTGTGTGTGTTAGCTGTCAGTGTGATTCATTACTGTATCTCTTGGTTCAATCCAATCTGCGGAGATGCGTGTATAAATATTCTCAACCTGCTCCACGTCTGATCACCACTTCATCCCATTCCCTACACCCTGCTCCCTACACACTACACCCTGCTCCCTACACACTACACCCTGCTCCCTACACACTACACCCTGCTCCTACACACTACACCCTGCTCCCTACACACTACACCCTGCTCCCTACACACTACTCCCTGCTCCTTACACACTACACCCAGCTGCCTACACCCTACTTCCCATACCCTGACTATCCTCCCTACACCCTGCTCCCTATACCGTATTCCTACAAACTGCTTCCCACAACCTGCTCCCTACACACTGCTTCCCAAATCCTATTCCCTGTGTGCCATTTCCTACACAAACGTTCCTTCATTCATCTTCAGCAGTCTCTTTATCCTGGGTAGAGCCACAATCTGTAGATTCAGAGTCTGAGGAATGCTGAGTATGATGCAGAAATACAAGATGGGATCCAAGCCCATCACACACACACACAAAAGAGCTCTGAGGGTTATTTAGAGTCGCTAATCCACCTACATGTTCTGGGTGGTTGTAGAAATCTGCTACAGCTTTACTGGGACACTGAAAATCCACACGGATTGTAAGAGAGACCTAGAAACAAAGGAAGGAATGGGGGGAAAACAGAGAAAGTAGGAAGAAAGAAAGAGAGAAAAAAGAAAGATCAAGAGAGAAAGAAAAAAAAGTAATTGAAAATTAGAAAGGAGAGATGAAAAAGAGGGAGAAAAAAAAAGAAAGAAGGAGTTAAATGTTGTAAAGAGTAAAACATTAGCAGAGTGAAGAGACACCAGGAGGAAGTGAAGGTTCCTAGTGTTACGGGGGCAAGTGCCCCCGATGGACCACTAGGGGGCCTTCAGCAGGGGTTTTGTTCATTTAGTTATGTGTTTTGTTCTAGCCACGCCTTTCCTAATGTGTTCATGCCTGTTACCTGTTCCTAATGTGTTTGTAATTATGTTCCTTATTTATAGTGGCCGTCTGTCATCGTTATTTTGCCAGTCTTCGTCTTTGTGTTACGTCTGTGTGCTCTATGTTCCTTTGTTTAATAAAACCCCTGTCCGCCGTCTAACGCCGCGTTGGGTCTGATTCCTCTACAACGGCTGCATCAGCTCATCATCACCATCATCGGTAGCAGCATTCTGTGACACCTAGCTTTCTGAAGAGGTTCTACAGAGAACCCGGAGGAAGTGGCAGTGCTGTAGGGTTCTCTGTAGAAGGAGAACCGCACAGAACCCTCTTCTGTAGTGTTGTAGGTGTTGGTGTGAGTTCCGTGGGTTTCCTCACCCAGGATTTGGTTTCAATGCCGAGCTGCAGCAGGATGGTGACGAGTGCCAGCATGGTGATGGGCGTGCCCCAGGTGAACAGATCCACGTCCGAGTCAGCGTACGCCTGTGACATCGCCAACAAACAACTTCAAGAAAAAAAAAAACAACAACAACAACAACAACAACAACAACAACAACAAGATTTATTATTGTTTATTAAAGAAAAACTGAGACTCACAAAGTAGGGGATGAAAAAACAGATGAGACTCTGGTAGAAGGCATCGATCATATTCATCCAGAACATGTAGGGCTTATATTCCTGAAAAAATAAAACACACACACACACACACACACACACACACACGAAATCAAAAAACAAGTGGAGAAAGAAAGAAAAAGAGAATACAAAACAAATAAAAAAATCAATCAAGGAAAAAAAAAAAAAATATAGAATGAAATTTTAACCAATAAAGAGTCTAGAGATCAGTTTTATGGCTAAACACAGAGAGGAAAGAGAGAGCTGAAGATTCAGAACACACAGAACATTCAGCAGTGTTGTGTTGTGTTAGGGTGTCACCGTGTTGTGTTTTTGTTGTGTTAGGGTGTCACCGTGTTGTGTTGGGGTTGTGTTAGGGTGTCACCTGTTGTAGTGTTGTTGTGTTAGGGTGTCACCGTGTTGTAGTGTTGTTGTGTTAGGGTGTCACCGTGTTGTAGTGTTGTTGTGTTAGGGTGTCACCGTGTTGTAGTGTTGTTGTGTTAGGGTGTCACCGTGTTGTAGTGTTGTTGTGTTAGGGTGTCACCGTGTTGTAGGTTTTTGTGTTAGGGTGTCACCAGGTTTTTGTGTTAGGGTGTCACCGTGTTGTAGGTTTTTGTGTTAGGGTGTCACCGGTTTTAGGTTTTTGTGTTAGGGTGTCACCAGGTTTTTGTGTTAGGGTGTCACCAGGTTTTTGTGTTAGGGTGTCACCAGGTTTTTGTGTTAGGGTGTCACCAGGTTTTTGTGTTAGGGTGTCACCGTGTTTGTGTTTTGTTTAGGGTGTCACCGGTTTTAGGTTTTTGTGTTAGGGTGTCACCAGGTTTTTGTGTTAGGGTGTCACCGGTTTTAGGTTTTTTGTTAGGGTGTCACCAGGTTTTTGTGTTAGGGTGTCACCAGGTTTTTGTGTTAGGGTGTCACCGTGTTTGTGTTTTTGTTAGGGTGTCACCGGTTTTAGGTTTTTGTGTTAGGGTGTCACCGGTTTTAGGTTTTTGTGTTAGGGTGTCACCAGGTTTTTGTGTTAGGGTGTCACCGTGTTGTAGGTTTTTGTGTTAGGGTGTCACCGGTTTTAGGTTTTTGTGTTAGGGTGTCACCAGGTTTTTGTGTTAGGGTGTCACCGTGTTGTAGGTTTTTGTGTTAGGGTGTCACAAATGTAGTGTTAGGGTGTCACCGTGTTGTAGGGGGTTAGGGTGTCACAGTGTAGGGGGTTAGGGTGTCACAGTGTAGTGTTGTGTTAGGGTGTCACAGTGTAGGGGGTTAGGGTGTCACAGGTTTTAGTGTTGTGTTAGGGTGTCACAGTGTAGTGTTTGTTTTTTAGGGTGTCACAGTGTTGTGTTAGGGTGTCACAGTGTTGTTGTGTTGTGTTAGGGTGTCACCAGTGTAGTGTTAGGGTGTCACAGGTTTTAGTGTTGTGTTAGGGTGTCACAGTGTAGGTTTTTTAGGGTGTCACAGTGTTGTAGGGGTTGTGTTAGGGTGTCACAGTGTTGTTTTTTATGACATTTTTTGGGGGGGGTGGCACATGTGTTTTTGTTAGGGGGTTGTGGGGTTGGGGGGCCCCTTATGTTTGTTAGGGGGTACGGATGTTTGTTGGGGGTACAGGGAGGGGAGGGGAAAAGGGGAAAAGGGGGGAATGGGGGAGGGGCCCGGTTGTGGGGGGTTCCGGGAGGGGAGGGGTTCCCGGAAAAGGAAAGGGGGAAATGGGAGGGGCAAATGGGGGGAGGGTGGAAAAGGAAATGGGGGGGACTGGGGGGGGTGTTTCCCTTTTATTTGGAAAGGGGGTTTACCCGTGAGTGTGAGGGGACGTGTAGTGTTGGGGCACATTTTTTGGGGGTCCCGTGAGGTTTAAAGGGGAAAAATTGTAGTGTTTTTGCCCCGTGATTTGGAAAAAAAAAATGCACAAAAAATTTTTGGTTTTTTAATTTCCCGGTTTTGGGTTTTTTTAGGGGCAAGGAGTTTAATTCCATTTTGTTTTTAAAATTAAATTTTAGGGGTTTGGGGGGGCCCCAGTGGTAGGTGTTTTTGGGGGAAGTGAAGTTTAGGGTTCCGGAGTTTTTCCGGTGGAGGGGCCCCAAAAGTTTTTGGGTTTTTTGGGGGGGCCAGTTTGAGGGGTTTTTGCACATTAAAGGGGTTGGGGGCACAGGGGTTTTTAACAATTTGGGGGGGCCCCATTAGGTTTTTTGGGGCAAAAAAAATGCATTTTTTGGGTTCACAAAAGGGGAGGGGGACGGAGGTTTTGGAGGGGGGAAAAGGAGGTTTTTGGAAAAGGGTGCACAGGTTTGTTTTATTTTCCCCATTTTTTATTAAAAATGTGTTTGGTTTTGGGTTAAAAATTTGTGTTTGTTAAATTTCCCCGTTAGGTTTTTTTGCCCAGGGGTTGAAAAGGGGCAATGAGTTTGTGTTTAGGGTGCCAGTTTTAGGTTTTTGGGGAAAAATTTTTGTTTAGGGTGCCGGGGTAGTGGGGAAGGGGAAAATTAGGTTGGAAGGGGGGTACCCCTGATGTTTAGGGCCAGGAAGGGTTTGGTTTTACCCGGAAAATTTTGGGCACAAAATTTGGAGGGGCAAATTAAAAAATTTGGAAAAAAGGGTTCCCGTGAAATTTGTGTTATTCACATTGGTTTTGGAAAAGGGGTCACATTAATTTGGGTTAAAGGGGCCCAAAAATTATGTTTTTTATGCAAAATTGTGAGACCTAAACAGGGAAACATCTCGTACCGCTGCTTTAATGCATCGTGATTAAGAGAAAAAAAAAACAAAATGAACAGCGAAAGAAATTGGAATTTTTAATCCAGCTGAGTCATGCAGAGGAGCAGAGCCCAGCTTTATACTCTCCATCTGTTTTTAAAAAATAAATTAATTCAGGACAGCAGCTAGTTCTCCACAGCTGAGCTCCAGGATGTTTTCTGTGATGATGAACGCTCCCTCAGGATTCGGACGCTTTCCTCTCCGGCTCGCGAGGAGACCACATGCTGACCAGCTGCTGCTTCCAGCTTCGAGCGACAATTTGCTACATTAAGCGTGTTCGGACACACGTGCAACAACTTCTGCTTCCACACTCTGAGAATCAGTGGGCAAAAACCCAAACTGCATTTCATCTGCAGTAACACAACCACAGACGGACGGACGGACGGAGAGATGGACGGAGAGATGGACAGAGACATGGACAGACGGCCTGCAGCTAGCTAGTACTCCACTTCCACACTATCCATAAACACTGTGTATTGGTTTAGAATAAACATAGATGTTAAGATTAAACTCCCAGCTTCAGAGCTTTCTTTCTGCCGCAGTGTTGAAAGCGTAGCATACCTCCGAGTTCTGTCCGCTCATGTAGAGCTGCGGCAGCTCCTGCAGCGTCTTTGAGGAAACATCTTTGTCCAGCGTGCCGGTGATGAGCTGCGGGAACGCCGAGAACATCAGGTTGAAGAAGATCAGATACCACTGATCGATCATAGCCGAGCCAGAGAACCCGCAGTAGAACTGATACCAGAAGATTAGAGCCACAAACATCTGAGCAGAGGACAAATAAAAGACATTTCAGGACCAGAAACAGAACTTCAGTGAAGTCTTCAGCTGATTATAACGACATCATCGCGCTGAGACACAGGGACAAGACCTCATCATTAATAACAGAGCTAACACCGCGCAACACAAACACTTCACTGTGTTTACTGCAAAATCTCTACATAACCCACCTGAAAGGGTAGCCACATTAAAGTGGCGGTATGTAACTGTAGCATTAAAAAACTAACTAATTTGGAGCAGGCAAGATTTCAAGGGTTATGCTACATCATTGAGCTCAAAGGAATGTTCTAAGCCTGGTGTTCCTAGATATCTTCATATCATGTCTGATGCACAGAACCTTCATGTAGCTTTAGCTCTGTGTGTTAGCTGGGAAAAGGCTAAATCAGTCACTGAGGTAAACACAGTGAGCTTGCTAACACTTGACTGCTAGCTCAGATTAGAGAAACAAGCACTTCCTGGCTAAAATGATTTAAATGTTCAAGCAGATCTTTTAAAAATTTGTTATAGTTACATGTTTGGCTAAAGCGCTAACTCTAGCTAGCTAGCAGCTGCTATTATGATTAAGCCAGACTGTTCAAGAAGTAGCTAGCTAAACTGTGGTAGTATTTAATGATCGCTAAACACGCACATGCCATATTCTGTACCTAACTTAAAACTCTTTAGGAAGATTTATTTCAGATGAACATGGAGCAGGGTTCAGAGGATTTGTAAAGGTTCCTCACAGCGTTTTTGTAAAAGAAGTAGAGGATCATGTTAGCCAGACGAGAGTAGCACCAGTGTCCATGAACCAGGAGGAGCTTCTGCAGGTACTGAAAACGAGGAAGAGCGAAATCACTGGCCATCACCGCCTGCGGACACAGCCAGAGAAGAACAGTGAGGAGCATGCACACACACACACACACACACCACACACCCCAATGGCCATCACTGCCTGTGGACACAGTCAGTGAGGAGCGCGCGAACACACCCACACACACCCCCAACTCTCTCTCTCTCTCTCTCTCTCTCACTCACAGACACACCGAGAGAAGATCAGTGATGACCGCACATGCACACACACACACACACACACACCCCCTGTCTCACCCAAACATAAACATACTCACACACAATCTCTCCCTCACGCGCTCACACACACTAACTCACAAATACACACTCGCAAACACACACATACACTACTGCACTCAAACACACACACACTCACTCTTGCAAACATGCACCCACACACAAATGTACTCACACAAACCCCCTAACACAATCTCACACACACACACTTCACACACACCCCGCACGCACACACACACACAAATTGCTCTTCATGTTGTACACCGAATTTGTTTTCAGTTATACTGAGGGAAGTTGAGTCTCAGTGTATGTGTGAGGATCCAGTGGTGTGTCCAAACACTCCGGGGTGCTACAGGATTAAATGGAGATCAGGGTTTAATGAAGAAAAGCTTGTTAATCATCGACTCTGTGCTCAGTGGAGCAGGACGAAGTGCAAAAGCTCCACAGCAGCCAAAATATTCATAATTTATTAGGAACCAGTTCATTTAACTGGCTGAAAAAGGAGGTGTGGAGCAGATGTGCTGACCCCTCCCACACCAAAACAGCCCCACCCCTACCCATAACCTCCCACCTGCAGGGCTAATTGGTGCAGTTACCAATTTTGTAAATGTTTGCCCCTGTGTTCAGGACATGTCCTTTGGCACAGACACAGGGCTGGTAGTGAGGAGACATCGATTACAGAACCCACAGGTTACAGAGCCCACAGTTACAAGTGAAAAGTGTGGTGTTTGAAGGTTAAAGGGTGTCATGTATAACGTATAAAAAAGTTTACAGTGTAAATGTAAAGTGCACACTATAAAGCATTAAATGTAAAGTTTAAAGTGAAATCAACAGAAATTAAACAGAACACATCACTAAAGTGCAGCTCTAAAGAGTTCCTGCTTTACTGAAGACCTCTCAGGTCTGCCCTCACCTGCATGCCCCCCCTGCCCCGAGATGCCCACACCAACATCTGCCACCTGGATCATACTGACATCATTAGCCCCATCACCTAAAAAGGGGGGAGAGAGGGAGGGAGAGAGAGAGAGAGAGAGAGAGAGAGAGAGAGAGAGAGAGAGAGAGACAGACAGAGAGAGAGAGACAGAGAGAGAGAGAGAGAGTGAGGGAAAAAAGGAAGAGAGCAAAGAAGAAGGGGAGGGAGGGGGGTGAGGGAGGGAGAGGGAGGGAGAGAGGGGGGAGAGGGAGGGAGAGAGGGGGGGTGAGGGAGGAAGAGAGAGGGGGGGGGGGAGGAAGAGAGAGAGGGAGGGAGGGGGGGAAAAGGGGGGGAGGGAGGGAGGGGAGGGAGGGAGGGAGGGAGGGAGGGGAGGGGGGGGAGGGGAGGGAGGGGAGGGAAGGGAGGGAGGGGAGGGAGGGGAGGGAGGGGGGGGAGGGAGGGAGGGGAGGGGAGGGAGGGGGGTGAGGGAGGGGAGGGAGGGGAGGGAGGGGGGTGAGGGAGGAAGAGAGAGAGGGGGGAGAGAGAGAGAGGGGGGGAGAGAGAGGGGGGGAGAGAGAGGGGGGGGGAGAGAGAGGGGGGGGAGAGAGAGAGGGGGGGGAGAGAGAGGGGGGGAGAGAGAGAGGGGGGGGGGGAGAGAGAGAGGGGGGGAGGGAGAGAGGGGGGGGAGGGAGAGAGGGGGGGGGAGAGAGGGGGGAGGGGGGAGGGAGGGAGAGAGGGGGGAGAGAGGGAGTGGGGTGAGGGAGGGAGAGAGGGAGGGAGAGAGGGAGTGAGAGAGTTACATTAGAACTAAAGGAAGTGAAAGAAACATATGATATGCTTCCACTACAGGAACCTTTCCAGGAACAAGTGGAAATGCAGTTAATTCTACTTCCTGTGAGGGCAGAGCCTGCTGTAGTGAGGTGAAGAGAGATAAACAACAATAATTTCCTAAAGTGCAAAAAACATTGTGTATGAATAATAAACTTAAAATGCTAATTCTCATCATCTCCAGCTGTTTAGTTTGTGACGTCACAATATTTCCCAATGAACCAATCATTTCTGATATGCAAATGATCAGAGCCTGAGTGCTAAAAAAGCTAGTTACGTAACTAGTTATGTACTGATGAACAAAAGTTGTTGTCGTGGTAACACTGCTGTTTGAGGACGTAACCTGAGACTTGTCCATACATCCACCTGATTAACGTGAGCTAGTTTACTAGCAGTTAGCTTTAACTGACTAGGACGTTTTTAATTAGCATATTAATGCATATTCATGCGCACCAGTTTGTCCACTGCAGTGTAAACGTGTAGCGATGTTGCTAAGTGTCATTTCTTTTTCATTAAAAGTTTGTTGATATTTTTTCCCCTCACTTTCGTGATGCTGTGATTCTGTCTGAAAACACGGACCTCAAAGAGTACAGGAATTAAAACACAAAACAGTCTTGTAGCTTAGCCACTGAATTAGCGCTGCAAAGCAATAACAACCCAAACGTGAATACGGGTTAAATCAGGACAACGAAACAATCGCTGTTTACGCCACGCCACCGAAGCTATTCACACAGCCGCCATTTGAAGTCCAAGCCAAGCGATTGTTCCTCAGATGCTTTAGTGTAGGATCACAACTCTGTGTGTCACGAGGTTATGGGAAAATAATCAGCGATGGTGCGGCGTGATGAAGCAGAGTTACTGATACTTCCTCTTCATAGCAGCATAAAGCCACTGGACCCCGTCCACACCCCTGAGCCAGACCTCTACACTCGTTAACTGTTCACACTCACGCTGCACCCTGGGGAGTCGAGGTCTGCACCTTCGCTAATCTTTTATTAGCATTTTAATATTACATTATGAGCACGCGTCATTAACTGAAACATGACATTAAAAACCTTACTAACAAAAAATAGACAAGAAAGAACATCTAGCTCCTGTAGTGACATCATCTCTCTCTCTCTCTCTCTCTCTCCCTCTCTCCCGCCCTCTCTCCATCTGGGTAATTAGTGGTGGTGTATGTGAGTGTGTAGTGAGTTAAGTGATCATGCGACGCGGCTCGTCAGCGGCTGTGTGGAAATTTGCACAGATTGGGCTCCAGATTTCACGTAGAAGAAATTGTGAGAAGAGAAACTGGGCTGTTGCAGTGATTAATATTAATATGTCTGTTTTTTGGAGAATGTGAATCACAGCAAATCAGCTGGGAAATCAAGAGGAATTTAACATTCTAGCAATGAATGAAGTAGGATTTGTTTTTTTAGAATGTGATTTTTTTACTTTGCCGTCCAATTCTAGAATTGCCTTCATGGGAGTTGGGATGGGTATAAAGAAGAGGATGGAAAAGGATGGGATGAGGATGGAAGAGGATGGGATGAGGGTTGGGATGAGGGTGGGATAGAATGAGCTGAGCTGGCTGGGGATGGAATGGGATTGGGAGGAGATAAAAGGATGAGGTATGAAGACAGGGATAGAATGGGAATGGGATGGGAGGAGTCAGTGTGTAGTGTAAAAGCTCACCTATGGCCAGGGTCATGACCTTGAGCTTGTTGCGCACCAGTTTGACCACCATGCTCTTCTGCAGCGGTGTGGAGCGACAGCACAGAACAGACCTGCAGCTCCGGGCCACAGCCAGGAACTTATCCTCCAGACTCTTATCCAGAGCGTAGGCCAGAGTGCGGCCATCAATCACCAGACCCAGCCGGTGCACCAGAAACGGGCCTGAAGGGGTGGAGCCAGAGCTTGGAGACAGGACGTGTACGCTGGTGTAGTCCTGCTGGACAAGACGAGTCGCCTGAGGGTCAGATGAGGAACTGCACAGGAACTTTGCCTGGATGTAGTGCAAGCTTTCATCAAGAAGAACAGCACAGGCCTCCTGAGGAACAGACACACACACACACACACACACAGGTTTATTCTTAAACATTCTTCTAAAAACAGTGTTTTTAGATGAATGTTCTTAGTAGGGGGCACTAATCAATAATTCTTTATTTGAATAAATTAACATATTCGAATAAACAATCAGCTCCTTGTTTCTCGTGAGTCTGACCTACGGGGCATTGGGTTTCTGTTTTTGAGTAAAATGATTTCACACAGACACACACACAGACACACACACAGACACACAGACACACACACACACACAGACACACACACAGACCCACACAGACCCACACCCACACAGACACTCCCACACAGACACTCCCACACACACCCACACACACACACACCTGTGAGTCGGCGTTGAGCGTGATGATTTCCTCCTCGGGGTCGAGCAGTTTGCAGGCATAGGCGATGTTGATAGCTGTTTCTTGTTTGTCGCCGGTCAGAACCCAGATCTGCAGCCCAGCCGTCCTCAGAGCAGCGATGGTCTCTGGCACGCCGTCCTGCAGCCGGTCCTCGATCCCCGTCGCCCCTGACAACCAGATTAAACGACTTTAATTATAAATTACAATTTTAAAAGAAGTTAAAAAAGTGTGAAAGATTTGTGACAGAATTGCAATTCTAATAAATTTTTTTCAATTAGCGGTATTAGCTAAGCTAACTAACACAGCCACATAGCGGAGTCTAGTAGTCTAGAAGTCTAGTACATTATTAGGCTAGCTTGTTAGCCAACATTAGGCTAACTAATGCATACACTAATCGAAATTAAGCTATCTAGCATTAGGCTAACTGATAGCCAGGTTCACATGCAATGAAATGTGCATTCAAATACTTTTCCCATCAAGTAAAGCAGGTAGCAATCTAGCTAACATCAGGCTAACTTATATATCTAACATCAACTTGTATGCTAGCTAACATTAGTTGGTGTTCTGTGTAAACCAGCAGTCATAGGAACATTTTACTGGAAACCTGTAGACAAAACAACATTAGCAAGCAAGCCAACATTAAGCTAGTTTAAGTCAGGATCACTAGCAGGCTAGTTAACATTAAGCTAACATTAAACTGTGTAAACCAGCTAAAGCTAGCTAACATTAAGATAACATTACACTGTGTAAACCAACTGTTAGGGTAACTAGCAAGCTAGCTAGCATTAAGTTAACATTACACTGGGTAAACCAGCTGTTAGGGTAACTAGCATGCTATCTAGCATTAAGCTAACATTACACTGGGTAAACCAACTGTTATGGTAACTAGCAAGCTAGCTAGCATTAGCATAATTGCTATATTGTGTAAATAAGACATTTAACTAGCGTTAGCAAAATACTTTATTTGCTCAGTGACGGTTTCTGCAGTTCTTTAGCTTTGTGTGGATAAAGTCACAGTTTCCATGGAAACAGAGATGAGGCGTCTCTGTTAGCAACTAGCTAACGTTAGTCTCAATCCAGCATGTGTGCAAGATCCATGCAGGAATAAGGTATTTATTAGCGATTAAAGCGGCAGTGTGCGAGTGTTTCTGACCCAACAGATGCAGATCCGTCTCCAGTCGTAGCGCGGACTCGAACAGCAGCTCCTCTCGGCCCTGGATGGACGTCTCGGCCTCTAGGTGGCGCCGCAGCCAGCAGGCATACTCTTCTTTACTGAGGACCTGAAGCACAGATCCAGCGTCACGTTATTTACACACAATCCGTCTCCATTACAGCAAACACAGACCTTCATCAACCACAGCTTGAGTTCTGTTATCTCCTTTAATGCTACTGTATTCATGGATGTGATGATCGTCCTGTGCTGTTCTACTATTGGTGGATTTCAGCTTGGTCATGTGCATGTCCCCACCCACAAACTATCTGTGTTTGAGTCATGCGGGAGAGTCAAACTCAAATGAACACCGCCACACTGTCGTAACTACAGGTGAGGGCGTGTCAGTTAGAACTTAAGATAAGTGAGACACACCTGATGCTCATTCTTTTATTTCTCTCTCTCTTTCTTTCTCTCTCTCTCTCTTTTCATTTTCTAGAAGTCGAGTTAAGCCCCTTGCTGTATTTTGTTTGTAGTTAATTAACAGAAGGTTCAAAATCCCCCTCACTCTGACACACCTGACATCACCCAACACGATGACCCTGATGCCTGTGATTGACAGGGGAGACCGAATTTGTCCCTCCCACTTTTAACCTTCAATTATGATCTCTTTGATGCTACACGACTATTACGCATATCACATTCATAGCCTTCATAAATAAATAAATAAATACATTCTGGAAGTTAGATGGCAAGTGAAAGGTGTGAGAAAGCATTTAGAAACACGGCAAGTTGTGGATAAAATGCTGAAAAACACCAACACCAGGAGGTCCGTGTGTGTGTGTGTGAACGTGATTCATCACATCGCCGGGATTTAATGGTTAAAGCAGGAAGTGAGAAAAAGAGAGAGAGAGAGAGAGAGAGAGAGAGACAAGATGGAGAGACAAGATGGAGAGAGAGACAGACATGGAGAGAGAGAGAGAGAGAGAGAGAGAGAGAGAGAGAGGAGAGAGAGAGGGGGAGACACAAGATGGAAAGGGAGATGGAGAGAGAGATAGTTATCTGTCTGTACAGGAGACTGGTCTGTTCTTACCTTCTTGGCGATGCAGAGGGTTCGCAGGCCATCGGCGGCGTACAGGTTCAGGTAGTTCTGTGTTTTGTACAGAATTTTGCGTTGACGTTTGCCTTTGGAGTCGCCTGGAACGGAGAAGTGACGAGTTTAAAGACGATTCAGTAACACGGTTTTACACAATAATAAACAAATTAATAAACAGTAACTGATATTTAAACACGACCATGGCAACCATCAGTGTTCGAGACCTAAGTGACATCAGAAGCACAAAAACCCAAGGCTAGCGCAATTCATATATTTAGTATCTATCTTACTATTGTATATTAAGTCTATCCATCCATCCATCCATCCATCCATCTATCTATCCATCCATCTATGTATTCATCCATCTACAGTGGTGTGAAAAAGTGTTGGCCCCCTTCCTGATTTCTTATTTTTTGCATGTTTGTCACACTTTAATGTTTCAGATAATCAAACACATTTAAATATTAGTCGAAGATAACACAAGTAAACACATCATGCAGTTTTTAAATGAAGGTTTTTATTATTAAGGGAAAACAAAATCCAAAACTACATGGCCCTGTGTTTTTTATTTAAGTGAGTTGTTGATTGTGAACAGGTGTGGCAGTAATCAGGCCTGGGTGTGGCTAGAGAAATTGAACTCAGGTGTGATAAACCACAGTTAAGTTATGTTTTAACAGGGGGGGCAAATACTTTTTCACACAGGGCCATGTAGTTTTGGATTTTGTTTTCCCTTAATAATAAAAACCTTCATTAAAAACTGCATGATGTGTTTACTTGTGTTATCTTTGACTAATATTTAAATGTGTTTATTTGTATGTATCCATCCATGTATGTACCACTGTATGTATCCATCCATGTATCCATCCATCCATCCATCTATGTATCCATGCATGTGCAGCTTAATGTGAACAGTTTTTAGTCCATCAAGAGTAAATATGCAAAAAAAGAAAAAGTAAAAAAAATAAAAATAAAAAAAATGAGCACAGTGCAACACCCTGTGCAGCAGATCTGTATTTAAGAAGAGATAGACAGACAGGTCTATCTCTAGATAACCCTAACCATAGACAGACAGACAGCCCTGAAGAGCAGCTCATGTTGATGGAGTGCTCTGGGTAAATAAATAAACAAATATAAATGTTATAAAATGATTTGTAAATGGTGTATACAGAGCCCCACCCCCTGACCAATCATATACCTCTCTTATTTACTCTTTTTTTTTAATGCATCAGTAACTTGACTGGACAGAAGTTTCTTGAGGGGAAAGTTTGCGCTCGCGTCCCCGTGCTCCCAGTCTGCGGTGCCTGGTGGAGCTGGCGATGGTTTTAAAGGTCGACATGTGAGCCTCATAAAGTGTTTCTTATCCCCTGCATCCTGACAGCAAACCCACACCAGAGTGGAGTGAGATTATCACTCAGAACACAGCCAAGAGTGGGCGAAAGCGCCAAACCTCGCCTCGCCTGCCTGCCTGCCTCCCCCCCCGTGATTCAGCAGCAGGTTGCGCGGCGTCGGCTTGCCAGTGCTACATGTTTTCTGCTCGGCGCGCCGCCACCTGCTTCCTATAGCCACGACAGAAGGAGACGACTTCATCTCTGGCAGCCGTCTAAACCACTGTTTTTATATTACTGCGAATAGACGTGGTGCAGAAAAGCCAAAATTATTTCTTCATTTACAGCAGCTGAGGAGGAGCCAAAAAAAAGTCGAAATGAATATACATCCTGTTTACACAACACTGAAGTGCAGCAGTGGGGCATTTCTTATAAAGTGTGGTGTTTTAAACTAGCCTCAGATGCTGAAGCAGTGTATAATGGCCTGAGAACATTATCTCCACACCTGCATTAAACACAGCGGGCTTCATGAATATGCATCAGTATGCAAATGAGCTAACAAGCTGCGAAATTCAGCGCCGTGTCAGGCTCAGAGTCTCAAATTACACCCTCAATTTGTCACCAATTTATTTAATAGCAGCAAATCTGTCAACGTTACCATGACTACCACAATGTTCTTCACTGAATTCAGTTAGGTTAGCTAGCGAACTAGAACACAGCTAACTTCTGTGGAAAAGAAACGTCCAGGTGTTGACATCCTCGAATAATTTGCATATCAGACGTGATCTGTTCAACTTGGGGCTTTAATTGAGTTTCCATGACAACCATCACTGACATAAAATAAAAAAATATTCAACTAGCTAGAACAGCTTTCGGAGCTAAGTGAAGTTTAAGTACCATGATGTCATTCTCCAGGCTAATCATTTGCATATCACACATGATTGGTTCAAGGCTGTGACGTCACAAATGAAGTACACACCAAGCCCCACCCCCAATCAGCTGTGAGAGGAGTTTACTTATTTAATCACGCTTTAAAGGACACATTTGCACATTTTAGAAACACTTATGATGTCAGTCTGCATCTGTAAGCCACGGCTCTGTTACTCAGCAACACAAGGCACAGGTTGAGCTAGAAAAAAGGCGGCCATGTTTGTTTTTCCAGTTGAACATGGAGGCGATGTCTGTACAGTGTTGTATAATTTGTTCACACACTTCAAAGGAAACGTGAGGCTGCCACTTCCTGTCACGTGTGTTACTGCTGGCCTGGTCTGCGTTTCCTTCATCATACCCTGAATGGAGTCATTGTAGAGTCTGAAACTGCTGAGCCCTGAGCTCACGTGGTCACATGACCTTCTCTCACTCTCATTTTCAGCCACGTCAGCTTTCCAGCTCTATATTCTACTTTCAGACAGAATTCAGTGCTGAAATTTTGACGTATTGCAGGTTAACGTTGAGGTTTGAACTTCAATTTTACCTGAGAAAGTGAAATGAAGCACCATGTTGATGTGGGAGGAGCAGAAGGAACAGGGGGCGTGGCTTTCTGCTGCAGAGAATTTTAACCATGAAGTGTAAAAATAGTAATAAGACCAAATAATCATGGTGTTTATATTGTAGTGATTTGGAGACAACTTTATTTTTAAAAAGAAGGACAAATCTAAGGACTTTTTTAAAAGGACCACCAATCACTGATCAACATTCCAACCCTCCAATCACCATTATACTTATCATCCAATCACCACCGTCCATATTGTCCAACCACCACTATACCCATCGTCCAACCACCATTATACTTATCATCCAATCACCACCGTCCATATTGTCCAACCACCACTATACCCATCGTCCAATCACCATTATACTTATCGCCCAATCGCTATCGTCCCTATCGTCCAATCACCATTATACCTATCGTTCAATCACCATCATCCCTATCGTTCAATCACCATTATACCTATCGTCCAATCACCATTATACCCATTGTTCAATCACCATTATACCTTTTCGCCCAATCGCTATCGTCCCTATCGTCCAATCCCAAAACCATTTAAAACCTATTTGTTCAATCCCAAAACCATCGTCCAATCACCATTATACCCGTTGTCCAATCACCATTATACCTATCGTCCAATCACCATTATCCGTCCAATCACCATCGTCCAATCACCATTATACCCGGGCCAATCACCAAACCCATCGTCCAATCACCATGTCCCATCGTCCAATCACCGTTATACCCATCGTCCAATCACCATCGTCCCTATCGTCCAATCACCATTATGCCCATTGTCCAATCACCATTATGCCCATCGTTCAATCACCATTGTCCAATCACCATTATGCCCATCGTCCAATCACCATTATACCCGTCGTCCAATCACCATTATACCCGTCGTCCAATCACCATTATACCCGTCGTCCAATCACCATTATACCCGTCGTCCAATCACCATCGTCCCTATTGTCCAATCACTATTATGCCCATTGTCCAATCACCATTATGCCCATCATCCAATCACCATTATGCCCATCGTCCAATCACCATCGTCCCTATCGTCCAATCACTATTATGCCCATTGTCCAATCACCATTATGCCCATCATCCAATCACCATTATACCCGTCGTCCAATCACCATTATACCCATCGTCCAATCACCATTGTCCAATCACCATTATACCTATCGTTCAATCACCATCGTCCCTATCATCCAATCACCATTATACCCATCGTCCAATCACCATTATACCCATCGTCCAATCACCATTATAACCATCGTCCAATCACCATCGTCCCTATCGTCCAATCACCATCGTCCCTATCGTCCAATCACCATCGTCCCCATCGTCCAAATCGTCCAATCACCATTATGCCCATCGTCCAATCACCATTATGCCCATTGTCCATATCGTCTAATCACTATTAAAAAAAAAAAAAAAAATTGCAAGTCAGTTTAGGCTAATGGTATCCCAAGTTTGTGTCTTATTGAACCAGTGTTAATGTATTCAGTGACTGAAAACTAAAGCACTTTTGTACGTCGCTCTGAATAAGAGTGTCTGCCAAATGCCAGAAACCTAAAATGAAATTATACCTACTGTTCAATCACCATTGTTCCTACCGTCCAATCATCATTATACCCATTGTCCAATCACCATTATACCCATCGTCCAATCACCATTATACCTATCTTCCAATCACCATTATACCTATTGTTCAATCACCATCGTCCCTATTGTCCAATCACCATTGTTCCTGCCAACCAATCACCATTGTTCCTGTCGTCCAATCACCATTATTCCTATCGTCCAATCACCATTGTTCCTGCCATCCAATCACTGAGCTTGATTTTCCTACCAACCAATCGCAGTATTTTCCAGCAGAAAGCGGTCATTCTGCTCTCGTACCTGTTGCAGGTGGTCTGATGAGGTCCATGATGACCGAGTCTGCTCCTTTGGTGTAGACGGTAATCTGCTCGGTCAGCGGATGTCGCACCACCACTGACATGCGTTTACGTGTGGAGTCGAACCCCAGCGTGTGCAGCAGCTCGAAGCTCAGCTTCCCCAAATGCGGCAGCTCCACGGTCACCTGATCCGCCAGTCGGCCCACCAGAGCGCAGTTGTAGGCTCGGGCGGCGTACACCAGAGCCGCTTCGTCCGGGGACTCCGCTTCATAACGCAGCTCACCTTCGTCCCGAGAGGAAGCCCTGGCAGGGTCGTGTCCTAGAGAGGTGGGGCTGAAGGCCTGCTGCAGACGCCCCTCGTTCAGCTTAGCCAGCGCGCTCTCGGCTGACGGAGATGACAGAAAGCTGGAGGTGGCACGCTGAGACAAGGAGCGGTTGGTGGACAGACTGGACGAGCTGCTGTTGTTAGAGCCTGAGGTCAGACGACTCGGCGTGAAGCGCTTGATAAAGTCCTCAATGGTCTTCACCGGAGATTTCAGCTCAAAACGACGCACCTGAAAAAAACAAAAAAAACAAAACCAAAAAAAAAAAAACAAAATGAGATGAAGATCATCAGTCAGTGTAGTCCCTGGCACTGGACCCAAGTCTGATCTATAAATTGTGTGTATATATAAATATTCATATATTTTGTGTTAAAAATCCTTTAGTAATTATTTTACACAATTATTTTCAGTGCAAAATTTTAACATAAAAAATAAATAATAAATAAAAAAAAAATCATAAAATAAAATATATATTATAGTAATATATAAATAATAATATAATAATATTGTGCCATAATTCTTACTATTACTGACAATAATAATAATAATAATAATAAGGATTCAAATATGATGTAATAAAATGCACTGGATAAAATATCTGAAAAAAAACAATATGAAATCACACAAATATTTAAGATTTTTTTTTTTTAATAAAATGAAACTACAAAAATCAGAGAAATGATGATTAACTTTTTTCTACATTTTAAAAAAAAAATCAAGTGTTATATTTCAGCCAAATTACAGAACACGCTGCTGATTTATCAATCTTTTTCCGCTTCATGAGAGCCAGAATTTTTTAATTAAAATGTTAAAACAAAAATAAAACTCAGAGATTCTCTGTGCGTTCTCTAAAACAAGTCACAAAAGGAGTTGTGTGAGAGAGATCCATGCCCTGAATGCCACACCCATGAAGATCTTGGCAGCAATCAGCTAGAGATAACGGACTACTGCTGTTTATCTGCAGCTCACACACTCCCTCGCTAATATCTCCCCCACACCCAGCTCCTCAGAAGGATTTCTAAATAAACTCGGAGGACGTGTCGTGTCCGATCCGGACGGAACTCTCGGACGTGACGGGTCAGAGAGAGATCGGATCAGCTCGGCAGCGAGAGAGGTGTAAGATGAGACTTGACCATAAGTATTGGTTCAGACTACTTGACTAACTGCGCACAGAATTAATTTTCATAATAATTAGAAACATTTTGTTTTTGGCCATTTGCGGCTATGATTTATCCGCATCTTCAAAGCTAGGAAGCCAAGAGAAGAAAAAAAAAAGGGGGGGGGGGTGGAGCTTCCTGAGAGCCTTCAAAATCACCTGTGCAGTGAGAACATGTTGAGCAAAATCCCTAATCCGTCGTACGTTGATCATCTCCCCGAGACCCGAACTGGTCACACAGGTCCACCTTCATGACCCACACACAGGGACCAATCGGAGATCAGGATGAAGATACGAACTCACCTTCTGGCGTGGCTGATTGGGCGAGGACACGACCACTGTGTTGCAGATGGTGAGAGCGATGAAGAAGTCGAAGATGTCACACAGGTCAGGAGGAATCTGGCTCAGAGGCTGAGTGTGGAAACGCATGAACTCCATCTGACTGCCGCACTCGTTCACCTTGTCCATCAGCTGAGGGTCCGGAGTGACGTCCTTCTCCTACAGAGCCGTAAACACCGCCTGTTACCGCAGAACATTCCAGAACACACACAACCCCTTTTTCTTTTTCTACACTTCGTGTGTTCGTTAACTAGCTTATCATTTGCCTGGGTCATGAGCAAGGCCAGAATCAGTGTACTTCCTGTTTTTCCTGGTTGCCTAGCAACCGTGTTCTAGCACTTATTACAAACTCAGTCTTAAATTCAAACAGTGTCTTAAGAGAACGGCTCGCTTCCCACGTATTCATCAAGTCAGATAATTTATTCATGTTTTTTATCAGGATAGAATTCATGGCTGATTTGGTTAGCGATTGATGCTACGTGGTGTATAATTATAGCATAAATTTAATACTTTACTTCGTTTCTTAACATTTCTGATTGAAAATGTTGACATTCTCGTTGAGTTCAGATATCAATTTTGTCTGTGTACAGCTAGCAAGCTAATTCTAAGAGCCATTTTCCTCAGTTGCTTAGCAACAGCGTTCAACCCTTTTCCACAGTATTTTGGTTTGGATTCATGCTAGCGTGCTAAAGTCCCATATTTCTCATTCACCAACATTTTCCTCAGAAATTTACTGTAAAATGAATCACGACACTTAGCACTGACTGCTAACTGGAAAGTATGACTGTAACTGTTGCTGTGTGACTGATGAGAATGTAGCTAGCTAAAGTCTTCCAGCCATATAGAATCAGCGTAATGACAGAGTTGACACTTAGCACTGATCACTAATTTCAGTCTGGATTCAACTGCAGTGAGACGTGTTAGCGTTGAATCTTCAGCAGCATTAGTATGCTAACAGTTCTATCATTTTTATATAAACATATTAAAAGGCTAAAAGGGCGTGTCTTTCAGCCCATATACCCACTTCAAAAGTGTTTTTTTCTTTAAGCTAGCTAGCTAGCGGCATCTGTAATGATGTGCAGGAACTGTCTGAATCGCGGTAACCTCCCACTTCCTGTTTAAGAGATGCCCATATATAGACATTGCACACGTTGACATGAGAAATACTGACTGAGGCACAGGAAGTGAGGTCATACAAGGGATTTAGAGGATAAATTATTTTAAATCTTAGTTTTTTTCTAAAGTTTATACATTTTTATAAAATTTTTATGAAATGATTGTTTTTATTTCTAAAAAGTCTGAACAGTGATAAACATATGGAGCAGCACAGAGCTTTATTTACACCTGCAGAGACAGATCAGTGTGTGTGTGTGTGTGGGCGTGTATGTGCATACCATAGGGCTGCCGAAGACAGTGTGTATTGTAGTGTGTGTGTGTGTGTGTGTGTACTGTAGTGTCTGTGTGTATGTGTGCGTGTATTTGTGTATGTGTGTGTATTGTAATGTGTGCGTACCATAGGGCTGATGAAGGTGGTGTGTGTGTGCGCACGCATGTGTGTACTGTAGTGTGTGTGTATGTGTGAGTATCACTGGGGTTCTGAAGGTTGTGTGTGTGTGTGTATATTGTAGTGTGTGTGTGTCTATGTTTGTGTATGTGTGTACCATAGGGCTGCTGAAGGCGGTGTGTGTGCATGTGTGTATTGTAGTGTGTGTGTATATGTGTGAGTATCATTGGGGTTCTGAAGGTTGTGTGTGTGTGTACCATTGAGGTTCTGAAGGCAGTGTGTGTGTATTGTAGTGTGTGTACCATAGTGCTGCTGAAGGCAGCAAGTGAGTGTGTGTATTATATTGTTTGTGTACCATGGGGCTGTTGAAGGCGGGGGGGTGTGTGTGTGTGTGTGTGTGTGTGTGTGTGTGTGTGTATTGTAGTTTGTGTATACCATGGTGCTGCTGAAGGCAGTGTGTGTGTGTGTGTGTGTGTGTGTATTATATTGTGTGTATACCATGGGGCTGCTGAAGGCGAGGTGTGTGTGCGTCTGTATGCGTGTGTGTGTGTATTGTAGTGTGTGTGTACCATGGGGCTGCTGAAGGTGGTGTGTGTGTGTGTACCATGGGGCTGCTGAAGGTGGTGTGTGTGTGTGTACCATGGGGCTGCTGAAGGTGGTGTGTGTGTGTGTGTGTGTACCATGGGGCTGCTGAAGGTGGTGTGTGTGTGTATGAGTGTGTTTGGGTGTATTGTAGTGCGTGTGTGTGTGTGTGTGTGTGTGTGTGTGTATAACATATTGCTGCTGAGGGTGGTGTGTGTATTGTAGTGTGTGTGTGTAACATATTGCTGCTGAGGGTGGTGTGAGTGTGTATTGTAGTGTGTGTGTACCATGGGGCTGCTGAAGGCGGTGTGTGTGTGTTGTGTATTGTAGTGTGTGCGCATCATGGGGCTGCTGAAGGCGGGTGTGTGTGTGTATTGTAGTGTGTGTGTACCATGGGGCTGCTGAAGGCGGTGTGTGTGTGTGTGTATTGTAGTGTGTGCGCATCATGGGGCTGCTGAAGGCGGTGTGTGTGTGTATTGTAGTGTTTGTACCTTGGGGCTGCTGAGGGTGGTGTGTGTGTATATTGTAGTGTGTGCGCATCATGGGGCTGCTGAAGGCGGTGTGTGTGTGTATTGTAGTGTTTGTACCATGGGGCTGCTGAGGGTGGTGTGTGTGTATATTGTAGTGTGTGTGTACCATGGGGCTGCTGAAGGCGGTGTGTGTGTGTGTATTGTAGTGTTTGTACCATGGGGCTGCTGAGGGTGGTGTGTGTGTGTATTGTAGTGTGTGTATACCATGGGGCTGCTGAAGGCGGTGTGTGTGTGTGTATATTGTAGTGTGTGTGTACCATGGGGCTGCTGAAGGCGGTGTGTGTGTGTGTGTATTGTAGTGTGTGTTACCATGGGGCTGCTGAAGGCGGTGTGTGTGTGTGTGTATTGTAGTGTGTGTACCATGGGGCTGCTGAAGGCGGTGTGTGTGTGTATTGTAGTGTGTGTACCATGGGGCTGCTGAAGGCGGTGTGTGTGTGTGTGTGTGTATTGTAGTGTGTGTACCATGGGGCTGCTGAAGGCGGTGTGTGTGTGTGTGTGTATTGTAGTGTGTGTACCATGGGGCTGCTGAAGGCGGTGTGTGTGTGTGTGTGTATTGTAGTGTGTGTACCATGGGGCTGCTGAAGGCGGTGTGTGTGTGTGTGTGTATTGTAGTGTGTGTACCATGGGGCTGCTGAAGGCGGTGTGTGTGTGTGTGTGTATTGTAGTGTGTGTACCATGGGGCTGCTGAAGGCGGTGTGTGTGTGTGTGTGTGTATTGTAGTGTGTGTACCATGGGGCTGCTGAAGGCGGTGTGTGTGTGTGTGTGTATTGTAGTGTGTGTACCATGGGGCTGCTGAAGGCGGTGTGTGTGTGTGTGTGTACCATGGGGCTGCTGAAGGCGGTGTGTTTGGACAGGATGCTGGCCCTCTTGGCCTCGGCTCGGCTCCCGGTGCGTCGGTGTGATTTGGTGCTCTGTGAGCGCAGGACGACGCGGCCGCTGTGCTGACTACACACACTCTCTCTCCTGGGTAACGTTCCTCCGTGAGACACACACTCCTCCTCCTCAGAGTCCACGTCCTGGTACATCATCGCCAACCTCCGAGCTGCAGCACACACACACACACACACACCACACACACACACACCCCACATCAGTAAAGACTGAAGACTCCGCCTTTCAGTGCTCCAGGATTTAGTGCAGAACATGACTGACAGATACATTCACTCTCTAACAGACGTGTGTGTGTGTGTGTGTGTGTGTGTGTGAGACGCAGTTCCACGACTTTATCAACGATTTCACGTTGTTTATTTAACGATTTTAATTTCTTAAATTCTATGCAAATTCAATTCCTACCTATGACTAGTTCCTAAACAAACAAAAATAATTTAATAAAATTAAAAAAAAATCCAAAACACCAGAAAATAACTTCCACCAATATTATTCCCCAAAGCTAAAACTATTTTTATATTAAATCAGTCCGGCTCCATGTTGTCACCGGCTCAAAACTATACATTACCTTATAAGGAAAAACAGGTGGAGTTAAGCCTAACTGTCCTGTCCAGGGGCGGGGCTATGAAAATTTTTGTGCCTGAATAATTGGAATATTGTACAGAATTACTGAAATGATATTTATCTATGTTAAAAAAATGTGAGGTAAAAGATTAATTTTCATTATTCTGTTATAAATAAATAAATAAATAAATAAATAAATAAATAAAGTTATAAAAAGCTGATGTAAAAGATTAGTTTTAATTATTCTGTAGTAAATAAATAAATAAATAAATAAATAAATAAAGTTAAAAAAGGTGATGTAAGAGATTAGTTTTAATTACAAAATTATTTAAAAGATTGCTTTAATTATTCTGTTATAAATAAATAAATAAATAAATAAATAAATAAATAAATAAATGTTCCAATAAATAAATAAATAAATATCTGATTAGTTCTGGTTTTTCCCATTTGATTTCAGGTTCAGTATAATTTGAAACTGCTGACTGATTGAGTAGCTAACGTTGGTGAGGTCCTGCTAACCGTTAGCATCATGCGAGTACTCGACTCCGGCCACGGTGCAGCGGCGGAACACCATCTTGTTCTCGGTGAGCGTTCCCGTTTTATCGGAGAAGATGTACTGCATCTGGCCGAGGTCCTCGGTGATGTTCAGAGCTCGACACTGCAGGTGAGAGTCCGTCTCCTCGTCGTACAGATCCACGTCCTGGTGGATGAAGTAAACCTGACAGATCTTCACGATCTCGATGGAGACGAAGAGCGAGATGGGGATCAGCATCTGAGCACGAGGAGGAACAGAGGAACATCAGGCCTTAACACCAGCGTGATGGAGAAGACGAGAGCTTCCACGCTACACAATAACTAATAATATTTCAGATTTCACCTTCATGTAGCTTTTCTATTTGAACTTTAAATCTATTTTTGCTTATTTTTTAATTTATATTTAAAAGTTGTTTAAAAAATATATACATTTTTACATCAGTATTGGAAAAGTCAAGGACAGAAAAACAATAAAAATTAGAATTTAAAAATGTCTGCACATTGTGTTTTTTTATTTATTAAAAAAATTTAAATGATCAAAAATAATAAAGAATTAAATTCACTTACAATAAATTAAAATTTATTTAATCAATAAAGCTTATAATGTTCAACCACTACAGACAGATCGAACATTAAAGCAGCAAAAAATAAATAAATAGATTTTTTTTTTTACTCACAATTTAATTTTACTTTCTCAAATATTTATAATTTTTCAAAGTAACATTTTTTAAAATAAAATAAATAATTTTATTTTTCTGAATTGAACAAAATTCAAAAAGAAAACTAAATTTCTTCTAGAACAATATAAAATAAAATACAAAACAAACAATTAAACAAATAAACATGTATAAAAACATATTAATAATATTAAATATAATAATACTGCAGCGAGCGCAATCTATCTGAACTGTGAGGGTGTTTGTGTAAATAAGAGAAATAAACTAAAATAAAGTAGTTATTAAAATCACACAGTGAGATCAGATCTGAGCTCCAACAGTCTGATGTTTATGGAGCAGCAGGTGATTGTGAAGTTGTGTATCTGACACTCGGCTGCGTCTCTGCTGCTGCGTCTCACCTGAAAGACGATGATCATGGTGAGGAACAGATACACGGCCGAGACGAACGGAGACAGATCGGTTCCCTCAGGACTCAGAACATCAAACACTGGCCTCTTCTCACCGTACTGATACATCCACAACCCGTGACCTACACACACACACACACACAAAAAACACCACACATGCATACACACACACACACACACACACACAACACAAACAAAAAAACAATTCACACACACACAAGAAGCAGAGAAGGGTTAGTGATGGTGGCTGTGTGTGTGTGTTTTGTATTGTGAGTGTGTGTGTGATGTGTAGTGTGTGTGTGTGTGTGTATGTGTGTGTGTAAACTCATCATACCTATGGCGGAGAACAGACACATGACCAGCAGGATGATGACACACCAGAAGACGTCTACGTTCATCCTCCGCTCCAGTTTACTGCGTTTGTATCGCGGCCCGTTGTTGTTTAACATGGCTTTAGTGTCATGACCTGAAAAAACAACAGAACAAAGCCCCACAACACACACACACACACACACACACACACACCTCAGTGACCTTGTGGTCATGTTGGAGAAAAAACAGAAAGAAGCTTAAACTCCTCTGTCCTGAAGAAAAGTAACAGAACTCCTGACCAATCAGAAGGCAGGATTCAGCAGCAGTGTGGTGTAAGCTCTGATCAAAAGACAGATGTTGTAATGAGAGTGGGCGGAGCTCTGATCAGGTGACACGAGTTCATCATAGTGGGTGGGCAGAGCTGCTACTGAGCTGTCGCTTGATTAAAATGGATGGGTCTCTGGTCCCTGACTGGATCAGTGGGTGGAGCTCTGGTCCCTGATTGGGCAGGAGGTCAGAGTGGGTGGAGGTCTGGGTGAGAGGAGGTTTATTCAGGGTCAGATGGAGCTCTGATATTTAAACAGGAGCTGGTTTGCTCACAGTGGGTGGAGCTCTGACTGCAAGAGTGGTAGTTTGGTCAAAGTGGGCAGAGCTTTTTTTGGATGAGCGGTGATCTGATTCAAGTAAGCAAGGCTCTGATTGGCTGAGACTGGGTGATCTCTGACTGGGTCAATAGTGATTTGGTAAGTGTGGATGGAGCTTTGAATGGGAGGGGTTTGATTAGAGTGGGCAGGGCTTTTAGTGGTGAGGGGGTGGTTTGATTGAAGTGGGTGGGGCTTCGACTAGGTGGTTTGTTACCTGCGTAGATGACGATGCCCACAGCTTCCTCTGTATTGCGAATGGTGCAGCCTCTGAGCAGCAGGTTGTCTTTGTAGAGACCATCTTTCCTTCCATTACGATGGACTCTGTCTCACACACACACACACACACACACATGTTATTTTAAAAACACAGTGCAGATTAATAACAGTGCCTCAAGGCAGTGGAGAGATCAGAGCAGTGGCTTCACCTCATCACAAATGCAGAATCAGCATGAAGAGGAGCAGGAGAAACGGACTACAGTGTGTCCACACACACACACACACACACACACACACACACAGCCCTGGGCCTTTCACCATCCCCACTGGCAGCCAGATGCTCTCTGGGGTAGCTGGGTAACAGAGCATTGGTTGCACGCCAGCAGCATCTGTTCTCCATCACACCGAGATATAAATGTCATAATCATTCTCCACCCTGTCAGCTGACTCACTGCCCAGCTACCATCAGCACAAGGTCTTCATCTGCTGCTCTACTACACCCACACGGGCACACACACACAGGATCCTACTGCTACACGCTCTCAGAAATACAGGTACCATGTGGTACTTATCCTTGCTCTGAAAGCTAATTACAGGCATCACATACACCTTCCCAGGCAAAACATATCCCCTACTAAAGGTAGAACCTTGTAATGTTTATGGTACCAGACCAGCGACTAAATAATCCCTCAGTTGAGAACCTTCAAACCACAATCCTGTATTTTCATCATCAAATCAAGATTAACTCTTACTTTTTACTGTAATGAATTTGGTTCCTCTTACAGCTCGGGTGGGCGGAGCTACAACTAGAGAAGATTACTGAAGATCTGGACAATTCTCTGACCAATCAGTGGACTTAGAACTAGTGTAGGTTCTTTCTCTGTATTTTTTTCTGCAGGTTTTAGGAGAAATCCTTTAAATAGCATCTATTTTTTTCTATCCTTTTGCATATTTTCTTGTCCCTAAAGTCTTGTCTGAAAGTCTGCACTGACCAGCTGGCCCCCATCTTCACACAGATCTTCAACAGATCACTGGTGCAGTGCGAAGTCCCCCACTGCTTCAAACGCTCCACTATCATACCGGTTCCCAAAAACCCCAAATCTCAGGACTCAACAACTACAGACCTGTCACCCTCACATCAGTGGTCATGAAGTCATTTGAGAGATTGGTTCTGGCCTACCTGAAGGACATCACTGGACCCCTGTTAGACCCCCATCAGTTTGCTTATCAAGCAAACAGGTCTGTGGATGATGTAGTCAATATGGGAATGCGCTATATTCTGCAACACCTCGACAGACCAGGAAATTACGCAAGGATCCTGTTTGTAGACTTCAGCTCGGCCTTCAACACCATCATCCCTGATCTTCTCCAGACCAAACAGATGGAGATTTCTGTGCCCACCCCTATCTGTCAGTGGATTACAAACTTCCTGACAGACAGGCAACAGCAAGTGAGGTTGGGGAAGTTACATCTGGCTCTCTCACAGTCAGCACTGGCGCTCCTCAGGGATGCGTGTTAACCCCACTACTCTTCTCACTGTACACAAACGACTGCAATGCTACAGACCCCTCTGTCAAGCTCCTTAAGTTTGCAGACGACACCGCGGTCATCAGCCTTATCAGCGACGGTGACGAGTCTGCATATAGACAGGAGGTTGAACAGTTGGCTGTCTGGTGCAGTCTCAACAACCTCGAGCTGAACACACTCAAAACAGTAGAGATGGTAGTGGACTTCAGGAGGAACCCTCCAGCACTACCCCCCCTCACCATCATGGACAGCACTGTGGCTACTGTGGAGTCATTCAGATTCCTGGGCTCCACCATCTCCCAGGACCTGAGGTGGGAAACAAACGTTGACTCCATTGTCCAAAAAGCCCAGCAGAGGCTGTTCTTTCTTTGACAGCTGGGGAAGTACAACCTGCCACAGGAGCTGTTAACACAGTTCTACTCAACTGTCATTGAGTCTGTCCTATGTAAGTCTATTACTGTCTGGTTCGGCTCAGCCACCAGATCAGGTATTAGAAGACTATAATGGATAGTCAGTACTGCTGAGAGGATTACTGGAGCCCACCTGCCCACTCTCCAAGAACTTCACACATCCAGAATGAAGAAACGTGCAGGTAGAATCACTCTGGACCCCACACACCCGGCCCACCCCCTCTTTGAGCTTTTACCCTCTGGCGGGCGCTACAGGGCAGTAAACACCAGAACATCCAGACACAAGAGCAGTGTCTTCCCTCGAGCCATTCATCTCCTGAACAATGAATCTGTCTGCCATCTCCCCCAGTGCAATACAATATCTATATACACATGTATGTGAAAGTGCAATACTGTTACACCTCATTTCACTGAACCACACTCATACCTTACTCCTGAGCTGCACATGTATATGCCTCCTGTACATGAGTACCCTATTTATATTTACCTATGTCATATTTCTATATTTTCTATATTATAGTTTATGTTTTTGTATTCTCCAGCACCAAAAAAATTCCATGTATGTGTGAGCATACTTGGCAATAAAGCACATTCTGATTCTGATAAGGAAGTGGGAGGAGCTCTGATCAGGCGAGACCTGTTTTTTTTTTTTTCCCCCCAGAGTGGGTGGAGTTCTAACCGACAGAGCTCTGCTCTCTGATTGGATTAAATGGTTTTGGCAGCGTGGACGGAGCTTTGCACTCTGATAAGGTTACAGTTGGTTTTGTCAGAATGGGCAGAGTTCTAACTCCCTGAGAGTTGGTTTGGTCAGAGTGGTTGGAGTTCTGCTCTTTGATTGGGTGAGAAGTTGTTTGGTCAGAGTAGACAGAGCTTGGACTCCCTTAGAGGTGGTTCTGTCAGAGTGGGTGGAGCTTGAACTCCCTGAGAAGTGGTCTGGTCAGAGTGGGCAGAGTTTTGCTTTCTGATTTGATTAGAGGTGTTTTGGTCAGAGTGGGTGGAGCTCTAACGCCCTGAGGGGTGGTTTGGTCAGAGTGGGCGGTGCTCTGCTCTCTGATTGGGTGAGATGTGAATGTGATGCTGTGTAACAGTGACGTTATTAAAGTGCAGTAAGGTTACACACACACACAGACTTACTCAGTACTGAATATTCAGTTACTGATTAAACATCAGGGTTAGAGCGTGTTAAAGCGTTCAGAACTTACATGTAGCCACGGAAACGGTTCAGGTCGTTGTTGGGCTTCTCACACTCGATAACACTGTTGTACTTCATGGGGTCAAACTCGGTGTCCTGTAAAAAGATCCATTCAGTCTTTAGGCAAAACAGTTAAAAAACCAAAAAAAAAAAAAAAAAAAAAAACTCCAAAAAAACTGAAAAAAAAAAATTAAATGATTATTTATTAAATTTATTTATTATTTTAAAAAATTAGATTAAACTTTATATATCTGTATGTTTATTATCTAATAAATATAAAAAAAAATACATCATTATACATGTACAGAGCACTATATTTCTTATTACTCCATTATTACTTTATTTATTATTCTACTATTATTAATAATTATTTTATATTATTTTATTTAGTTTTTCCTTAAAATGCATTTTTTTAAATTATTTACTTCTGTATTAATTTTTCGAGCTTTCAGTCTTAAAATGATTTAAAAAATTTTCCGCAGTGTTTTATCGTGTTCATCGAGTTCTCTGGAAGCTGAAAGTTTGGAAGGAAAAGATTTTATTTTTGTCACTTCAGTGTTCATTTGTTGTCCGTGTGACCACTGTGTTTGTGTTTGTGTGTGTGTGTGTGTGTGTGTGTGTGTAATTAAGATGAAGTCACAGGTGAGTGGCAGCAGTTTTGTTGTTTAACAGAGTAAATATGAAGCAGCTGAATCCACTCGCTGAACAAACCAGCAGTAAAACGCCGGTCTGCCTGCTGCGAGCTCGAGCACCACGCTTCCTGTTTCTCCTGCAAACTGTCCACCTTCCTGTGGAAAAACATTTCATGGTGACGCTACTGAGTAAAAACACACAGAGTCTGCGCTCACCAGGTCGATGAAGCTGCGCACCACCTGCCTCTGCTTCAGGTTGGTCTCTCCATCCAGCGTGGCTGTCTCAATGTGACACAGCCGGTCCGGATCGCTGGAGCTCAGCAGCAGCACGTCAGCAGGAACGATCTCGTTACAGCGCAGACGGATGAAGTCTCCTACACGCACCTCCTTCCAGTACTGTTCCACATAACGCCGCTCGGCTCTGCAGAGCAGAGACACAAACAAACACAGATTACACGCCGGATCACGGCACCATTGCATTAATCATGAGCGCCATAATACTAGAATCACTTTGGAAAAGAAAATGCTTGATATTAACATTAACATCTCTGTAACAGAATAAACATTTAAAAAGCAGCAGCACATTCCCATAAAATACCTTTAAATTATTACACATACACACACTGATTACACGCCGGGCCACGGCACCACCGCATGAACCATGAGCGCTATAATACTGGAATCAAAAATGCTTAATTAATTAATTAATTCCACAACGCTAACTGAGAGCTGCAGCTGTGGCCGGAGCTTTAAATAGACAAAATATGTTTGTGAAATTATTAATATTAACATCTCTGTAACAGAACATTCCCATAAAATCCCTTTAAATTATCACACACACACACACACACACACACACACACACACACACACACACTGATTACACACCTGGTCACAGCACCACCGCATGAACCATGAGCACCATAACAAAGTCATCCTTTGGCATTTACAGACTGGTTTTCAGTTCAATGCCATTAGAACTGTGGCAGATGTTCAATATGTACAAGGTTTACAAAAGTAATATTTCATACACAAAATGTTTGCTAATGCTTATTAATCAATTCCACAATGCTAACTGCAGCCATGTGGATTTAAATGGATACTAATATATATATATGGACAAAAGATATTTGTAATGTTATTGTTATTAACATCTCTGTAACAGAATAAAAAAAAGCAGCAGCACATTCCCATCGAATTATTACACACACACACACACACACACACACACAATCTAAACCTTATTTGTCCATTTTACAGTTCTGTTAAATATCCTGTTTCTTTTCTTTTTTTTTTTTTAAGGTCAACACTACTTCAGGGTCCTAAACAAAATCTTTAATCTGACCGACAGAGTGGACGAACTTCTACTTCACTTTCACCTTCAGTGTGAGAGTGAGAGCAGCGTCAGTGCACTGAGGTGATCAGATCTCCACCTCGCCCTTCCAGAAAAACATAAAAATAACTTTTCAGAAGCTGAGCAAACATGGCGCAGAGACCAGGCCTCTCTGAAAGCTGAGCCAGAAACAAACCTCCTCTCTGTTCCCATTTCCCGCCCTTCCCAGCTCAAGAACATAGAGCTTCTGGAAAATCAGAGTGATGAGTAAAAGTACAGTGAAGTGAAGTGAGGCAAAACAAAATATAGTAAGGCAGTGAAAGAGGAAAGTGAAAAAGAGGCAGAAATGAGGGGAATGAGGAAGAGTATAGTATAGAGAGGAAGAGCATAGAGAAGCAGAGTGAGGCAGAAAATAATATAGTAATAGTAAAATAGCAAGGAAGATTAAAAAACAGTGAGGCAGAAAGGGGCAGAGTGAAGTAGAGCTAGTGTAGTGTAGGAGAATGAGGCAGGGTGAGGTACACTGTAGGGCGGTGAGGCAGGGTGAGGAACAGTGAAGGACAGTGAGGCAGGGTGAGGAACAGTGAAGGACAGTGAGGCAGGGTGAGGAACAGTGAAGGACAGTGAGGCAGGGTGAGGAACAGTGAAGGACAGTGAGGCAGGGTGAGGAACAGTGAAGGACAGTGAGGCAGGGTGAGGAACAGTGAAGGACAGTGAGGCAGGGTGAGGAACAGTGAAGGACAGTGAGGCAGGGTGAGGAACAGTGAAGGACAGTGAGGCAGGGTGAGGAACAGTGAAGGACAGTGAGGCAGGGTGAGGAACAGTGAAGGACAGTGAAGCAGGGTGAGGAACAGTGAAGGACAGTGAGGCAGGGTGAGGAACAGTGAAGGACAGTGAGGCAGGGTGAGGAACAGTGAAGGACAGTGAGGCAGGGTGAGGAACAGTGAAGGACAGTGAGGCAGGGTGAGGAACAGTGAAGGACAGTGAGGCAGGGTGAGGAACAGTGAAGGACAGTGAGGCAGGGTGAGGAACAGTGTAGGGCACTGAGGTAGGGTGAGGTACAGTGAAGCAGGGTGAGGTACAGTGTAGGGCAGTGAGGCAGGGTGAGGTACAGTGTAGGGCACTGAGATAGGGTGAGGTACAGTGAAGGGCACTGAGGCAGGGTGAGGTACAGTGAAGCAGGGTGAGGTACAGTGTAGGGCAGTGAGGCAGGGTGAGGTACAGTGTAGGGCAGTGAGGCAGGGTGAGGTACAGTGAAGCAGGGTGAGGTACAGTGTAGGGCAGTGAGGCAGGGTGAGGTACAGTGAAGCAGGGTGAGGTACAGTGAAGCAGGGTGAGGTACGGTGAGGTACTGTGAAGCAGGGTGAGGTACTGTGTAGGGCAGTGAGGCAGGGTGAGGTACTGTGAAGCAGGGTGAGGTACTGTGTAGGGCAGTGAGGCAGGGTGAGGTAGAGTAAAGCAGGGTGAGGTACAGTGTAGGGCAGTGAGGCAGGGTGAGGTACAGTGTAGGGCAGTGAGGCAGGGTGAGGTACAGTGAAGCAGGGTGAGGTACTGTGTAGGGCAGTGAGGCAGGGTGAGGTACTGTGTAGGGCAGTGAGGCAGGGTGAGGTACTGTGAAGGACAGTGTGAGGGTGAGGTACAGTGAAGCAGGGTGAGGTACAGTGTAGGGCAGTAAGGCAGGGTGAGGTGCAGTGAGGCAGGGTTAGGTACAGTGAGGCAGGGTGAGGTACAGTGTAGAGCAGTGAGGCAGGGTGAGGTACAGTGAAGCAGGGTGAGGTACAGTAAAGCAGGGTGAGGTACAGTGTAGAGCAGTGAGGCAGGGTGAGGTACAGTGAAGCAGGGTGAGGTACAGTAAAGCAGGGTGAGGTACAGTGTAGAGCAGTGAGGCAGGGTGAGGTACAGTGAAGCAGGGTGAGGTACAATGTAGGGCAGTGAAGCAGGGTGAGGTACAGTGAGGCAGGGTGAGGTACAGTGTAGGGCAGTGAAGCAGGGTGAGGTAGAGTAAAGCAGGGTGAGGTACAGTGTAGGGCAGTGAGGCAGGGTGAGGTACAGTGAAGCAGGGTGAGGTACAGTGAAGCAGGGTGAGGTACAGTGTAGGGCAGTGAGGCAGGGTGAGGTACAGTGTAGGACAGTGTGAGGGTGAGGTACAGTGAAGCAGGGTGAGGTACAGTGTAGGGCAGTAAGGCAGGGTGAGGTACAGTGAAGGGCAGTGAGGCAGGGTTAGGTACAGTGAGGCAGGGTGAGGTACAGTGAAGGGCAGTGAGGCAGGGTGAGGTACAGTAAAGCAGGGTGAGGTACAGTGTAGAGCAGTGAGGCAGGGTGAGGTACAGTGAAGCAGGGTGAGGTACAATGTAGGGCAGTGAAGCAGGGTGAGGTACAGTGTAGCAGGGTGAGGTACAGTGAGGCAGGGTGAGGTACAGTGTAGGGCAGTGAAGCAGGGTGAGGTACAGTGAGGCAGGGTGAGGTACAGTGAGGCAGGGTGAGGTACAGTGTAGGGCAGTGAGGCAGTGATCTCATCAGTTTTGACCGGAACCACAACTCACATTCGCCCAGTTCACACTACATGACTTCACCCACTTACCTCTCGCTCTGCAACATAAATCACTGTGGGTTTCCATGGCAACCTCTGCACAATGTTCTGTCTGTTAAATATACCTGATCTTGTTTTAAGCAAGTTTTATGTTCTCTGTGTTGAATGTATTAGAATAGAAAAAACAGAGAGAAACAGCCAATAAGAAATCAAATTCATTTCCTGTCACGCGCAGCAGATCCCTGAACCCGTTTCGCAGCTGTGTGATGATGATGGAGTTCATTAATAGCCCTCGAAATAATCTAATCGCAGTTATACCTGAAAAACGCCAAATAATTAAAGAAAAACAATTCCTAAAGTTTGGGCTTCTCAACATTAGATCCCTTGCACAGAAAGCACTTATTGTTAATGAAATGATCTCAGATTATAGTTTTGATACACTCTGCCTTACTGAAACCTGGCTTAGGCCAAATGAATTCATTAGTCTGAATGAGTCCACTCCGTCAGGATATCACTATAAGCATGTGCCCCGTCAGACTGGTCGTGGAGGTGGTGTTGCAACTATCTATAGCAACTCTCTTACCGTTACTCAGAAAACAGGAACCAGGTTTAACTCATTCGAAGTGCTTGTCCTTAATGTTACACTCACAGACATAAATAAAAAATCTCTACTGTATCTTGCGCTGGCCACCGTATATAGACCCCCGGGGCCCTACGCCGATTTTCTTAAAGAGTTTGCACATTTACTCTCAGACCTACTGATTAATTTTGACAAGGTGTTGATTGTAGGAGACTTTAACTGTGAGGTTCGGGGCTGTTTTGTTTCTGGACGCGAGAGGTCCTCGTGAAGCTCCTTTGCCTGTGCAATTAGTGTATTGCTTTCACATGTGTCTCGTTCGGGTTTTTTCGGGTCTTTAATTGTCTGTATTCGGCGTTAGAGGTTATGTGGCCGGCTTTTCGGGTGGGCCTTTGGTGCTGTCTCTGTTTTGTGCTCGGGCTTCTGGATCTGCCTTCTTCTCCTCTGGAGTTTCTCCTTCTCTTTGTTTTTGTTTCGAGTTTCAAGTTTCCCTCCCGAGTTTCCCTTTTTCGAGTTCCGAGTTTCCCTTTCAAGCTTCCCTTTATGTTTTGTCCTTTTCATTGTATTTTCATCCCTCCGATGATGATCTGGATCTGAGGAGCCCTATAAGGAGCACTAAAAGAGCACTAGATACCAAAAGCCTGACATTAACATTCATGTAGACGATTCCAATGATGCCTTAGGACTCGCATTTATGGATTTATTAAATTCTTTTGGGGTTAAACAAAACATTACTAGACCAACTCATCGTTTTAACCATACGCTAGATTTAATTATATCACATGGAACAGATGTCACTGATCTAGATATTTTACCTCAAAGTGATGATATCACAGACCATCACCTCTTAGTGTACACTCTACCTGTAGAACATATTAGACATGTCTCTCCTCGTTATCGACTCGGTAGAACTATTATCCCGACCACTAAAGACAAATTCACAAGTAATCTGCCGCATCTGTCTAAACTTCTCACCAGACCCCTAAATGCAGATGATCTAGATGAATTAACTAACAGCATCGGCACTATTTTCTCCAGCACACTAGATACTGTTGCCCCCATCCGATTAAAAAAGTTCAGCGAAAACACCTGCACCATGGTACGATAGTCATACTCATGCCCTCAAGAGAGCAACCCGTAACCTAGAGCGAAAACAGAGAAAAACTAAATTAGAAGTTTTTAGAATTGCGTATAAAGACAGTATGTCCAGCTATAGACAGGCTCTAAAAGCTGCTAGGGCTGAGCATCTGAGAAAACTTATAGAAATAAACCAAAACAATCCCAGATTCTTATTTAGTACAGTGGCTAGACTAACAAAACATCAGATATCTGAAGAAAAGTACTCCATCACAGCTTAATAGTGAGGACTTTATGAACTTCTTCACCGACAAAATCGATAGCATCAGGAATAAAATAATGGATGTTCAACCTTTGACAGCATCCGGTGGTCTAGTCCAACCTAAAGCTCCACATTTAAAGCTACAATGCTTTACAGGTATAGGACAGGAAGAGCTGTATAAACTTATCACCACGGCTAATTAAAGCAACGTGTTTGTTAGATCCAATTCCAACTAGATTACTGAAAGAAGTGATACACACAGCTGGAGAGCTTCTCCTCAACATTATTAATTCCTCATTATGTTTAGGTCACGTCCCTAAACCTCTCAAGCTAGCAGTTATTAAGCCTCTTCTTAAGAAACCTAAACTAGACCCTAATGACTTATTAAATTACAGACCGATTTCAAACCTTCCCTTTATATCTAAAATATTAGAAAAGGTTGTGTCTACTCAATTATGCTCCTTCTTACAGGAAAACTTTATCCTTGAAGAATTTCAGTCAGGTTTCAGGCCCCATCATAGCACAGAAACTGCACTAGTTAAGATCACAAATGACTTGTTTTTAGCTTCGGACCAAGGCTGCATCACAATATTAGTCTTACTTGATCTTAGTGCTGCATTCGACACTATAGATCATAACATTCTCGTAGACCACTTACAAAATTACATAGGTATTCAGGGACAGGCGTTAAAATGGTTTAGATCCTACCTGTCTGATCGATACCATTTTGTAGACTTAAATGGAGAACTGTCCAGTCTAATGCCAGTGGAATATGGGGTCCCACAAGGAGCAGTTTTAGGACCTCTGCTTTTCTCAAATATACATGCTTCCCTTAGGCAACATCATTAGAAGGCATGGGATTAGTTTCCATTGTTACGCTGACGATACACAGTTATATATCTCATCAAAACCAGATGTAATATCTAAACTGTCTAGATTAACAGAGTGCGTTAAAGATATTAAAGACTGGATGACTGATAATTTTCTATTACTAAATCCTGATAAGACGGAGATATTACTGATTGGTACCCAAAAAACCCGTACACAGAAGCTCTTTACAATTCAAACCTTTCATTTAGAAAGGAAAGTTCTATTACTAATAGCTCTACAGTGAAAGACCTGGGCGTAATATTAGACAGCAGTTTGTCCTTTGAAAAACATATTTCCGATATTACAAAAATAGCCTTCTTCCACCTCAGAAATATCGCCAAGCTTAGGAACATTTTATCTGTATCTGATGCAGAAAAGCTAGTTCACGCATTCATGACCTCCAGACTGGACTATTGTAATGCGTTACTTTAGTGGTTGTCCTGCATCTTCAATAAACAAGCTACAGTTAGTCCAGAATGCAGCAGCTAGAGTCCTTATCAGGTCAAGAAAGTATGACCATATAACCCCAATATTATCATCCCTGCACTGGCTACCTGTTAAGATTAGAATTGATTACAAACTAGCACTACTTACATACAAGACCCTAAATGGTTCAGCTCCCACGTATCTAGCCAGTCTTCTAACACGTTACAATCCATCATGCTCCTTAAGATCTCGAAACTCCAGATTTCCGGTAATTCCCAGAATATCAAAGTCGTATTTATTTATTTAGCTCCTAAACTTCTTCCTGACAGTGTTCGGGGCTCAGACACAGTCTCCCAGTTCAGATGTAGACTAAAGACTTTCTCTTTAGCCAGCCATACACCTAATACATCCCATAATCTTGTACTCCAATACATCTGATTAAATGCACATCATCATCTAGTGCCTGCTAATATTATGAACAGCAGCTACGCTAATTTCTTTCCATTTGTTTCCCTTCTTCTACCCATCCCCGAGACACACAGAGATTGTGCCAGCTCCGGTGGCATCCAGAGATGGACCAGCTCCAGCCGGGTTCTGCTTTCTGAGGACTGGAGTAATTTAAAGCAGCACTGCCAACCCTATGTGGACATTTTACACATAACATTCTACACATGCTGTATCTGCATCACACAACTAATGCAGAAAGGACATTGTTCATATCACACTCTCCGTGTGTCACCCAGATGAGGATGGGTTCCCTTTTGAGTCTGGTTCCTCTCAAGGTTTCTTCCTAATTCCATCTAAGGGAGTTTTTCCTTGCCACAGTCGCCTGAGTCACCTCAGGTTTGCTCACTGGGGATAATTTTGTCTAACATCTAGGACTTTGTTTGTTTGTATATTTGTTGTTTCTTATGTTCTGTAAAGCTGCTTTGAGACAATGCTCTTTGTTAAAAGCGCTATACAAATAAAATTGAATTGAATTTAAACACAACGTCACTTCTACAACAAACCATAAACCGTGTAAAGCTCCAGTTCTCCTCCAGAACACACCATCTGAATTCTGCATCCAGAGGAACGTTGATCAAGCTGAAAACAGACTCTGACTTTGCAGAAAGATTCATAACTCCACGCTGCTTCATGACAAGACACCAACCTTATAACAGATGGAACTCCCTGCATGACATCATAACGCTCCACATCCGCCTGAGTTCTACACAAACTCAACAATTAAACTTTACACAAGCTCACTGTTCCTCCAGAGCTCACAGCAACACGCTCACTCTCTAAATCCAAAGTCAGCAGAATCACCGTGACTAGGCACACTATAAAACGTCGAGGAGTTGAGATTTGTGGCTTCATCTGCATACTTATTTGCATATCACAGCCTCTCTGGCATGGGTATTGTGATAATATTTAATAAACGACGCAGCCGTGCCAAAGAAAAATCGCAGGAGGCCAGAACACGGGTTAGACCCTCATCGTCCTGAGGAAGGGCGTGAATATAAAATTACAGTAAAATTACTCGTTACCGAGTCGGCATCATCAACAGATCTCTAACAAAACAGATCAGATCTTTAAGAAAACGCAACAAGATTTTATTTTAGAGGAGTCTGAAAAATATGAAAGCGGATTTTGGGTTTTCAGGAATGTGGTGTTTTTTTTTTCATTTCAGGGTAGAGTTTGGGCCTCAGGGGCGGGGCAGGGCGAGGCGCGGGGGGGGGGGGGGGGGGACAGTTAGTGAAGAGACCTCAGTGGGGAGGAAAGGAAGAACCTGAGGGATGTTCAACACTGATCATTACAGTAAGGAGGATTTAGATCTCACACATTCCACCAGAGATACTTTTTATATAAACACAGAATCACAGAGATGTTCTAGAATGTTCTGTATTAAGTGTGTGTGTGTGTGTGTGTGTGTGTGTGTGCGTACACCGTATAGGAGAGAACTAAAAACCGTAGCATCTCAGCATTCCTGTTCTCCTCAGCAGCCTCCCAGTGCACCACTCTGGCCAACACACACACACACACACCTCAAACCTTTAGTACAGGAAGGTATTTCAGGTTTAAACATTGTTTTCTGAGTGTTTAGAAAACACGATAAAGCTGCTGAGTCACACACACACACGCACACACACACACCCCTAACTAATAGCTAGTGTTCTCCATAATTTCTTGATATGCAACTTGGATTTGTGCGTGAAATGAACCCAAGATATCTCCCTTTGTGTCTTACACACACACACACACACACACGCCAAAAAAATATAAAAGGACCAATAAGAGAAAGAGAGGACGAAAGCAAGAAAATAAATAACACAACTAATGAAAGAACAAAAAAGAAAACAAAAGAATAAAAAAGGTGTAAAGAAAAACTACTAAGACTTAAAAAACAAACACGGAGAAAAGGATGAAGATTTTGAGCCAGAAGATGAAGATGAAGAAGCTCCATTAAAGCACGTATTAAAGCTCTTTATGATTCATCTTTCTGCAGAATCACTAACAGAAGCCCTGGAGAGCTGAAGAGTCGTGTCTCTGTCCTTATCCAGATTTAACACGTCCCAACATCTCCGAGTCAAAAGAACAGCAACGTCTTTCAAAATGACTTCCACGAGATAATTCCACAAAAAACAAGATATTAACTTGACTTAATTCATTAATCAATTATTAACAACAAAAATGATGAGATACCAGGACAAAACGACTTGGCATTTTGACCATTTGTCTAAAAGAAAATAATGAGATACTAAAATAAAATAAAGACCTGGTATGGCAAAATAATGATTCTGAGTTAATGAAACAAGGACAAAAATGAGATATCAAGACAAACATGACAAACTTGTAAGACAAAATAACTTGGAGAAAATAGAGATACCATGACAAAAATTAATCTGGTAAGAGAAAATGAGATAAATGAAATAAGACAAAACAAGATGATGGACAGAATGAGATACGAGATGAGAGAAAAATGAAGATGAGATGATACAAAATGAGATGATGGACAAAAATGAGATAAAATAAAATGGAAAATGAGATAGCAAGACAAAATGAAGACAAATATGAGATCAGACTAAATGAAATGAGAAAATGAGATGGACAAAAATGAGATATGAGATGAGAAAAATGAGAGGACAATGAGATAGCAAGACAAAAATGGGAGCAAGACAAAAGATAAAAATTAGATGATGGACAAAAATGAGAGCAAGACAAAATAAAACGAGATGCGATGAAATGAAAGATAAAAACAAGATAATACAAAATAAGATAAGACAAAATGGGATAGCAAGACAAAAAAAATGAAAGAGAAAATAAAGTAAAATACTGAGATACTATGACAAAATGAGATAAGAGAAAAACAACCATGTGAAACGATATAATGAGATAATTTCCCGGCTTGTGTTTGAGGCTCTGTAGAACTCCCGTGGAGCTGATCAGCTTCCTGTCCTTCCCAGGTCAACAGCTAAAGATAATTTATTCGTTTATTTTGGATACTGAAACCAGACCATCGTGAGCACGAAGAAATCAATATCACACAAGCTGACTGATGACACCGAGTTTCACAACAGCATCTGAGCAGAGGAACGTTCCGCAATAATCGAGTGTTACTCTGAGAACCAGTACGAAAGTTACCAGTACAGAAGGACATGAACATGACGTGTGTGTGTGTGTGTGTGCGCGTGTGTATAAAAGTGGACTCCCCCTTTGCTAATCAACAGAACAGAAAGTAAAACTATCAACAGAATGAGGATAGAATACACACACACACACACACACACACACACACACACACACACACACACACACACTTTTCCAGATTAGTGTAAAGGAGGTTTTTCCAGCTGTGTGTGTATGTGTGTGTGTTTCTCCCATCAGTACACACTGGAATTAAAGGTAAATAAATAGAATAATAAATAATTGATTATACTTCCATGTAATTGTCTCCTTGCTTACACACACCCACACAGCTGTTGTCTCAAATAGAGAGAGAGAGAGAGAGAGAGAGAGAGAGAGAGAGAGAGAGAGAGAGAGTTTGCTGATGGGAAAATTTCATTTAGAGGAAAAACAGCTTCAGTTTCTCACCACGTTTTTATCAGCTGCTTTTCTGGGTGTTATTGAAGCTGTGCTCAGATTTCACCCGAGACCCGCATGGATATGAGATCCAGGAACTGTATCCGACACAGACAGCAAAAAAAATTAAAAATAAAACAAAACAAACATAAAAAAAAAGAAAAAAAAACCCCGGAGGAGTCAGGGGTGCACAAACTTTTAGGCACACAGGCAGAACATACACAACAAGAGCTCAGGAAACAGAACCAGGATCTAAAAAAAAATCACACGAGAGCAGCAGAGCCCAGAACCCGCCTCCTCGACCCGCCCCCCTCGACCGCTGAAGCGCCAACTCACCTGAGCACAGATACAGCTGATGCTAAGCAAGCTAACCGACTAGCATGCTAGTTAAAAGACGAACGAGTCACATGAGGGATCAATTTCGTCTTTCACTGAGAGAATAATAATAATAATAATAATAATAATAATAATAATAATAATAATAATAATAATAATAAAAAACAGACAAAGGAAAAGCAAAAAAATGTAAAAAAGAGAAATATAGTAAAAATATTAAGAAAGAAGAAAGAATAATTAAAGAAACAAAAGGAAAGGATCAAGTATCATTAAAAAATACAAATGATTAAAAATAAATAAAAAGGGAGAAAGAGGTGAAAGTCAAAAGTGGGAAGAAAAGAAAATAAGGAGAGAGAGAGAGAGAGAGAGAGAGAGAGAGAGAGAGAGAGAGAGAGAGAGAGAGAGAGAGAGAGAGAACAGGGCTGAGCAAAAGAAAACCCCAAAACTAGAATGAGGAATAAACAAATAAATAAATAAATAGCTGCTTTGTGATGATCTGTTGTCTATTATGTCTCTATACAAACTGAACTGAATTAATTCTTTACACTCAGTGAGCACAGAAATGTGAAGGAGATAAAATTAAAACTATTTTCATAGAGTTAAAGATTTATTTCTCCCTCGCTCCTCTCCCTCGCTCCTCGGGGGGATATATTGGGCAGCAAGTCAACATTTTGTCCTCAAAGTTGATGTGTTAGAAGCAGGAAAAATGGACAAGCGTAAGGATTTGAGCGAGTTTGACGAAGGGCCAAATTGTGATGGCTAGACCACTGGATCAGAACATCTCCAAAACTGCAGCTCTTGTGGGGTGTTCCCGGTCTGCAGTGGTCAGTATCTATCAAAAGCATCCTTTAAGTCCTGTAAGATGCCCATGGAGGCCCCACCTCACAACTTACAGGACATCTTGGTGCCAGATACTACAGCACACCTTCATCTTGTGGACTCCATGCCTTGACAGGTCAGGGCTGGTGGTCATAATGTTATGCCTGATCGGTGTATATGGTGCGTGTTGTGTGTATGGTGTGTAAGATGTGTTGTGTATGGTGTGTGTTGTCTACGGTGTGTATGATGTATGGTGTGTGTATTGTGTGAAGTATGATGTGTATGGTGTATTTTGTAGGATGTATGGTGTGTGCTGTGTACGGTGTATGGTGTGTGTAGGTTGTGTTATGAATATGATGTGTGTGTTGTGTGTACGTTGTGTTATGTATGATGTGTGTGTGTGTACGTTGTGTTATGTATGATGTGTGTGTGTGTACGTTGTGTTATGTATGATGTGTGTGTGTGTACGTTGTGTTATGTATGATGTGTGTGTGTGTACGTTGTGTTATGTATGATGTGTGTGTGTGTACGTTGTGTTATGTATGATGTGTGTGTGTGTACGTTGTGTTATGTATGTGTGTGTGTGTACGTTGTGTTATGTATGATGTGTGTGTGTGTGTGTGTGTGTGTGTGTTTGTGTGTGTTCTCACTTATTATAATAGTCAGTTATTTTATTGTAATGTGACATTTGCTCTGTTACAGCAAGCTATAATTTAATCACTACACAAATCAGCCTCATTTCCTGATTATCAAGAAAGCTCTGAGTGAATGTGGGTGTGTGTGTGTGTGTCTGTGTGTGACAACAGCTGCGGTGTTATTTTATTATAACACCGTGTGAAAGCGGCGAGGTTTCAGAAAAGCCTGATAGCATTATCGATGTGACGTCATCACATCATCTGTCTGTGGGGGAAAAAAAAAGTTTCATAAAACTGCAGCAGAGAATCTTACAGATGTTCCAGATGTTCCTCAGAGCTGCAGTGTTTCTGTGGATGAATCAGCACTTCACCAAAAAAGGAAATAACCACAGAGTCAGACCTCAGTATGAAACACACATACACACTTTATACCTGCTGAAATAGTTTTACAAAAAAAAAAAATCCGCTCAACCTACTTCCTGTCACCACTTCCTGTTCCACACCGCCTCTGTTCAGTACCAGATTCACACCTTTTCATATACAGCTTACTGATGTCATGTATTTCCCAATAAAGAGCTTATGTGTTACAGCAACAGGGGGCGGGGCCGAGTGGGTGTGGCTAACAAGGTGAAAATAACCAGCAGAGATGATGCAAATGAGACGTAAGGAGATGTAGTGACATCAGTGTGTTTGTGTGTGTGTATTTATTATATTATTTTTATTTCCATGTACCATGTATATTTTTTTCCCACCGACAGCGAAACCTTGGCAACGCCGTGAAGATGAGGAAAAGAATGAAGTGGAATAATGGAAATAAAAAAATAAAATTGTCTGCTCGGGGTTTGGATGCTAAACACTTCATTAAACAATCGTTTAAATCATTATCTTTCGATCCCTTCATCAGAAGCGGCTCACTTTTACATTCCTCTTTAAAGCTAGAATCATCCGCGCTGCTGGTCTCAAGCGACGCTAACATTTATTAAAAAAATACAAAAATAGAGTAGAGTTTGTTTAATAGAATGTTTTGAAAGAAAGAAAGAAAGAAAGAAAGAAAGAAAGAAAGAAAGAAAGAAAGAAAGAAAGAAAGAAAGAAAGAAAGAAAGAAAGAAAGAAAGAAAGAAAGAAAGAAAGAAAGAAAGAAAGAAAGAAAGAAAGAAAGAAAGAAAGAAAGAAAGAAAGAAAGAAAGAAAGAAAGAAAGAAAGAAAGAAAGAAAGAAGAAGGAAAGAAGGAAAGAAGGAAAGAAAGAAAGAAAGAAAGAAGATTGATATTTGGGCAGGTTTGAGTGAGACAGGAGGCTGAGTGTTACTGAGTGAACAGATTAAAGTGACTCGAGCTGCAGAGGTGTGTGTGAGGTGTGTGTGTGTGTGGAGAAGAAAACCCTGGTATGAACAGCGAGGTATTTTAAGCAGCGGATGCACTCCTGACCTCTGACCTCTGCAATTTTAAACGCCGTGTCTGATTCCAAACCGTTTTAAAACACGCGGTTTGTTCTCGCGGCTCGACGCGCTGCACCTTTGAGGCTGGAGCTCCAGCGTGAGCCGTGTGAAGGCCATTGATCCTGGAGAACACTCAGCTCTGTCTCAGGATCTGCAGCCGGACCAACACTGAGGCGTTTTCTCCTGAAGAGCTACAGTGATGCTTTTCATGAGAATCGCACGAGTCGGTCATGTTAGCGAGCACGCGAGGGAGAGACGGAGGTGTGGAGACGCTGTAATCATGACGGATAACAGACTGACCTTCACTCTCACAGTCACGGAGCGAGAAACCGAATGGTCTGTTCCTGCACGAGTGTCAAAGAACGTGCGTTTTTTCACCGAGGACAAAACAAGGACCAAGAAAAAACGTCAAGGTCGTGATGTGAAATTACAGACTTACTCGGTGATACCACACACACACACACACACACACAACACACACACACACACACACACACACACACACACACACACACACACACACACACCGTCCTTCTGTAACATCACACCACCAGGAGCAGCAAAAAATGCAGACTAGGCAAAAATCTTTACAAAAAAATAAATAAATGTTCCAGAAATGTGTGTGTATTTGTTTTCCAAGTACTAAAGAGAAAACAGCCAATCCTTTTTTCATGAGAAATAAGCCGAAACTTTGCCTCAGCAGCGAAAACATCGCGTTAGAGTGCAAACATGACCAAATATACTCACCCACAACCCCAGGGTGCCAATACGTTATCTCTCACCTGAAACACTGAGAACTCCACTGTAATTCACACATCAATACACCTTTAGAGTGCACACTACAGTACTAAAGTACTGACACACACACACAGTCAAGGGTGCCAATACTTTCTGCTCCAGCACTAAATACAGAGGAATGAACATTAACTCTAAAGGCAGCAATTCGGAGAAGCTCGAAGGCGCCAAAACGTTTAATGAACTTAATGAAATCCGAGAGCTTAAACACTCACTTCAGCAGGTGTGTCCAAAGGGTCCGGGAATCGGGCGCCAAAACTTTTTTATATATATTTGATGCTACGTTTTTCTCCTGGTGAAATATGGAGGAGAAAACATTGACACTCACATTGTTTTGTGGCATGTGAAGTGATACACAAACAAGGGCAGGGGTGCCAATACTTTTAATCTACAAGGAAAATACCTCTATCACCACCAGAGAGTAAAAGTATTGGCACCCCTAGTTTCTGGACAATACTTTTTTTTTTTTTTTTTTCCCCCATTTGAAATAAAGAGAAGAAAATGGCGACTCAGTAGTAACTCATGCACTTCGATACGCTAATACTTTAGCTTTTTTTGGGGGGGAAGCAAGGTCGGACATGGGAATAAAGTATTGGCACCCTACACAATGCCTAAACTCAACCGAGGGTGCCGATAGTTTCCCCTCTAGCATTAAATACTAAACAAACGTTAACTCAAACGCAGCAAGTTCAAGGGCACCAGTACATTTACTCCTTAGTGAAAATACAGAGACTTTAGCAAAAGACACACAGAGCCTAGAGTGCCGATACTTTTCATCTCGAGTAAAGCTTCACAGAAGCCACTGAAATGCCCAAATACCCCACACCCAGAGGGTGCCAATACTTTTACTCGATAAGTGTTTCCCCCACAGAGTAAAAGTATTGGCACCCCAGTGTGGTTGTGGACAGGATTTACTCCAATACGGTCACCCAAATCCAGAGGATGTCAATCTTTTAACTTTCACACTTTCAAAAAAGAGCGAGAGGGGAAAAAAAAAGAAAACGTTTGCATGTGTAAAATTTTCCGAGTGTTTTTGGAAAAGTGAAATCCATTGTATCTGCATCACACCATCCACGACCCGGTCACGGATGGAGTGAGTCACCTAGAGAGACGAACGATCAGCAGCAGGAACGCAGCATCGACTGAGATCTGGTGAAGATTCACATGAACCATCACACACACACACACACACACACACACACCACAGCTGCGTCTTCGGCGTTCTGCAATCACACTTCAACCACAAACCGCAGCGTGATCCGCTTTACAACAGCCTGCATTCTGATCCGCTGCACTTTCTTTCATCTACAAAAAACATTACTGTGTTGTCCAAAAGTATTCAGCATGTATCGAGACTTTTTTGACCAATGAGAATGCAGCATTCTAGAGTGCTGTTGGGGGAAAAATGATCCGTTTCAGATCTGTTTAAGGATTTCTTCTGCGCAAATACAAACACACCAATCTGAGTTTATGTGAATAGAAGGAAAGGCTGAGGTTCGTGAATGATAGTGTGTGTGTGTGTGTGTGTGTGTGTGTGTGTGTGTGTGTGTGTGTGTGGAAAAACGAGGGCCTCGGAGGCATAAACACTGAGAAAAGCACATGATTTCTGCCCGGAAATGTGCGGAAGCATGACATGTTCAGCTGTTTCGAATAAAATCCTATAATTACATCACAGCAGATGATACAGACGTGTGATTAGCGAGACACCGAGAACAAAGTCGACAATCTTCTGTGCCAATAAAAGAGTAAAAGAGGCTCATTTTTGATTCGTCCTTACAAAAATTAATAGACAAGTGACAAGCTGCTCGAGCGCCACAGATGCTGATTGTGGGTGTGGCCTGTCCTGTTTTTTTTTTGCTATATGTATATTAAAGCTTACTATGTGAACACAGATTAAACAACACACTAATCAGCGTCAGAGATTTCACCAAAAGACCAGTTTTGTGACATAAAGTGAAACTCCGACCCGGAACAGACTTCTGCTCATCAAACCCAGGAGCTAAAACTCAACTTCTAGCTAAAAATACTAAAAACAGTTATGTTTATTGATCTATTTTCCATTCATTTTCAGAGAAAGTGCAATATTTATCATTTAAAAATATATTGATTTAAGATATGGTGCATATCATATATCACATTGTCCCGCCCCGAATTGCGGTATGTTTTCGCACTCGCTTTGTACTCAGATAAGATTAGCAAAGCGATTTTACGCAACTGTACTTAAAGTCTAAAAACACGCCTTAAGACGCATCTTTTTAATGCAAATATTTGCTGCTTTGTTACCATCAATATGTTCAGAACGGAAGCTTGCTGTGTTTCACGTATTTTAATTTAACAATATTCAGATGTTTGGTTTTAATTCAAACCCACTAAAGATTAAACGCTTTCTAAGAAATTTGAGTTAAACTGAATTTTATTAGCAATATCCACTATCGACATATACACCACCAGCCTCCGCCCTGTTACTTCACTTCCTTCCAAGCTTTAAATTTCTTTCTTTATACGCCGTTATACACGTTAACTGAGCAGAGAAGATGAAACCAGGCCCATGAGTTTGAATCGGAGATCCGTCGGACCACAGGATCGCCGAAATTGCACATGCTCAAAAAGTGATGTGAACGGAGTGTAAACGTTCAGATCGGACTGTGCTTAAATCCCATTCTCTTAGTTTTTTGACGCTTCATATACATTTTTAAACGGTGATATTGATTAAACGAAAAAAGATGCAATTTGTTTCAGTTCTATTAACTTTTTTGCTGTAATTCATGATATTTGGGGTCAAATTGCGAATAAACGTTCACCATCTGAGAGATCAAGAAAAAGTTCTAGCGACAGACTTCTTCTTTCGGCTTTTCCCTTCAGGGGTCTCCACAGCGAATCATCTCTCTCCACCTATCCCTATCTTCTGCATCCTCAACACTTGCACCCACTAGCTTCATATCCTCATTAATTCCATCCATATACCTCCTCTTTGGCCTTCCTCTTTGCCTCCAAACCATCTTAATCTGGCCTCCCTAACTTTGTCCCCCAAACGTCCAACATGAGCTGTCCCTCTGATGTACTCGTTCCTAATCCTGTCCAATCTTGTCACTCCCAAAGAGAACCTCAACATCTTCAGCTCTGCTACCTCTAGCTCTGACTCCTGTCTCTTCCTCAGAGACACTGTCTCTAAACCATACAGCATGGCCGCTCTCACCACTGTCCTGTACACCTTCCCATTGATTCTCGCTGATATTTTCCTCACACAGAACTCCCCACACCTTTCTCCACCCATTCCAACCTGCCTGCACTCGCTTCTTTACCTCTTTCCCACACTCTCCATTACTCTGGACTGTTGACCCCAAGTACTTAAACTCCTGTACCTTCTTCACCTCTTCACCCTGTAACCTTACTGTTCCACTTCCCTCCCTTTCATTCACACACATGTACTCAGTCTTACTACCACTGACTTTCATTCCTCTTCTCTCCAGCACAAACCTCCACCTCTCCAGGTTTTCCTCCACCTGCTCCCTGCTCTCACTACAGATCACAATGTCATCTGCAAACATCATTGTCCAAGGAGACTCCTGTCTGACCTCCTCTGACAACTGGTCCATCACTATAGCAAACAGGAAGGGGCTCAGAGCCGATCCCTGATGCAGTCCCACCTCCACTTTGAACTCCTCTGTCTGACCTACAGCACACCTCACCACTGTCCTGCTCCTCTCATACATGTCCTGCACCACTCTGACATACTTCTCCGCTACTCCTGACTTCCTCATACAGTACCACAGCTCTTCTCTTGGCACCCTGTCATACGCTTTCTCCAAGTCTACAAACACACAGTGCAACTCCCTCTGACCATCCCTATACTTCTCCATCAAAACTCTCAGAGCAAAAATTGCATCTGTTGTGCTCTTTCTGGGCATGAAGCCATACTGCTGCTCACAAATTTCCACTACCTTCCTTAACCTAGCTTCCACTACTCTTTCCCATAGCTTCATTGTATGGCTCATCAACTTTATCCCCCTATAGTTGCTGCAACTCTGCACGTCACCCTTATTCTTAAAGATCGGCACTAACACACTTCTTCTCCATTCCTCAGGCATCCTCTCACTCTCTAAAACCCTGTTGAACAAACTAGTTAAAAATTCCACTGCTGCCTCTCCCAGACACTTCCAGACCTCCACCGGGATGTCGTCAGGACCAACTGCCTTTCCATTCTAGCGACAGACAAATCAGATAAATATCCTAGAAATGCGAATGTTTATGTTCCTCAGAAACGAGAACAGTTTCAGGAACTTTACATAAAATCTTCTCGGACTTCATCACACCGCGCCGTGATTCAGGAAGTCTCAGAGTTTAGCTTTTTATTTAGCGTGTGATGTTTCCCGTCTGTGTTATAGTCTGGAATTTGGTGGGAGATTTTGGACATGATTATGAGTCAGTGGTTCGTCTACAGAAACAAAACCTTCACTAATCCTTAAACAACCCTGCTAACAAGCAACCTGAAGTGTTAGCAACATTAGCGAATAAATAAATAAAATAATTGAATTTTTTTTTAATTTTTTTTTTAAAGCAGGTGAATGAAACTGCTGGAGCTGCACTACATCATGTTTTGTAGTGAAATAAAACTGATTGGGATAATAAATATTAAAAAACAGTCTGAACAACAGACACTACTGAGCGGAATCCGGCTCACCCCCTGAAAAAAGAGTTTTGCCCCCTCACTACTGAGAGCTTCATCACTACTGTGTCATGCAAAAAGAGTTAACGCATCATGTTTCAGATCATCCAGATATCCTGCGAATGCAAACTTGTCCTACAAAGTTATATAACGAAATCTCTGAAAAGTGTGACGGAAGTTATAACATCGCACTGAGAGTGTACAGCCCATATTTCTTAAAAAAAAAAAAAAACATTTACATTTCAAAAAGTTCTATAAATATTTTATAAATATTCTATGTTGAAATTGTATCCAAGTTTTTTTTTACAATTAGAAAAAAAATAATTTAAATATAACTCAGAAACTCAACAGTTTTGATCATGTAAAATAATCCCGTCTGAACAGGGCTTTAAGACTGTGACTAGGGTACAGGTTGCCACCCCGGAGTGTGCTCCTGCCACCCCATAGGAAGTTAGATTGCCCTACCTGAGGAAATATGTTTGAAGGTTCTAAATCGTGCGACATGAAAAAGGAAAGTTAGATATGCAAAGCCTACATAAATCTTGCCACCCCGTTGAGTGATTCTACCACCCCACTGCCACCCCATAGAATGTTACATCACTCAAAAGTATAATGTAGAGCTAATGTTGAAATTTAAAGTCGAACATTTTTGCTTTGTATATACCGTACATAACGAAACACTACCACCCCATTGCCACCCCAAATCATGCTGTATGATGTACATGTGAAGGTTCAGGCATGCGCAAAAAAAAAAAAAAAGGGTGGTGTTATTTGCTTGATGTGCTCCTGCTACCCTGATGCCACCCCAGAGAAAATTATATCACTCAGCCCTACAATAAAGCTATGAAGGTTCTACATCCAATAACATGCAAAAAACTGCTCCTGCCACCCCATGACCACCCCACAGAAAGATACAGAAATCTCCCTGCTCTATAATGTAGCTTTAAAAAGCTGATTTTTTGAGTGTACAGCATATACAGTTAGATGTTGCCACCCCTTAGACTCTTCCTTTCCACCCTGTTACCCTTCCTAGTGCGGAAGGTTTTTTTTTTTTTTTTTTCATTTTGTAAATTGATTTATAACATACATAACAAATGCTGCCACCCCTTAGGGTGCTCTTGCCACCCTGTTACCACCACAAAGAAAGTTAGATCGTCCTGCCCCTTGATTAGCTCCAAAGTTCTGCAAAAGGAGAGTTTTAAGTCATGGGCAATTAGGATGCATGTTGCCACCACTTAGAATCTTCCTGCCACCCCAGTACCACCCCACAGAATGCAAAATCTCAATGCTTTATGATGTAGAGCTGAAGATTCCAAGTTCAGTGGCAGTCTGATATTTTGCAAAAGAGTGCATAACATACATAACTGGCTGCTGCCACCCCTTAGAGTCCTCCTGCCACCCCAGTACCACCCCAATAAAAGTTGTTACAAGTTGAAACAAAAATGTCCTGCCTCATGAGCTTTGAAAGTCTAAAATCCGGTGCAAAGTGCAAGAGAAGACTTTGATATAAATAGACAGTTAAAATTAAATAAAAAGTAAAAAAGTTATAACACCCTTCCATGCGATGCAGCTCTTAAGTTTCTAAAAGTGCTAAAGAAAATATTAGTGTGTAGAACATGGAAAATTTAGATGTTGCCACCCCTCCGAGTGCTCCTGCCACCCCTCCGAGTGCTCCTGCCACCCCAAAAGTACAGGGTTTGCCACCCTACATGTAAATTCCGCCGTGCTGCAAACTTTACCTGCTGTAAACCAAGCAGTCCATGTGGTTGATCTCCTGGTCGGATCGGTGTCGGCGGTAATCCTCCCACAGGTCTTTGATGGCGGTAACGGATAAGATGAAGAGCACCGGTGCGAGCGCGAGCACGGGCTGGAACGCGTTGACGACCGGCACAAAGTTGAGCAGCGCGATGAAGACGAAGTACACGTTGGCAAAGCGGTGGAACTGCTCGAAGAGGTTCTTGGGTATGAAGGAGAGCACGGTGTACTTGGTGGTCTTGATCTTGTTGTTGGCGTACAGCCGGTTCGGGTTCTCCGCCGCTTTGGCGTGGTGATCGTACAGAACGTTGGCGTGCACGGTCCTGGTCTTGCTTTCTTTTTTACTTTTCCGCTTCTTGCGCTTTTTCACGCCCGCTCCGGGTTCTTCATTCTCGCGCGCCATGGCTTTTCCAAACTTTTTCTCTCTCTCTCTCTCTCTCTCTCTCTCTCTCTCTCTCTCTCTCTCTCTCTTTGTCTTTTTAAGTAATCATGCCTTGCCTTCTCCCAGCTTTGACATTCTTCCCGGATTCCTTCATCTTCCCATTTCCAGCTCTTCCATGGTCGTGAGACTTTTTCCTGTTTCTCTCCCGACTCAAAGTTTTATTGTTGCATCTTTCTTCCTCTCCGTCTTTTTTATTTTTTTCCTCTCACGCAGTTGAAGGATGCTTTAAAGCCGTGCTCGAGCAGTGTGTTCCTGCGCGCTAGGCCAGTGCTGATCTCCATCACATCCGGATGCACGCCTCAAGCCTCCTCCGCGCAGCCTGGGGGGTTCATCCACATGCGTTCAAACGCGACGGTTTTTGACGCAGCTTCCGCGAAAGGCGGCGACTCTGTCGTCACAACCCTAAACAAGCCCCCGCCCCTTCTTCTCGAACTGGAAGTGCCACGCGTTATTACCGTTTCAGAGCGGTTTCCTCACTCTGAAGACTTTTCTGCCACTTTGTATCTTTAAATCTCATTTTTACCCGAAACATCGTCGCGTGTTATTCACTTCCGGTTCCTCCCATTTATCCGACAAACTCCTTATAAAAACTCTTTATTCATGTCTTAAACCTCAACTTTTAGCGTCAAGTTCCTGTTTTCTTATTTCCTGTTATAAAGTATGTGTTTTAATAAATATATTCATTTTTATAGATTTTAATAAATATCAAAACTCATTATAAAGTTCTCATCAAAGCTAAATAGATAGGATAGATTTTTAACCTAAAATTAATTAAAATTAATTACATTTTTTAAACTCATTTACTGCCCTAAAATACAAATAAATTATTTTAACAATAATTACATTTTTTTAAATAAATAATATAAAAGTTTGTCTAAATTTAATCTTTAAATAAAAGTAAAAAATATTATTTAAAATAAAAAATAAAATGAAATAATAAAATAAAAATAAATGTTTAAAAATAAATTAAATCTTATTTATTTATTTATTTATTTATTTATTTATTTATTTATTTATTTATGATGACAGAACTGAACAACAACAACAAAAGCTACACTTTCCCATCCCATTTTGCTCTTCACTGTCAGAACCCAATCAGAAATAAAGATAATTGACTGAAAATGCAGAGTTTAATGATCATAACCGTGCAATATGTGATTTTAGCATTTTGGCAGAAATAATTGCACCATTTTATGATGATGTAACGGTCAGCATGTCGTTCTCAGAAGATTTATTATTCCTCTTTTTATTCTTGAATAAATGCTGATTAAAATGTTGACGTTTTTTCCACATGACCAGAGCTGTTTAAAAAAGGAAAAAATCTTTATCATTTCACATTTATATTTATATTGAGATGTCATTTTAGAGTTTTGACCAATGCCCCAGTTTTTCTGAGTTAGCCTCTTAACAAGCACAGCAAAAGTATCCCCATTCCGGTCCATAAGTATTCGGACACTATGGCTTTTCCTCTCGACACCACTACACTGGATTCATGATGAAGGAACCGAGATGTGATTATCGTGTAGAGGGGTTTAACAAAAATGTTGCATTGACATTGTAGCCATTGTTTTACACCGACTTCATTTTCACAGGCTCAAAAGTAACCGGACGATTGGTGTGGCTAAACAACAAGATTCTTTGGACAGATGAAAGCAGGATAGATGGGAAGAGCAGAATGGAAAAGGAAAGAAAGAAAAAGCTCAGGATCTGGAACATCACATGGTTCATTAAACATGGTGGAGGCAGAGTGATGGTATGGACATGCAGTGGAACTGGATCGCTGGTGATTATTGATGGCGTGAGTGCTGAAAGAAGGTAGCAGGATGAATTCTGAGGTGTATGGAGCTATAAGTGATTTATGATTTATCATGATGATGATGATGATGATGATGGGGGGGTGGTAATAATGGTGGTGATGATGGTGATGCTGTTAGTAATGGTGATTGTGGTGATGATGGTGATAATAATGATGCTGGTGATAATGGTGATGATAATAGTGATGGTGGTGGTGATGATGATGATGATGATGATGGTGGTGGGTGATAATGATGGTTGGTGGTGATGATGGTGGTGGTGAGGGTGATGATGGTGGTGATAGTGATGATGTTGATGATGATGGTGGGTGTAGTGGTGATGATGGTGGTGGTGGTCGTGACAGTGGTGATGGTGGCGATGGTGATGATGTGGTGGATGGTGTTGATGTGTTAGTGCTGATGGTGGTGATGATGATGGTGGATGTGTTAGTGGTGATGATGGTGGTCGTGACAGTGGTGATGGTGGCGATGGTGATGATGATGGTGGCGATGGTGATGATGGTGGTGGTAGTGGTGCTGATGTGTTAGTGCTGATGGTGATAGTGGTGATGTTGATGATGGTGATGATGGTGGATGTATTAGTGCTGATGTTGATGATGGTGATGATGGTGGATGTGTTAGTGGTGATGTTGATGATGGTGATGATGGTGGACGTGTTAGTGGTGATGGTGGTGGTGATGATCTTGATGATGATGATGATAATGGTGGATGTGTTAGTGCTGATGTTGATGTTGATGATGGTGATGATGGTGGATGTGTTAGTGCTGATGTTGATGATGGTGATAATGGTGGATGTGTTAGTGCTGATGGTGGTGGTGGTGATGATGATGATGATGGTGATGATGGTGGATGTGTTAGTGATGATGGTGGTGGTGATGATTATTTTATTGTTTTCAAATCAGACTAATCTTTGATCATGTTTTCCTGCATTTTTCCTGCAACAAAAATAGTTCAATCTAGATCCCCTACTGGTTCCTCACTCGCCTCTCTACTGGAACCTGGTGAATCTTTTATACAAAAATGTAAACAAACAAACAAAGACTCCCAGGATTATGATAAATCATTTCACTCCGTTTACTCCAGAACCTTCCGAGGTTCCTGGTGGTGTTTATGTGCTCTCTGTAAACACCTAGTGATAGCACTGTGTTGCGCTCGGCTGGTTGCTAGGAGACGACTGCAGTACAGTAGATGAACACCAAGACTCGACGTCTTATGGACGTGAACATGAGCATGAAATCATCAGCCTGTTTTTTGGGGGAAAAAGTTTCCGGCAGTGTTTAATCGGACTGAAATAAATAAGAAGATTAGTATCGTGAGATACTATAAGAAGATTAAGCGTATCGTGTTGTTGCTGAAATGAAAAAGAATTCGATTCATCTGTCAGACTGAGGAGAGGAACAGTGGGGAGGATGACCTTACGTGATGACGTCCTGAAATGTGTGTTTTGAAGGCGGGTTGGTTGATGACGCGCTGTGGTTCTGTTTCTGCTCGCGTCTGGCACTTTCTGTTCTAAAAGCAAGGCCTCGTCTCTCGGGATTCCTCTCAGGCGTGATTAATGCATCTGTCTGCTTGCACAAAGTTTTTTTTTCCCTGTATGGGTATGAATAAACTTTTTGAACTTGCTTCTGGGTAAAAATAATACAACAGGGAATTTAAACCTGCCACCAATAGTGCTGATTTTATTTTTATCAACTGCAGCATAAAAGAAGTTTAGTGAAATCTGTATAGTGCACTAAAACAGTACTTCCTATGTGGAATATTTCCCCTTGGTCCTAGCAAACCCCGGGTAAAGGGAAACCTACTTTCACCCTGAATCCTGGCTCTTCATAATCTGACCTTTCACACTCTACATTCCTAAACCCTGCCTTAACCTTCTTCTAATTTGCATATTCATGCATCAACAACCCTGATTGGATAAATCCAGCATGCGATTGTTTGGAAAATCTGGTTCTGCACTCGAGCAGGTTCTGTTATCTTTCACAGCTTTATCGTCTTTTTTGCTCTTTTTAAGTTTGTCGTCTAGTCGACTAGACGTTCGTTCGTCTGCTAATTTTTCAGCATGACATATTTCCCCCTCGCTAAAAAATAGACACACAGATGTCTGATGAAAAGCCTCCAAAAAAAAACAAACAACGAGTGAGTTTTGTGTCCTGAAACATGACGTTCATCCACAAGGACACTGAAGACTTTCATAAATAATAATAATAGATATCAGTGAAGGCGGAGTTACGAGCTAGTTTAATCATGAAGGGTTAAAAAGCTAAACACAGTATGGAGTGGGTGTGGTCACCTCAGCTCACAGCTGATTGGTCAGCACTTCCGACAGGGTTGCCAGATTTCAGAACATGACAAATCAAATTCCACACTAAATATCTACTAAATATATTAAATATATACACACACCATCATACACACACACCATCATACACACACACACACACACCCACCCCATCATACACACACTTCATCATACACACACAGACCATCATACACACACCATCACACATACACACACACCATCATACACACACACCATCATACACACACACACACCATCATCATACACACACTCCATCATACACAAACACACCATCATACACACACCATCACACATACACACACTCCATCATACACACACAGACCAGCATAAACACACACACACCATCACACATACACACACACACCATCATACCCACAGACACACACACACACACACACCATCATACACACACACCATCATACACCAACAGAAATGCAGCCCTGTGCGGTAAGCCCCGCCAACACCTTGGCTACTCAGACCACATCTCTGTTATGCTAATTCCAGCATACGGACCACTCGTCAGACGCTCTAAACTGGTTCTGAAACAGGTTAAAAGCTGGCCATCGGGAGCCACCTCTGGTCTTCAGGACTGTTTTGAGTGCACTGACTGGAATATGTTCAGGGAGGCTGCAACCAACGGTGACTATCAACTTGGAAGAGTACAGGACATCAGTGACCAGCTACATCGGCAAGTGCATCGATGACGTGACCGTCTCCAAGACCATCACCACACGCTCCAACCAGAAACCGTGGATGACTGCAGAAGTGAGTGCTCTGCTGAAGTCTAGAGCCTTCAGAGCTGGGGATAAGATGGCCTCAAAAACAGCAAGTGCCAAACTGTCTGGAGCCGTCAGAGAGGCGAAGCGCACGCACGCTCAGAGAATCCATGGCCACTTTCAGGACAGCGGAGACTCCCGGCGCATGTGGCAGGGCATACAGATGATCACGTACTACAAGACCACATCAAGACCCACCTGCCTGTGACAGTGACGCCTCTGTGACAGTAACGCCCTGAACGACTTCTACGCTCGATTCAAGGCACAGAACAGCATAGCAGCGAGGAAGACCATCCCTCCTCCCAACGACCAGGTACTCTCTCTTTCCACGGCTGATGTGAAGAGAACTCTATGCAGAGTTAACCCACGGAAGTCTGCTGGACCAGACAACATTCCTCAGTGCTCAGGGAATGTGCAGAACAGCTAGCGGATGTCTTCACCGACATCTTCAACATTTCCCTGAGCAGCGCCGTTGTTCCTACGTGCCTCAAGACAACGATCATCGTCCCCGTGCTGAAGAAGTCTACAGTTTCCTGCCTCAATGACTATCGTCCCGTTGCACTCACACCCATTGTGATGAAATGCTTCGAGAGGCTCGTCATGAGGCACATCAAGACCCAGCTACCGCCCTCACTGGACCCCTTGCAGTTTGTGTATCGTCCTAAATGCTCCACGGACGATGCCATCAGCACAACCCTCCATCTGGCCCTCACACACCTGGACAATAAGGGAGACCAGAGTCAGTCCAGATTGGGAACAGCATGTCCGGCACCACCATACTGGGGCCCGTCAGCGCTGCGTGCACAGTCCACTGCTGTGACTCACGACTGTGCAGCAATGCACAGCTCCAACCACAACATCAAGTTTGCTGATGATACGACCGTGGTGGGTCTCATCAGCAAGAACGATGAGTCAGCGTACAGAGAGGAGGTGCAACAGCTAACATCCTGGTGTAAAGACAACAACCTGTCTCTGAACGTCGACAAGACTAAAGAGATGGTTGTTGACTTCAGGAGAGCACAGAGTGACCATTCTCCACTGAACATCAACAGATCCAACATGGAGATCATCAATACACACACACCATCATACACACACACACCATCATATACACACACACACCATCACACACACACACACACCATCATATACACACCATCATATTCACACACACTATCGCACACACACTATCATATACACACACACACCATCATATACACACACACACTATCATATAAACACACTATCATATACACACACACACACCATCTCACACACACACACACACTGTCATACACACACCATCACACACACACTATCATATACACACACACACCATCATATACACACACACCATCATATACACATACACACCATCACACACACACTATCATATAAACACACTATCATATACACACACACCATCATATACACACACACACACTGTCATACACACACACCATCATATACACATCATCATATACACACACTATCATATATACACACACACCATCATATACACACACACACCATCACACACACACTATCATATAAACACACTATCATATACACAGACACCATCATATTCACACCATCATATTCACACACACTATCACACACACACCATCATATACACACACACACCATCATACACACACACCATCATATACACACACACACCATCATATACACACACACACCATCATATACACACACTATCATATACACACACACACCATCATATACACACACACACCATCACACACACACACCATCATATACACACACACACCATCATATACACACACACACCATCATATACACACACACACACCATCATATACACACACAATCATATACACACACACACCATCATATACACACACACCATCATATACACACACACACCATCATATACACACCATCATATACACACACTATCACACACACACTATCATATACACACACACACCATCATATACACACACACACCATCATATTCACACACACTATCATATACACACACACACCATCACACACACACACACTATCATATAAACACACTATCATATACACACACACCATCATATACACACTATCATATACACACACACTGTCATACACACACACCATCACACACACACCATCATATACACACACACACCATCACACACACACTATCATATACACACACACACTATCATATATACACACACACCATCATATACACACACACCATCATATACACACTATCATACACACACACACACCATCACACACACACTGTCATACACACACCATCATATACACACCATCATATTCACACACACTATGACACACACACTATCATATATACACACACACCATCATATACACACACACCCCATCACACACAAACTATCATATACACACACACACCATCATATACACACACACCATCATATACACACTATCATATACACACACACAATCACACACACACTGTCATACACACACCATCATATACACACACACCATCATATACACACTATCATATACACACACACAATCACACACACACTGTCATACACACACCATCATATACACACCATCATATTCACACACACTATCACACACACACTATCATATATACACACACACCATCATATACACACACACACACCATCTCACACACACACACACTGTCATACACACACACCATCATCTACACACCATCATATACACACACTATCACACACACACTATCATATATACACACACACCATCATATACACACACACACCATCACACACACACTATCATATAAGCACACTATCATATACACACACACCATCATATACACACTATCATATAAGCACACTATCATATACACACACACCATCATATACACACTATCATATACATACACACACCATCACACACACACACACTGTCATACACACACACCATCATATACACACACACACACCATCATATACACACCATCATCATATACACACACTATCACACACACACTATCATATATACACACACACCATCATATACACACACACCATCTCACACACACACACACACACACCATCATATACACACACACCATCACACACACACACACACACACCATCATATACACACACTATCACACACACACCATCATATACACACACACACACCATCATATACACACACACACACCATCATATACACACACACACACCATCATACACACACACACACACCATCATACACACACACACACACACACACACACACCATCATACACACCATCATATACAAACACACACCATCACACACACCATTATATACACACACACACACCATCATATACACACACACACACCATCATACACACACACACACACACACACCATCATACACACCATCATATACAAACACACACCATCACACACACCATTATATACACACACACACACACACCATCACACACACCATCATACACACACACACACCATCACGCACAGCATCATTTACACACTCATATACACACACACACACACACACACACACACATGCGCACACACACACCATCACACAGATACAAATACTAGTGTAGCTAGTTTAGTAGCTAGCTAAAGAGGATAGTTTTTTAGGGTTTAATGAAATCTCCATTATTTATCACATTAATTATTTAATTTCTGCTTTTTCTTTGATTGATCATGACGTAAACACTGAAAATAAATCAAGCTTTGTTTTCTTTGATAAACAAAAAGGTCACATGATGAAATTCTGGTCTCTGGTTTGTTTTGACCCTGAAATATCGGCCACTTGGGGGCGCTGTTTATGTGTTTATCTCTAACATTTCTACAGAACACTTGGATCTGGATCTGTCTCTCAGGGTGGAGGTTTCTCCAGCTCGATGTGTCAGGTCTCGGCTCTCTCTCGCTCTCTGACCATCTCCTCCATCCATCATGCTGAAATTGAACCGTTCCCCGATGCCAAGACACCACGAGTCCAATCAGACATTATATTTAACTCCGCCCCACCGGCCGGATGCCGCTCCTGCAAATCACGGGCTGTATGGCCTCCTGATTGATGCTGGCTGAGGGCTAAACGACCCGTTGCTCCCCAATCTGCTGACGTCTGGAGCTTGGAGCGGGAGGTGATGCTGCCTCTCAGTCAGAGACTTTCCCACCATTTAACATCTGATTCAGCGTTACAAAGAGTTCTGCTGATTACAGAAACCCGAAAAAAGCAGACCAGCAAAGTGTAGCCGAGCTCGCTAGCAAAATCTAAGAGAGAAATTAGAGGAAAATCTGCACAGCTGTTATTAATCTGCACAGCTGCTTATTAACCTACACAGCTATTATAACATCCACAGCTATTATAACCTCCACAGCTGCTTGTTAACCTGCACAGCTGTTATTAATCTGCACAGCTGTTATTAATCTGCACAGCTATTATAACCTCCACAGCTATTATAACATCCACAACTGCTTGTTAACCTGCACAGCTGTTATTAATCTGCACAGCTGTTATTAATCTGCACAGCTATTATAACCTCCACAGCTATTATAACATCCACAACTGCTTGTTAACCTGCACAGCTGTTATTAATCTGCACAGCTGTTATTAATCTGCACAGCTATTATAACCTCCACAGCTATTATAACCTCCACAGCTGCTTGTTAACCTGCACAGCTGTTATTAATCTGCACAGCTGTTATTAATCTGCACAGCTATTATAACCTCCACAGCTATTATAACCTCCACAGTGGCTTATTTACCTGCACAGCTTCTTATTAACCTCCACAGCTGCTTATTAACCTCCACAGCTGCTTATTAACCTCCACAGCTGCTTATTAACCTGCACAGCGGTTTATTAACCTGCACAGCTGCTTATTTACCTGCACAGCTGCTTGTTAACCTGCACAGCTGTTATTAATCTGCACAGCTGCTTATTAACCTGCACAGCTGCTTATTAACCTCCACAGCTGCTTATTAACCTCCACAGCTGCTTATTAACCTGCACAGCGGCTTATTAACCTGCACAGCGGCTTATTTACCTGCACAGCTGCTTATTTACCTGCACAGCTGCTTGTTAACCTGCACAGCTGTTATTAATCTGCACAGCTGCTTATTAACCTCCACAGCTGCTTATTAACCTCCACAGCTGCTTATTAACCTCCACAGCTGCTTATTAACCTGCACAGCGGCTTATTAACCTGCACAGCGGCTTATTTACCTGCACATCTGCTTGTTAACCTGCACAGCTGTTATTAACCTGCACAGCTGTTATTAACTTGCACAGCGGCTTATTTACCTGCACAGCTGCTTGTTAACCTGCACAGCTGTTATTAACCTGCACAGCGGCTTATTTACCTGCACAGCTGTTATTAACCTGCACAGCGGCTTTTTAAACTGCACAGCTGCTTATTCATGCATTATTCAATCTGATCAACCAATCACAGGGTAGCAACACAATCATGCAGAACAATCATGCAGATACACAACAACAACAACAACAGCTATTTATTTATTTATTTATTTATTTATTTATTTATTTATTTATTTATTCATTCATTCATTCATTCATTCATTCATTCAACATTTCGGTCCAAATATTAAAATACTTAAAAATACCCAAACAACTGACATTAACTATGATTTAACAAATAAATAAATAATAGATAGATAGATAGATAGATAGATAGATAGATAATATAAATGTATGAAAATGTGTACAAAGACTTTTGCAAAATATAAACAAAAGACTTATCTAATGTTATGTGGCATTATTTGATTTCTCTACATAAATAAAAACAAATAAGCAAACAAGCAAGCTAACAAACACAAATAAATTAATTAATTAATGTTTTTTGCTTTTATTTTCTTTCACACTTTTTATTTTGGGTTAAAATGCTTACAGAATATACAGACATACAATGACAATTATTTATTGTTTGTTAAGTGGTCTGTAGAAATGACCAAGCAGACAATCAATCAATCAATCAATCAATCAATCAATCAATCAATCAATCAATCAAGCAAACAAAAGCAAAAACAAATAATGAAACAAAACCAAACAAACAAACTGATGTTAAGACACAGCTGTGTTTGTAACCTGTGTTCGCACAACTTTCACGTCAAATAGTTTGCATTGTTAGAAATTTTACCAAAAATTGTCTGAAATTGTAATTTTACTTTAAAATTCTATGTTTAAATGTGAACATGTTTTAGCTTCTGCCACTTTAACTGAGTTAGATTTCAACACAGTCTGAGTTCTTCTGCTGAAATGTTCATATTTTGTATTCTTTCCACACACACACACACACACACACACACACACACACACACACGAGTTGATGACACTGAGATTATTCAGGGACACACGGCTGCAGCTAAAATGTACCACTTGTCCTCTGGCATGTCTTTTCTACACGAGCCGTTGCCATGGTAATCAGTCTAATATGCAAAGCCGGGATTCTTGGTTTCTCTCAGTCCAATTCAATTATCTGATCCGCTCACCTAATTATCAGCAGTAATGAAGCTTGTTTTTGCCAATTCGTGAGGAATCCGTGTTATCAGAATATTCCTCTGTAGTCTCAGCTTCACGCCATCACTTTGTGGCTCGAGTTCAGAGTTTGTGTGAAACATATTCCATCAAACAGCGTCCTGAAAATCACGGTTCTGGAAATATATCCATCACTCTTAAATCTACACTATATTGCCAAAAGTTTTGGGACACCCCTCCAAATCACTGAATTCAGGTGTTGTATTTCAGGGGTTGGGCTCTGCCCCTTAGTTCCAGTGAAAGGAACTCAATGCTTCAACATACCAAGATATTTTGGACAATTTTCCCAACTTTGTGGGAACAGTTTGGGGATGACCCCTTCCTATTCCAACATGGATCAGGATCTGGCAACCCTATTGATCACTGTTATAAATCACTTTAGCAAAGCAGGGATGCATTATTGCCAACCACAGTGTCACCTCGGTACAGCCAGGATGACGATCAGGTCCTCACTTCATCAGATTTAATCATCATCCTCCAGGTCTGATGATAAACGGCGGCTCGATTCCTCACGTATCAGCAGGTTGTGTTTCTGTGGCGCGATGAGTCAAACCTCTTACCTGTAAACCTTTTACAGCTCGCTTGCATTCGTTAAGAAGACTCCAGAACGTGCTATCGGGTCCGATCTCAGGGGCACGGAGCGGGAAGTGTTAGAAATGAGATCTGAAGTCACGCTGAACAATTCAGGTTTGGAATAAGACTAATGATGAAGGAAGGGGAGCTGTTTCTACAGCCAGCAGCATGAGGAGAAACAAAAGAACAGGATGAAAGATAAAGTCTGGCATTTTTCATCCTAATGTCTGTCGAATCCAGGCAAAAATTTCATCACTGAGGAAAAATATGATGCCAAATTCACTTGGAAGCCTAGAACCTGTTCAAGATCTATACTTTCACTGTCCACTTTATTAGGAACACCTGTACATTCAAGTGGCTGAATCATGAATATAACCATACAGATAATCAGGTAAAGAGCTACAGTCTGTTTACATCAGAATGAAGAGAAAGTCTGATCTCTGTGACTTTAACCCTAGCATGGTTGCTGGTTTGAGTACTCCAGAAGCTGCTGATCTCCTGCTGGGATTTTCACACAACAGTTTCTACAGAATGCTGTGAGAGATGAAGACCACAGACTGAAACACCTTGTTGATGAAGATCAGAAGAGAATGATCAGACTGGTCTGAGCTGCCGTGATGAGCAGAAAAGCATCTCAGAACACCTTGAGGTGGATGATGAGGAACATCAGGTTGCGCTCCTGACAAGAACATAAATCTGAGGCTATCAGTGGCACAGAAACTGGACAGGTGAAGTGTAGAAAAAGATCAGAGACTGGGTTTGATGCGTTTCTTCTAATCATGGTTGTACAGAGTGTTTATTTAAGATACATCTTGAAGTTGATCGACATTCAAACCAGCAACCATGCTAGGGTTAAAGTTACAGAGATCAGACTTTCTCTTCATTCTGATGTAAACACTAACTGAAGCTCTTGGTCTGATTATCTGTATGGTTATATTCATGATTCACCCACGTGATTGGCTGATTAGATACCTGCATGAATATACAGGTGTTCCTAATAAAGTGGATGGAGAGAGTATAGCCCTCTAAGTGAAGTTCTAGGCTTTTGAGCATCGTGCTTTTCCTCAGTGATGACATTATACCTGCACTGTGCTGCTGCCACGTGATTGGCTGATTAAACAACTCTATAAATGAGCAGGTGTTCCTAATAAAGTGGACACAGTGTGTACTGTATGCTAATGTGATCCATGTAATGTAAGTTTTTTTTCGTAGGTGTGTGGCTCTGAGAAACCTTCATGAATGTGTAAAAAACATCAAAGGAACTGAATCTCTCCAGTGTTGTAAAGTTAAAGCTAAATATAAGAATCTATAAGAATCTATAATCTATAAATTGGGAAGATTTTCTCTGTCTCTAAATTATTATTATTATTATTTTTCTCTCAGTGTATTATATTTTATTTCTCATCATCTGCCCCGTAACCATCTGCAGTAAGTGAGCTTAGGGTAAACAGGTTTGTGTTGTTCCTCACCGCACTCACACTCGGCTCTGGTCAGTGCTGCGGTCTTCCACCGTGTTGACCAGTAGAGGGAGCTGAAGTCCATCAGAGTGATGGTGTAACTCCACTGCAGGGATGTTCCGAGCCCTGAATCTCCTGCTGCTCATCTCTCCGCAGTCACACACTCGCCCTGAAGCATCAGGAAACATCACTGGACCTTCACCTTCTGCTGCTGGAGCACATCTGCATCCGTGTGCTGGTTTAAAGACAGTGCTCTGAAACCTCCAGCAGGAGCAGTGACACCTTCTCCAGTTCAGGTCCTTCACTCCTGTAGGCCATCACTCCACTCCAGGAGTCTTCAGGAATCCTCTCATAGTCCTGCTCTGACTACGAGTCTGAAGGTGAATTCAAACCAGCACGACTCTACTGAGTTACTGAGGATGAAAACACACACATGTAAGAGTCTTCATGAGAGAGAGAGAGAGAGAGAGAGAGAGAGAGAGAGAGAGAGAGAGAGAGAATGATAGATAGATAGATAGATAGATAGATAGATAGATAGATAGATAGATAGATAGATAGATACAGAAAGAGAAAGAGAGAGAGAAAGAGAATGCTAGATGGATAGATAGAGAGAGAAAATGATAGAGAGAATTATAGATAGATAGATAGATAGATAGATAGATAGATAGATAGATAGATAGATAGATAGATAAAGAGAGAGAGAGAGAAGAGAGAATGCTAGATGGATAGATAGAGAGAGAGATAAAATGATAGAGAATGATTGATAGATAGATAGATAGATAGATAGATAGATAGATAGATAGATAGATAGAGAGAGAAAGAGAGAGAGAGAGAGAGAAGAGAGAAGAGAGAATGCTAGATGGATAGATAGAGAGAAAATGATAGAGAGGATGATAGATAGATAGATAGATAGATAGATAGATAGATAGATAGATAGATAGATAGATAGATAGAAAGAGAGAGAGAGAGAGAGAGAGAGAGAGAGAGAATGCTAGATGGATAGATAGAGAGAGAAAATGATAGAAAGAATTATAGATAGATAGATAGATAGATAGATAGATAGATAGAGAGAATTATAGATAGATAGATAGATAGATAGATAGATAGATAGAGAGAGAGAGAGAGAGAGAGAGAGAGAGAGAGAGAGAGAGAGAGAAGAGAGAATGCTAGATGGATAGATAGAGAGAAAATGATAGATAGATAGATAGATAGATAGATAGATAGATAGATAGATAGATAGATAGATAGATAGATAGATAGATAGATAGAGAAAGTGAGAGAAAGAGAATGCTAGATGGATAGATAGAGAGAGAAAATGATAGAGAGAATTATAGATAGATAGATAGATAGAGAGAGAGAGAGAGAGAGAGAGAGAGAGAGAGAGAGAGAATGCTAGATGGATAGATAGAGAGAAAATGATAGAGAGAATTATAGATAGATAGATAGATAGATAGATAGATAGATAGATAGAGAGAGAGAGAGAGAGAGAGAGCGAGAATGCTAGATGGATAGATAGAGAGAAAATGATAGAGAGAATGATAGATAGATAGATAGATAGATAGATAGATAGATAGATAGATAGATAGATAGATAGATAGATAGAGAAATAAAGAGAGAGAGAGAGAGAGAGAGAGAGAGAGAAGAGAGAATGCTAGATGGATAGATAGAGAGAGAGAGAAAATGATAGAGAGAATGATTGATAGATAGATAGATAGATAGATAGATAGATAGATGGAGAGAGAGAGAGAGAGAGAGAGAGAGAGAGAGAGAGAGAGAGAGAGAGAGAGAGAGAGAGAATGCTAGATAGATAGTGGTGTTAATGCCCAGTGTTCCAGCTCCTGGTTCTGATCCGTTTGTGGTTTGTTCTTCCTGACTTCACTGAACTCTGTATGCAACTTTTCACTCAACACATCACTGTTACTGAGTCCCACAGCTCCTCCAACACACTACTCAGTCTCACACAAACACACACACACACACACTTCTCACTCGACACATCACTGTTACAGCATCTCAGTCCTGAAGCTCAGCTACATCCTCCAACTTGATCAACCTTTCTGAAGAAGAGACCGTCTCTCATATCTCTGTCTTTATATCTGCTCAGTTCTCTGTATCTCATCACTCTGAATAACGATCTCGTCTTCTCTCACTTCTACATCCTGGTGTTTAGTGACGGTTCCTCACCAAGCAGCACAGAGAACCTGTTCCACTGTAAATCATTGTGTGGAACCTGATTCACTCAGCTGAAGGTCTGAGGGACATTCAAACAACATCATTCAGCTCTGTACAAATCAAGAAGAAGCTCTGAAACAGAGAGAGATAGAGACAGAATTACAGAAACAGAAAGTGAGAGAGAGACAGAGAGAGAGAGAGAGAGAGAGAGAGAGACAGAGAGAGTTTAGCTCTGGACCAGAGCAGAGTTCTCCCTCTTTCTCCCAGCACCACACTGACTCAAACATCTCCAGATAGCTTCAACGACACTGACCCAAGGTCCTTTGCTCCAGTACTCCAGGAGTGGACCTGCACATCTGGGACCAATGTCCAGCTGGGGAAAATCCCTCTTCTGCAGGACCGGGTCTCACAGGTCTGATGTTCCATCAGCTGAACACTCTCCTCTGATGTTAGAGTGGACATCCAGTGGTGTAGAAGCAGTTTCGTATGTGCTTCTTGGTCCTCTGTTCTGTCTCTGTGATGTTCAGCAGCTCCTGGAGCATCACAATCCCTGAGGAGATCAGAGCCCTGGACAGTTCAGGGGCAGTTGCTCCAGAGATGTCCAGATGCCCGTCGTACACCAAAGGCTCCTTCAGCAGGCAGTGTAGTGCTCTGCAGCCCTTGTTCTGTTTTTTAAACAAGTTCCAAATTTTAAAAAGTCCACAGTAAAAGTTCTGTCCAGGTCCAGTCCTCTGACTGTGTGTAAGCCTCTGGGTCCAGTGAGGAGTCTCTGGATAAACTGTAGGTGAAGTTGAGGCTAACTGGACCAGCCCCTGCTCTTTGGGCAGATGGAGGACACTCTGAGGAATCCAGTGTAGATCGTCACAGAAGAAAAAGTCCACTAGAATGGCCTTTAGCAGGTTTAATGGTAGATCCACACATGCCAGCTTGAGTCAGATGGACGACACGGCCAGGTTGTTGATGACCAGCATTGGTCCACTGTAGGACATCCTTGGGATCAGGCACTTCCACCTGCTCAGTCTGTCCTTTAGTAGTGACACGGGGCACCAGTTCTTCAAATACGGCAGGGCTTCCTGTTTCATCAGCAGGGTCAGCACAGCCCTCCTGCAGCTCAACAAGAGCTGACCGACATTCACACTGTCCCATAGGACGTCCAACATATCCAGGAGGCCGACTATACCTGCTGTCCGTCCACTCTCCATGCTTTGCAGATCCTTATGGAGATCTGCCAGCATCACTTTCCTGTCCATCTCCCTGGCCGCTTGCTCAGAGAGCTTCGGAGCTTCCATAAGGAAATTTCTCCACTATCTGTGCTCCTGACTGCTCACTGCCGTACAGCTTCGAGTAGAGGTTTACTGTCTGCACACAACACTGCACACCATACACACACCACCCGCACACCACTGTACACACTATTGTGTGGCGAGTCAAACTCACACACAGCCACGTACTTGGAGTTGCCACACTCCTCCAACAATCCACACACACACACACATGCACACGCACACGCACACGCACACACACACAGAGCTACCTGCTCAAAAACACACTCACACAACAAAAGTAATTAACCCATGATGTTAAACATGAAAAATTGCATTAAATTATGAAAAAATTGGCACGACTCCAACCACTCACCATGCTTGACTTGCTGTCGCTGTCTCTCTCTCTCTCTCTCTCTCTCTCTCTCTCTCTCTCTCTCTCTCTCTCTGAGTTATAATAAGGTCTCTTTAATTAAGTTTAAAACAGTAACAGAGATTTAAGATATATAAATAAGACAACCGAAAATATATACAAAACAAAACCATCACAATATTATATATATAAAATAAATGAAAAATAAAAAAATAAAAATAAATAAATACACACAGTCTTTGTATAATAACACACAAAAGTATGATCGTTCCCCTTCCCCTTTTACCCCAACTTTTCTAAAAACCCATCATCATTTATTTTACAAAGAACATCATTTGAGCCCCAAGAGAGCTGAAAGGTAGTCAAGTCTCCAATCAGTTTATAGTGAGCAAATTCAAGCGTAATGTGAGCAGATATCAGGCCCCTCATAGCCATCACAACATCAGTAGATGCACCCCCATTTTTGTCCTTCCTTGTCAACCACACAGCCAGTTTAGACTGTCCATAAAGAAAAGTCAGTAGCACATCTCTTTTCCTGCTCTTAAAGCTGTATCTGGGTCCATAAATAAAACCAATCTGTGTAAAAACGTGACCTAATTTCTCGGACCAGCCCTTTAATAGATCGAACATTGGCTGTAACCTGTCACATTCTAAAAACAAATGAAACACAGTTTCTGAAACATGACAAAAGGGACGAATGTCTTTTATTGTTGGATCCAGGAGTGTCCTGTATCTGTTTGTAGCTATTATTCTGTGTATTATCTGCCACTGCAGATCACCAGATCTCTTGTCAGTGGGGAGTTTATACAGGGTTCTCCAGCTCCCTTTCGGGGAAGAGACTGGTCCTGCCAACTCTTGCCACTTAGACTCTGGCACGTCTTTCAGAGACTGAAGGTGCATCACTTTCACACATACAGGTGCATCTCAATAAATTAGAATGTCGAGGAAAAGTTCATTTATTTCAGTAATTCAACTCAAATTGTGAAACTCGTGTATTAAATAAATTCAGTGCACACAGACTGAAGTAGTTTAAGTTTTTTGTTCTTTTAATTGTGATGATTTTGGCTCACATTTAACAAAAACCCACCAATTCACTCTCTCAACAAATTAGAATACTTCATAAGACCAATAAAAAACATTTTTAGTGAATTGTTGGCCTTCTGGAAAGTATGTCCATTTACTGTACATGTACTCAATGCTTGGTAGGGGCTCCTTTTGCTTTAATTACTGCCTCAATTGGGCGTGGCATGGAGGTGATCAGTTTGTGGCACTGCTGAGGTGGTATGGAGGCCCAGGTTTCTTTGACAGTGGCCTTCAGCTCATCTGCATTTTTTGGTCTCTTGTTCCTCATTTTCCTTTTGACAATCCTTTCAGGTCTGGTGAGTTTGCTGGCCAGTCAAGCACACCAACACCATGGTCATTTAACCAACTTTTGGTGCTTTTGGCAGTGTGGGCAGTGCCAAATCCTGCTGGAAAATGAAATCAGCATCTTCAAAAAGCTGGTCAGCAGAAGGAAGCATGAAGTGCTCCAAAATTTCTTGGTAAACGGGTGCAGTGACTTTGCTTTTCAAAAAACACAATAGACCAACACCAGCAGATGACATTGCACCCCAATTCATCACAGACTGTGGAAACTTAACACTGGACTTCAAGCAACTTAGGCTATGAGCTTCTCCACCCTTCCTCCAGACTCTAGGACCTTGGTTTCCAAATGAAATACAAAACTTGCTCTCATCTGAAAAGAGGACTTTGGACCACTGGGCAACAGTCCAGTTCTTCTTCTCCTTAGCCCAGGTAAGACGCCTCTGACGTTGTCTGTGGTTCAGGAGTGACTTAACAAGAGGAATACGACAACTGTAGCCAAATTCCTTGACACGTCTGTGTGTGGTGGCTCTTGATGCCTTGACCCCAGCCTCAGTCCATTCCTTGTGAAGTTCACTCAAATTCTTGAATGGATTTTGCTTGACAATCCTCATAAGGCTGCGGTTCTCTCGGTTGGTTGTGCATCTTTTTCTTCCACACTTTTTCCTTCCACTCCACTTCCTGTTAACATGCTTAGATACAGCACTCTGTGAACAGCCAGCTTCTTTGGCAATGAATGTTTGTGGCTTACCCTCCTTGTGAAGGGGGTCAATGATTTCTGGACAACTGTCAGGTCAGCAGTCTTCCCCATGATTGTGTAGCCTAGTGAATCAAACTGAGAGACCATTTTGAAGGCTCAGGAAACCTTTGCAGGTGTTTTGAGTTGATTAGCTGATTGGCATGTCACCATATTCACAAATAATGAATTGGTGGGTTTTTGTTAAATGTGAGACAAAATCATCACAATTAAAAGAACCAAAGACTTAAACTACTTCAGTCTGTGTGCATTGAATTTATTTAATACACAAGTTAATAATACAACTCACAATTTGAGTTGAATTACTGAAATAAATGAACTTTTCCACGATATTCTAATTTATTGAGATGCACCTGTATGTAATACAGAGCTCTCATTCTGGCATCAAGTGTTTTAGCTCTGTAGTCTTGAAACTCAACAGCCTTCCTTCTTCCTCTTCCCATGTGTCCACAGATGCTCTCACCTTCAGTCTTGGGAAGTTGACCATTTTATGGTTGCCACTTTGTTTTAAAAACTCTGTTTGCAGAGCTTGTGCAAAGGTTAATGTTAAAACAGCTAAAATTTCAGTTCTTAGTTTGTTTATTACTCTTACTGAGGTTGTATCAAGCTTAACTGCAATTTCCTCAGGGGTCAGCCATCCGTCCTTCCAGAGGTGAGAAACTTTTATAAATCCTGCTCTTATTATCGTGGCCTGCATAGACTCAGAGTCCAAAGTTTTTACAGGGAACTCGAGATTATAGAGTAAAGGTTCCTCTTTTACCCAAGATCCACCTTCAGAACTTTGTTCATGGGGAAATTTTTAAAACCCTACATACTTTAAGAACAATCTTGTAAAAGGGTGTCAACCTGGTCAGATCCACCTTATTCAGATTCATCAGAAATAGATGACCATCAAATCCCAGTTGTCCACCTCTCCTCAAGAGCCCACAGGCCAGCCGACATCTTCCCTGTACAGGAGTTTCTGTGCAGCCTGCAGCCTGAAAGCAGTGATCTTGCATTCCACATTGATCAATCCTTGGCCTTCTTCATGGACAGGCAGATACAGCACTGGTGCCCTGAGCCAATGCTGTCCTGACCAAAAAAAGTCAACTAGAAGCCTCTGAATATTCTTGATGACATCAGCAGGAAAGTCCAGTATGGCCATGTTATGCCACAATACCATAAAGCCCCACTTTTTGTCCAGAAGAGGCCTTTTGATAGCATTGAAATCTATCTAGAGTAAAGTTTACATCTTGACTGTTTCTGATTATTACAGTGAGGTCATCAGCATAAGCAGACAGTTTAACAGAGTTTGTATTTTGTGAGCCTTCAATCTGTAGACCTGCTAGCCTGACTCTCAATTTACAAAGAAGGGGTTCGATAACCAAGCTATAAAGCTGACCAGAGGGAGGGCAGCCCTGCCTTATTCCCCTTTGAACTTTTATGGGTACAGTTCACCATACACTCAGCACCATTATACAAAAGACTGACCCATGAAATAAAAACATCCCCAAAACCATAAGCCTTTAACAATTCAAAAAGATAAAAATGGTCCACTCTATCAAATGCTCCTAAATCAATGTTATTCATAGCATAGTTTAGAATATCTTGCATCAAGAATAAATTAATGGATCTGCCCATAACACAGTAGGACTGGTCTCTCTTAATTAAAAAAATACATACATTTGTTTAACCTATTTGCAGTACACTTAGAAAAAATCTTATAGTCCACACTCAGTGCAACAGGTCTCCAGTTTTTCAAATAATTGAGATCACCTTTTTTGGCAGCAGCGATAACACTGCTCTCTTAAAGCTTTTTGGGAAAGATCCGGTTTGTATAGATGTCACTAGCATTTCAAAATAGTCTTTTCCAATAATATCCCAGAATTACTCTGAGGGAAGTAAGGGTCCGGCATGGGGAGAGTTCTTGTACAGCTTTTGCTTTTAACTTCCTGAAATGTTAAAGAAGAGTCAAGGTCCTGTTGTTGTATGAGTGTAAGCTTTGGGAGATGTGGGAAGAGTTCAGATCGACTTTGTGGATCAGATTAATCAGCTGTGTAGTGATTTGTGCTAATTTTCTCATTTCAGAGGGATCAGAAAAGCACCTGCACTGTTCATCAAACAAAGCTTATTTTGGTTAGTCCTTTTCTCTAAAGTGAAGAAATATTTAGTGGGTCCATCAACGTTTCTGATGTGAGTGAAGCGTGCCTTAACAAGGGCCCCTTTTGCTTTGTCCTGCAGTAAAGAACTTAGCTGAAGCCTTTTTCCAGCAAGAGCAGTTTCCAGCTCGTGTCCACTCTGTCATAATTTTTCCTTCAATTTCCTCGATGGCAAACACAAGGCTCTGTATCGACATCTTTAGCTTTCTAGTTGCATGAGATGAAAACTGTTGACAAAAGACCCGTATTTGCACCTTTCCAGTCTCCCACCACTGAATGATGTTTTTGTAGTGACTTTTTGCGTTTGCCGGGTCTCCCAGTTTAAAATTTTCACAAAACAAAGTGTCCTGTAACAGTTTTGTATTAAAGTGCCAGTATGAACTCCTTTTACCTTCCATCGATAATATAAAGTCTACAGTGATCATTTTATGGTCTGAGATAATGCCTGGAATAATACTAGAATTGCACAATCTATTTTCAACATTTTTTAAAATATAAAACCTATCCAGCCACTCTGCCACTTTTACCCATGTGTACTAGTCGATTAAGTTCACAGAATCAATTCCATCCATTGTCTGTCCCTGCTTATCCGATCTATCATCAGGTCACAGGGAGCCTGTGCCTATCTCAGGCATCATTGGGCATCCAGGCAGGATACACCCTGGATGGAGTGCCAACCCGTTGCAGGGCACACACACACACTCTCATTCACTCACTACAGGCAATTTAAAGACTCCAAATCAGCCTTGGACTGTGGGAGAAAACCCACACACAGTGAGCGGGAGCAAGACTCAAACCCAGGATGCTGGAGGTGTGCAGCTACCATGCTAACCACTAAGCCACCGTGCCACCTCAGAGTCAATTCCACTAATTGTTATTTACAGACCTCCAGGGCCATATTCTGAATTCCTCAGTGACAAAGCATTAATTGTAGGAGACTTCAACATTCATTTTGATAAGTCAGAAGATCCTCTAAGAACAGCAGTTGTATCCATCTTAGATTCAGTAGGTGTTAGTCAAAATGTAATAGGACCCAATCATAATGGAGCTCACACTCTGGATCTTATTCTAACATTCGGCTTAAATATAGAAAACAGTCACTCTTCCACAGTCGGAAGCTATCTCAGATCACTATCTTGTTTCATTTAAAATGCGTCTTGGACACGATATGTGCAATCTGCTACGTCTCTGTATTAAGCGTACATTTACGTCTGCTACCGCAGAGAGATTTACCAATAGACTCCCAAAATTATCACGCATGATTGGTTCACCGTCTGACCCCACAGAACTTGATCAGGCGACTGATTACCTGGAGTCAGTGTTTCGCAACACCCTAGATAATGTAGCTCCACTTAAAAGGAAAATAATTAAAGAGAAGAAACTAGCACCCTGGTACAATGATCACACACGAGCTTTAAAACAATCAGCTAGGAAACTAGAACGTAAATGGCGTCAAACTAAATTGGCAGTATTTCAGTTAGCGTGGAAGGAAAGCCTTCTGAGCTCTAAAAATTCTCTTAGTACTGCTAGATCAGCGTACCTCTCTGCCCTAATCGAAGATAACAAAAACAATCCTAAATTTTTATTTAGTACCGTAGCAAAACTAACAAGGAGTAAAACCTCTGTAGAAAAGCGCACACCTTCTTTATGCAGCAGCAATGACTTCATGAATTTTTTCAATGGAAAGATTGATAATATCAGGCAAAAAATTTAGACTATTGATTTAAAACCAAATTATTCAATAGATAATCCTTTAGATAATATAACTATTTCTGATCAGAGCTTATCACGCTTTACTCTCCTTCAAGAGCCTGATCTAGTGTCACTAATTTCATCTTCAAAACTTTCAACCTGCATTCTAGATCCTCTACCCACGTCTTTCCTTAAACAGATATTACCAGTAGCTACTGAACCCCTTCTAAAAATTATAAATTCTTCCCTTAGCACTGTTATATGCCTAAATCTTTTAAGCTAGCAGTTATCAAACCCCTGATTAAAAAAAAAACAGACCTCGACTTGTCAGCTGTCCAACTATAGGCCAATATCAAACCTGCCCTTTATCTCCAAGATCCTAGAAAAGACTGTAGCACAGCAGTTATGTTCAGACCTACATAGGAATAACATTCATGAAATGTATCAGTCAGGATTTCTGCCCCATCATAGCACAGAGACAGCACTGGTTAAAGTGGTAAATGACCTGTTACTGGCTTCTGATCAGGGTTGTGTCTCCTTACTGTTGTTACTCGATCTCACTGCAGCTTTTGACACCATTGACCACACTATTCTACTTGATAGGTTAGAACATGTTGTTGGTGTTAAAAGAACAGCCCTCTCCTGGCTCAGATCTTATTTGACGGATCGTTATCAGTTTGTCAAGCTAGATGGTGACTTGTCTATGCATACTAAGGTTATGTTCGGTGTTCCACAAGGTTCTGTCTTAGGCCCACTGCTTTTCTCCTTATATATGCTAACCCTTGGTGCAGTTATTCATAAACATGGTATTAGCTTCCACTGTTATGCGGATGACACAGCCGCATAACATTCAGATGAGATACACCAGCTTATTAAGATTGAAGAATGTGTAAAGGACATTGGACAGTGGATGCTTACTAACTTCCTCCTGCTTAACTCTGACAAGACAGAGGTGCTTGTATTAGGACCACATGCAGCTAGAAGTAAGCTTTCTGATTACAGGATAACTGTGGATGGTCTTTCTGTTCCATCATGTCCAGCAGTAAAAGATCTTGGTGTGATTATTGACTCTTGTCTTTCGTTTGAAGCTCACGTAGATATCACTAGGGTAGCCTTCTTTCATCTTAAAAATATTGCTAAGATAAGAAATATGATGTCACTTCATGACGCAGAAAAACTAGTTCATGGTTTTGTTAGCTCTAGGTTGGATTATTGTAATGCTTTACTGTCTGGATGTTCCAGTAGGAGCATAAACAAGCTCCAGCTAGAGTCCTAACTAGAACCAGAAGATATGAACACATCACTCCTATCTTAGCCACACTACACTGGCTCCCAGTCAAATTCCACATTGATTATAAAATACTATTACTGACCTATAAAGCACTAAATGGTCTCGCGCCTGTCACGTACCAGTGGTACCAGGCGAGCGTGAGCAGACCCATATGCAGGGATAGACATAGAACAGGGGTTTATTCAAAATAAGAACACTCATACACAGGAACATGGGGGGAGAAAACCAAACACAGAACAAAGACTCACAATGACGACGAGGACTAGCAAAAACCACGAGCACAGAAACCACTATAAATAAGAGGGGTAATCAGTAGAACATGAGGGACAGGTGAACAGAGGCGGGAACACATTAAGGATCAGGCGGGGCTAAATGTCATAAACACACATGGCATAAATAAACAAAACCCCTGCTAGAAGCCCCCTAGTGGCCAAACAGGGAACTTTGCCAACCATGACAGTACCCCCCCTAAAGGCGCGGCCCCTGACGCGCCAACCCATACTCATTCCCGAAAGTCTGGAAGGGCTGTGGGTCCGGTGAGAACCAGGAAGGAGTGAGGAGCACGGCGAGGCAAGTGGGGGGAGCGAGGAGCACGGCGAGGCAAGTGGGGGGAGCGAGGAGCACGGCAAGGCAAGTGGGGGGAGCGAGGAGCACGGCGGCAAGGCCAAAGGGTCCCAAGCAACGTCCACCGCCGAGCAGAAGAGCCGAGCGACGTCCACTGCCAAGCAGAAGAGCCGAGCGACGTCCACCACCGAGCAGAAGAGCCGAGCGACGTCCACCACCGAGCAGAAGAGCCAAGCGACGTCCACCGCTGAGCAGAAGAGCCGAGCGATGTCCATCGCCGAGCAGAAGAGCCGAGCGACGTCCACCGCCGAGCAGAAGAGCCGAGCGACGTCCACCGCCGAGCAGAAGAGCCGAGCCACGACCTCAGCCCAGCTGGGGCAGAAAAAAAACCCCGAAGGGAGGAAGGGAGGGAGAGAAACATCCTCCCACCAGAGCCTGAAACCAGGCTGCATCCCCACAGGAGCAGGAAAAGGTCCATGGGAGAGAAAAAAAAATATCCCAAAGAAACAGGTGCGGCCGGTAACATCCTCCACCAACAAGTAGTGAGGTGGCATCCTCCACGGAAAACAGGAAGTGGAGTGAAATCCCCCACAGGAACAGAAGCAGAGCGAACACCGGCAAAACAAATCAGGTAGGTAACATCCTCCGCTGACGAGAAGTGAGGTGGCGTCCTCCACGGGAAAACAGGAAGTGGAGCGACGTCCCCCACAGGAACAGAAACAGAACAATGTCCCCAGAAACAAAAAGAGTTCAGAAAAATCAGCTCCAAAAAATCCGTAGGTGCTTGGCTAGGCTATCCCGCTGGGTCTGTATAGTTGTGGCTAGTCCTTCTGTCACATACCGGTGGTACCAGGCGAGAGTGAGCAGACCCATATGCAGGGATAGACATAGAATAGGGGTTTATTCAAAAAAGAACGCTCATACACAGGAACATGGGGGAAGAAAACCAAACACAGAACAAAGACTCACAATAACAACCAGGACTAGCAAAAACCACGAGCACAGAAACCACTATAAATAAGTGGGGTAATCAGTAGAACATGAGGGACAGGTGAACAGAGGCGGGAACACATTAAGGATCAGGCGGGGCTAAATGTCATAACAAACACACATGGCATAAATAAACAAAACCCCTGCTAGAAGCCCCCTAGTGGCCAAACAGGGAACTTTGGCAACCATGACAGCGCCACAGTACCTGAGCGATATTTTAGTTATTTTTTGATTCGCCACGCCTATGCTGATCAAAGGGTGCAGGTTATTTAGTAGTACCTCAAGTAGCAAAGGCTACAGCATGGGGCAGAGCTTTTTCCTACAAAGCCCCACAATTATGGAACAGCCTTCTAATTAGTGTTGGGGATTCAGACACAGTCTCAGTGTTTAAGTCTAGGCTGAAGACACATTTGTTTAGTCAAGCCTTCAATGTGTAGTTTTTCTTAGGTAAAGGAGCAGATCTGGAAGGTTCATGGGCATAGAGTGTTTGGTGTACTGGGATGTTTGGATGCTGTCGCCTCACCACTCTCGCAAGTCACTCAGGTTTGCTGACTGTGAAGTGGTTGGACGCTTTATGTCGCGGGAAGCCTTCATGTCTGTGACCTTCTGGCTCTCTCTTTTAGTTATGCTGTCATAGCTAGTTCTGCCAGAGTCCCTGCCTGCACTTTACACATAATCTATATTGTCTTTAAACATCACATGATCACAAGCATACTTAATATCTCTCTCTCTCTCTCTCCTTCTCTCTCTCTCTCTCTCTCTCTCTCTCTCTGTCTTTCTCTGTTGAGCTATACATCCCATTCCCAAGCTCCCAGTGTTCTGAGTTTCCAGTGTCACCTCAGGCTCTACCCCTGGTCGGACTCTCATCGCTTGGTGGTGCTCACTGATGCTGTGGATGGATCTGTGTGAAAAGCCTGTGACCAGGAGACAGCTGTGGACAGAGCCACTTAGGGACTATAACACCGTCACAGATCTGCTGTTACATCTGTCAGCTTCTGACAACAAGGAATTAATGTCTATAACAAACTCAGAAATGACATTGACCTAATAGTTCCTCATGGGTCCTTGGTTGCTGTTGTAGAAAGGACACTATTCACATTTACACATTCACATTTACTGTCCAGTGTCACCCAAATGAGGATGGGTCCTCTTCTGAGCTGGTTCCTCTCAAGGTTGCTTCCTCATATCATCACAGGGAGTTTTCCCTTGCCACCATTGCCGCAGGCTTGCTCATTAGGGATAAATAGGGATAAAATAGTTTAATAATTTAATTTAATAATTCTTTTTTTTCTCCTTTCTGTTTCTCTACTTTTGTAAAGCTGTTTTGAGATAATGTCCATTGTAAAAGGTGCTATACAAATAAATTGAATTGAAAATTCAAGGAAAAATCAAAGGATTTTTGGTCCTCCAAATATCAGTGAGATCTGACATTGACGACTACAGTGACGACTGTAGCTAAAGCCAATGGTGACTGATGGTGTGGTTCTTCTCCATTTCTGTCAGGAGTAAAGTTTAGAGTACAATTCCAGTCTCCTCCCATAACAACAACATCCTGTGATTTAAGATCACTTAGCACATGCCCCAGTTTCTGGAATAGCTGGATCCTCTCTAGCCCATTATGGAAGGCATAGATGTTAACAAGGAGAAATGTTAAACCATTAACTTCAGCTCTAACTAAGAGTAATCGCCCTAAGAGTAAACTATTCCAATTTTTTTAAGACTAAGAAACTCTGAGACTATAGCTTTTTTTCCCCACCATTTCTCAACCCATTAATGTTTAAGGAGCCTATACGTAGTGACTAAGGCATAAGGCAAGAAATAGATGGAAAATAGCAGAAGAAAAGTAAATAACAAAAAAGAAAACAAGAGGCCATGCCAACTATTTAGCTTTTCCTCTGGTTGGCCCTTCCATCACCACTTTTTTCGCTTGTCTTAAGGCTGTTATGTGTTTCTTAAGCTGGAATCTTTTCTGCTGTGATAACTGGCTGTAGTTACATTCGAGCCCAATACACAGATGCAATAAATTTATCTGCATCAGGAAAAAATTCTGTCACATCCACTATTATCTCTTTAGTTTCATCAAGAAAAGCATTTATTTGTTCCACAGAATAAAAATCTTCATCTATTTTCTGAAAATCTGACAAGTCAGACAAGCTTTTGTCATCTTTCATCACACCGTCCTGACTCTGTATCACTGTATCATTAACATCAGTCTTACATCACACATCATCAACATCAGTCTTATCCAGAACTTCACACTCCACACTTCTTCTTCTTCTTTCGGCTTTTCCCTTCAGGGGTCTCCACAGCGAATCATCTCACTCCACCTATCCCTATCTTCTGCATCCTCAACACTTGCACCCACTAGCTTCATATCCTCATTAATTCCATCCATATACCTCCTCTTTGGCCTTCCTCTTTGCCTGGCAGCTCCATGTCCAACATTCTCCTACCAATATACTCACTCTCCCTCCTCTGAACATGTCCAAACCATCTTAATCTGGCCTCACCACTGTCTCACCACTGTCCTGTACACCTTCCCCTTGATTCTCGCTGATATTTTCCTATCACACAGAACTCCCGACACCTTTCTTCACCCATTCCAACCTGCCTGCACTCGCTTCTTTACCTCTTTCCCACACTCTCCATTACTCTGGACTGTTGACCCCAAGTACTTAAACTCCTGTACCTTCTTCACCTCTTCACCCTGTAACCTTACTGTTCCACTTCCCTCCCTTCCAACTCCCTCTGACCATCCCTATACTTCTCCATCAAAATTCTCAGAGCAAAAATTGCATATGTTGTGCTCTTTCTGGGCATGAAGCCATACTGCTGCTCACAAATTTCCACTACCTTCCTTAACCTAGCTTCCACTACTCTTTCCCATAGCTTCATTGCATGGCTCATCAACTTTATCCCCCTATAGATGCTGCAACTCTGCACATCACCCTTATTCTTAAAGATCGGCACTAACACACTTCTTCTCCATTCCTCAGGCATCCTCTCACTCTCTAAAACCCTGTTGAACAAACTAGCTAAAAATTCCACTGCTGCCTCTCCCAGACACTTCCAAACCTCCACCGGGATGTCGTCAGGACCAACTGCCTTTCCACTTTTCATCCTCTTCAAAGCCTTCCTGACTTCATCCTTTCTAATCTTATCTACTTTCTGTTCCACAGAGTTCACCCCTTCTACTCTTTTTTCCCTCTCATTTTCCTCATTCATCAGCTCCTCAAAGTACTCCTTCCATCTCCTCTGTACACTCTCCTCACTTGTGAGCACCCTTCCATCTCTATCCTTAATAACTCTAACTTGCTGCACATCCTTCCCATCTCGATCCCTCTGCCTAGCTAACCTGTACAAGTCCTTCTCTCCTTCTGTAGTGTCTAACCTAGTGTACAACTCGTCATATGCCTTCTGCTTGTCCTTAGACACCTCCCTCTTCACTCTGTGCTGTAACACCTTGTATTCCTGTCTATTCTCTTCAGTCCTGTCCATTTCCCACTTCTTCTTGGCTAACCTCTTCCTCTGGATACTATCCTGAACTTCCTCATTCCACCACCAAGTCTCCTTATCTTCTTTCCTCCTTCCAGATGACACACCCAGCACCTTTCTCCCTGTCTCCCTGATCACTTCTGCTGTAGTTTCCCAGTCATCTGGCAACACTACCTGACCACCCAGAGCCTGCCTCAACTTCTCTCTAAATTCCTCACAACATTCCTCCTTTTTCAGCTTCCACCACTTGGTTTTCTTCTCTATCTTTGACCTCTTCTTCTTACAGACCATCAAAGTCATCCTACACACCACCATCCTATGCTGTCTGGCTACACTCTCTCCCACTACCACTTTACAGTCACTAATCTCTTTCAGATTGCCTCTTCTACATAGGATGTAGTCTACCTGTGTTCTCCTACCTCCACTCTTGTAAGTCACTCTATGCTCCTCCCTCTTCTGAAAATAAGTGTTAACCACAGCCATGTCCATCCTCTTAGCAAAGTCCACTACCATCTGTCCTTCAAGGTTCCTTTCCTTAACTCCAAACTTGCCCATCACCTCCTCATCACCTGTGTTCCCCTCACCAACATGTCCATTAAAATCTGCTCCTATCACCACTCTCTCACCCGTGGGAATACGCTCCATCACCTCATCTAATTCACTCCAGAATCTCTCTTTCTCCTCTAACTCACAACCTACCTGTGGGGCATAACCACTAACAACATTCAACATCACCCCTTCAATCTCTAACTTCAGACTCATCACCCTGTCTGACACTCTCTTCACCTCCAGAACATTCCTCACAAACTCCTTCTTCAGGACCACACCTACCCCATTTCTCTTACAATCCACACCATAATAAAACAGCTTGAATCCTGCTCCTATACTACGAGCCTTGCTACCCTTCCACCTGGTCTCCTGTACACACAGTATATCCACCTTCCTTCTCTCCATCATATCAGCCAGCTCTCTACCTTTCCCTGTCATAGTACCAACATTCAGAGTTCCTATTCTCAGTCCTACACTCTTACCTTTCCTCTTCACTCTCTGTCTGTGCACTCTCCTCCCTCCTCTACTTCTTCGACCAACAGTAGCCCAATTTCCACCGGCGCCCTGTAGGTCAACGGCGCCGATGGTGGTCGTTGTTAACCCGTGCCTTGACCTATCTGGTATGAAATTCGTACTGACGATTCGCATGGTTAAATTTGGCAATGTTTTACGCCGGATGCCCTTCCTGACGCAACCCTCTCTATTTATCCGGGCTTGGGACCGGCACAGAAGTCACTGGACTGTGACCCCCATGGCTAGATTAACTACATACTCCACACTGCCATCATTAATTGTGCCACTACAGCCAGGCTTCTCGTTATCCACACCAGTCATTATGACACCACTACCACTAGGTTGTTCATTTTCATTAACATTTCCAACACTGCTTTCACTCACCTCAAGGCCTTTCTCCTCACCAATCTCCACAACTAGCTCCTCAACTGGTCCGACCATTTCCTGCTCTGACTCCTGTGCACTCTCCTTATCCCCTGTCACTGGCTCTTCCTTCAGCTGGTCACTTTCAGTCCTGTTTCTGTCCAACAGTTTTTTGTGCGGCCATGAAAACCTCTTGTGACTGATGTCACCGCATTCCAAACACCGGAGGCTATCCATGCTTGCAGAAATCATGAATGAACCGTCACCATCATTCACTCTAAACCACACGTTCAGGGTTTTATCTGGAGAGTTCAAAAACATGAACATTTGCCTCCTGAATGAATTGACATGTTTTAGTGCAGGGTTTTTACATCCTAATGGAATTACTTTCACTTCACTCAAAACTTTTCCGAACCTTACGAGTTCTTTAGTGATCAGCTCATTAACGATGAAGGGAGGCAGGTTGGAAATGGTAACTTACGGGGCCCGGAGCATAGAGCGGAGTGATGATCAAGTAGGTTCCTTGTACCCAGATTCCCCTCTCAGTGATTTCAGTAACCAGTGCTTCAGATTTCAGAAAGACAACAACAGCCTTATTCATCCGTGACACGGAATTAATATTTTCATGGCCTACTAAGTCGCCCACAGCTATAAGCACATCCTATAAGCTATAAGCATGGTCGCGCTCACTTCAGGCACACACCTAAAGCCGTGGTGGAGGGATAAAGGTGCTGGTACAGGCGCCATACCTGACGCCGTGTAGGTCCGTGCAAAGTACGGCACACCACTCACCTACTCAATAAAAAAAAAAAAAAAATCACACAAAAAAAAGGAAGGGAAATGTGTGTATTTTAAAATACACACCAGGGGAAATATAAAAGGAAAAAAATAAAACAACAAACAATAATCAAATTAATTAGGAAAAAAACAGCACGCAGCAAGTAGATGCTCTCACTAACACACGCTCCCAACATGTACCTCTCAGAGAGAGAGCGAGAGAGAGAGAGAGAGATATATAGAGTACAGAGAGAGACAGACAGAGACAGACAGAGAGAGAGAGAGAGAGAGAGAGAGAGAGAGACGAGATGGAGAGAGAGAGAGAGAGAGAGAGAGAGAGAGAGAGAGAGAGAGAGAGAGGAGATGGAGAGAGACAGACAGAGAGAGAGACGAGATGGAGAGAGACAGACAGAGAGAGAGAAGAGATGGAGAGAGAGAAGAGATGGAGAGAGACATGCAGAGAGAGAGAGAGACGAGAAGGAATGAGACAAACCTTTAAACCTGCCAGTGAACCTCTATAAGCACCTTTGGTTTCATACAATGCTTTTTTGGAGGCATCTTCCAGGGTTGTTAGTAGAGGCATTTGGAAGGACAAAAGTGCTCCTTTCTCCCACTGACTGTTGCAGAGATTGATAAGGGTGGTGTGGGGTGGTGGCTTCTCCCAGGGTCCTGCCTCAGAGCCTCCCTGAAACAGGATGGTAAAGCTAAAACTACCTCTCTGAACAGTCTCTGCATGAGTACTCTGGTCTCAGCACACAGCTCCCTAGCTGTTTTCCAGTTGTTGCCAGACCTCAGATCCTTAACTCTGGTGATTCCTGCTCTCCGGAAACGCTGTTGGATGTAGGGAGATGAGAGCATTCTGGACTGTATCAGAGGACTGTGGTAAAGTGGTTCTTCTTCAGTGCATGGAAAAGGCTGTGCGTTGATTCTGCTGATCCTCACCACTGAAGACCAGGCTCTCAGGACTGACTGGTAGAAACGTATTGTTGCTGACAGGTCCATTTCCCTCAGGTTCAGCACAAAAAGGTGTTTATCATAAATCTTCCACGCGCTGTAGTAGGGCGTAAGCCATGTCAGCCCATGCAAGCCCTTCTCCATAGAGCAGCCTCTGTGCTGCCTGCAGTCGGAAAGTTCTGACCCGACATAACAGGTCAATCAGGCCTTGACCACCGTCCTGCAGCGGCAAGTAAAGAACAGGGGCACGAGTCCAGTGCTGTCCAGCCCAGAAAAAGTTTACTATCCTCTTCTGAATATCCTTGATCAATGGCTCTGGAGGTTCAAGGAGGGTGAAGTGATGCCGCAGCAAGGAGGCTATCAGATTGGTTGGTAACCAGTACTCTCCCTCTATAGGATAGCTGGGGCAGGACCCAGGTCCACTGAGACAACTTGGTACACACTTTCCCCACTACCCCCTCCCAGTTCTTGTTTTGAAAGTCAGCTGTTCCTAAAAACACCCTAAGATATTTTAGGGTGATATTTTTAAGTCAGCATAACAGAGACTCTATTGCCAAACTGTACAGTTGTGCAGACAATGGGCACCCCTGTCTAATACCTCTTTCCATTCTCACTGGACAGCTAAGACCACCTCCAACCTTAAGAGTAAAACAAGCCTCGGAGTATAGCAATTTTAGCCATAGTAGAAACTCCCTTCCTACACCAAAGGTTTCAAGTACCTGAAAGAGATAATTACATAGATACATTAGATAGATGATCTAAAGACAGAAAACCCAGATCACATGAGTTCAGCCTGCACAGATCAATCACATCTCTAACAAGAAACAGATTGTCCATTATGGTGCGGTTTGGTATACAATAGGACTGGTTATTGTACACTATTGTGTGCATGCACTGTTTTAGTGCGAGTTGCTGAACTGCGGTGGCCACTTCTTGAAGTTCAAGACCTGCACCTAGCATGCTGCTCTGCTCAGGAGACAGTTTGGGTAGTTCCCTGAGTAGCTCCTCTGTGCAGGATGGGTCACAGGACTCAGCACTGTAAAGGTCTATGTAGAATTTTGTGGCCTCTCTCCTCATTCCAGCTGACTCAGTGATTATGGTTCCATCTGCTTGTTTGAGATAATTCATCTGGTTCTGGGGTTTTGCCTTTCTGGTGAGGCAGAAAAAAGGTACTAGGGGCATTCATGTCTTTAATGCTGGAAATGCGGGATCTTATTAGGGCTGATTTAGCTTGTTCATGCAGGAAGGAACTGAAAAATCTCCTCCTTTGTTCCAGTAAGCCACCCTTACTCAGATCATTACTGCAGGTCATTTTTCTTGTATTTCAGTTATTTCTGTTTCAAGTGCTTGAATTTTGCTCTTTATTATTTCCAACATGTATGCTGTGTATTTCTAGGGGCATTGGTGGCTCAGTGGTAGGTTTCTTGCCTATCATGCAGAAGGGCTGGGTTCGATTCCCAGCCAATGGATGCAGTGCTGGTCCCAAGCCCGGGAAAATGGGAGAGTTGCGTCTGAAAGGGCAGTTGGCGTAAAACAATTGCCAAGTTATTGTGTGGACCAGTTGGTCTGCTGTGACGACCCCGAACAGGGAACAGCTGAAAGCAACTTCATACTGTGTATTTCTAACAGAATACCTTGATGTGTGTTTTCCCCACCTCCCACCAGGAAGCTAGACTGTTAATGTCACCTTTTCTTTTTCTCCACTCGTCCCAAAACCCTTTAAACTTCTCACAAATCCCCTCATTCTGAAGTAATTTTGTGCCAGTATGATCTGTGCTTTTTTGTAACAGATGTCATTATGTGTATTTATTGTCATTAAAAGGCTTGTCCTTAATGTTACACTCACAGACATAAATAAAAAATCTCTACTATATCTTGCGCTGGCCACCGTATATAGACCCCCGGGGCCCTACGCCGATTTTCTTAAAGAGTTTGCACATTTACTCTCAGACCTACTGATTAATTTTGACAAGGTGTTGATTGTAGGAGACTTTAAAATTCATGTAGACGATTCCAATGATGCCTTAGGACTCGCATTTATGGATTTATTAAATTCTTTTGGGGTTAAACAAAACATTACTAGACCAACTCATCGTTTTAACCATACGCTAGATTTAGTTATATCACATGGAACAGACGTCACTGATATAGCTGTTCTACCTCAAAGTGATGATATCACAGACCATCACCTCTTAGTGTACACTCTACCTGTAGAACATATTAGACACGTCTCCCCTCGTTATCGACTCGGTAGAACTATTATCCCGACCACTAAAGACAGATTCACAAGTAATCTAACGGATCTGTCTAAACTTCTCACCAGACCCCTAAATGCAGATGATCTAGATGAATTAACTAACAGCATAGGCACTATTTTCACCAGCACACTAGACACTGTTGCCCCCATCCGATTAAAAAAAGTCAGAGATAAAACATCTGCACCATGGTACGATAGTCACACTCACGCCCTCAAGAGAGCAACCCGTAACCTAGAGCGAAAATGGAGAAAAACTAAATTAGAAGTCTTCAGAATTGCGTATAAAGACAGTATGTCCAGCTATAGACAGGCTCTAAAAGCTGCTAGGGCTGAGCATTTGAGCAAACTTATAGAAATAAACCAAAACAATCCCAGATTCTTATTTAGTACAGTGGCTAGATTGACAAAACATCAGATATCTGAAGAGAATACTCCATCACAGCTTAATAGTGAGGACTTTATGAACTTCTTCACCGACAAAATCGATAGTATCAGGAATAAAATAATGGATGTTCAACCTTTGACAGCATCCGGTGGTCTAGTCCAACCTAAAGCTCCACATTTAAAGCTACAATGCTTTACAGGTATAGGGCAGGAAGAGCTGTATAAACTTATCACCACGGCTAATTCAACAACATGTTTGTTAGATCCAATACACACAGCTGGAGACCCTCTCCTCAACATTATTAATTCCTCATTATGTTTAGGTCACGTCCCTAAACCTTTCAAGCTAGCAGTTATTAAGCCTCTTCTTAAGAAACCTAAACTAGACCCTAATGACTTATTAAATTACAGACCGATTTCAAACCTTCCCTTTATATCTAAAATATTAGAAAAGGTTGTGTCTACTCAATTATACTACTTCTTACAGGAAAACTCTATCCTTGAAGAATTTCAGTCAGGTTTCAGGCCCCATCATAGCACAGAAACTGCACTAGTTAAGATCACAAATGACTTGTTCTTAGCTTCGGACCAAGGCTGCATCACAATATTAGTCTCACTTGATCTTAGTGCTGCATTTGACACTTTAGATCATAACATTCTCGTAGACCGCTTACAAAATTACATAGGTATTCAGGGACAGGCATTAAAATGGTTTAGATCCTACCTGTCTGATCGATACCATTTTGTAGATTTAAATGGAGAAATGTCCAGTGTAATGCCAGTGAAATATGGGGTCCCACAAGGTTCAGTTTTAGGACCTCTCCTTTTCTCAATATACATGCTTCCCTTAGGCAACATCATTAGAAGGCATGGGATTAGTTTCCATTGTTATGCTGACGATACACAGTTATATATCTCATCAAAACCAGATGAAATATCTAAACTGTCTAGATTAACAGAGTGTGTTAAAGATATTAAAGACTGGATGACTGATAATTTTCTATTACTAAATCCTGATAAGACGGAGATATTACTGATTGGTCCAAAAACCAGTACACAGAAGCTCTCACAATTCAACCTGTATTTAGAAGGATGTTCTATTACTAATAGCTCTACAGTGAAAGACCTGGGCGTAATATTAGACAGCAGTTTGTCCTTTGAAAAACATATTTCCGATATTACAAAAATAGCCTTCTTCCACCTCAGAAATATTGCCAAGCTTAGGAACATTTTATCTGTATCTGATGCAGAAAAGCTAGTTCACGCATTCATGACCTCCAGACTGGACTATTGTAATGCTTTATTTGGTGGTTGTCCTGCATCTTCAATAAACAAGCTAAAGTTAGTCCAGAATGCAGCAGCTAGAGTCCTTACCAGGTCAAGAAAGTATGATCATATAACCCCAATATTATCAACCCTGCACTGGCTACCTGTTAAATTTAGAATTGATTATAAACTAGCTCTACTTACATACAAGAACCTAAATGGTTTAGCTCCCACGTATCTAGCCAGTCTTCTAACACGTTACAATCCATCACGCTCCTTAAGATCTCGAAACTCCGGACTTCTGGTAGTTCCCAGAATATCAAAGTCTACAAAAGGGGGTAGAGCTTTTTCGTATTTAGCTCCTAAACTTTGGAACAGTCTTCCTGACAGTGTTCGGGGCTCAGACACAGTCTCCCAGTTCAAACGTAGACTAAAGACATATCGCTTTAGCCAGGCATACACCTAATACATCCCATAACTTTGTACTCCAATACATCCGATTAAATGCACATCATCATCTAGTGCCTGCTAATATTATGAATAGCAGCTATGCTAATTCCTTTCCATTTGTTTCCCTTCTTCTACCCATCCCCGAGACACACAGAGATTGTGCCAGCTCCGGTGGCATCCAGAGATGGACCAGCTCCAGCTGGGTTCTGCTTTGTGAGGACTGGAGTATTCAAAGCAGCACTGCCAACCCTATGTGGACATTTTACACATAACATTCTACACATGCTGTATCTGCATCACACAACTAATGCAGAAAGGACATTGTTCATATCACACTCTCCGGGGTCACCCAGATGAGGATGGGTTCCCTTTTGAGTCTGGTTCCTCTCAAGGTTTCTTCCTAATACCATCTAAAGGAGTTTTTCCTTGCCACAGTCGCCTGAGTCACCTCAGGCTCGCTCACTAGGGAAAATTTTGTCTAACATCTAGGACTGCTTGTTTGTATGTTTATTGTTTCTTATGTTCTGTAAAGCTGCTTTGAGACAATGCTCTTTGTTAAAAGCGCTATACAAATAAAATTGAATTGAATTGAATTGAATATTGTGAGTAAATGATGATCTGAAAACCCAGTGGGGGACATGACTGATCTATAAAATCTACTTCTATTGTTTTTGGTTATGTAAAACCTGTCCAGTCTTGCTGCAGTGATCCTTGTGTCAGTAACTTTAACCCTTGTGTATTGTTTAATTCCCTGGTGTTTTTCCCTCCACACTTCGACCAAACTGACTGATGATCTCTTCTAGTGCCTTAGCGGACTGTGGGTGTGGTTCTGTGTTGTAGGGCATTCTTGAGTTTATTAAAAAGCTGTGCTCTCTCACCACCATTGTTGTGGGCATGTACATTTATAAATGAGAACTCTATCCCTTTTATTTCATTCTGCACCATAAAACCCTGCCCTGCTCTAGTTCTTTCACTCGTGTGTTTGTCTCACACGGTGTTCTGTTAAAAAATATTGCCACCCTGCACTGATTACTTTGATATCTGAAAAGTAATCTTTGACCTCAATCGATTTACAATATGTTTCATCCAAAAAATCATTTATTTCAGTCAAAGTGTAGAGCTGTTGATCTCCCCCAAACTGTGACACACTGATGTCTGAAATGACAGAGATTTTGTCTTCTAATGATTCCTCATCCTGCTCTATCTGAGAACATGCTGGATCCTCATCACTGATCAACATCTCTACACTGTCTGAAATTTCTGCACAGCTTGACCCTCCCGCAATGTTTAACTCTTCCATGCTATCTGACCCCGCTGCTTGTTCTAATACATCAGCTACGTTCAGTATGTTCGCTTGTACTGAGGGCTCCTTCATCCTTTTTGCCTCTACACCTTTATCTACGCTCGTCTGGACATCTGACACATCAGTTAATTTTTCACTTTCTTTTCTGTTCACAACCTGTGCGCATCATCCACCTGTTTTCATCACTTGTCTGCTCACTGCTGCTCAATGCATTAGCCCCTGCAGTGGTTTGGTCAGTGTTCTGCCCTCCGGCAGCATCTGACTGACCCACACCACTTCTTGCTCCAGCCTGCCTCTCTGCCCTGTCTCCACTGGGCCCAGCTTCCTCATTGTCCTGTGTTCTATGTGGACAGACAAACTTTTTGTGCCCTATGTCCCCACACTCAAAACACCTCATATTCCCGGTACTAGCGTATAACATGTATGATTTTCTTTCACACCACACCCTGAAGGAGATATCTAGGGTGGGTTCATTCAAAAACATGAGCACTGTGCGTCTGAAATAGATCACGTGCTTCAGTGCGGGGTTTTTACAGTTCAGTGAAACCATTTTAACATCGCTCACTATTTTCCCGAAGCGAGCTGATTCCCGCTCGATATCCTCATTAGGAATAAATGGAGAGATATTTGACACCGTGACTTTCGTTGTTGTTGCGCCCAGCTCTCCACTTACCCTAATTCCATCTTCAATCAGCTGATGTACAAGCTTTTACAAACACCACCACAGCTTTATTCATCCATGATGCCGACACCATCTTTTCACATCCCACACTCTCTCCTACCGCCAGTAACACCTGCTCCACCAAGACCTCGGAGCTCACCTCACACCGCACCCCGTACCGGAGCGAGAGAGGACGGGATCCACCGCTCAGGTGGGCTGCCATCCCTGCACTCCGCCACGAGATCAACAGCTCTCCGCGGTGACAAATAAATTTATTTTTTTTGATTAATCTGTTATTAGTGTTAGTTTTATTATTATTTCGTATATATATATAAGTTCTAGCACTCTGAGGACATTTTTTTCAAAATTCGGAAAGTGCTCATTCACTCTCACACCACGCTCTACATGCCACTCTCACACACCGACTCCCAGCATGCACCAGAGAGAGAGAGAGACAAGATGGAGAGAGACAGACAGAGAGAGAGAGACGAGATGGAGAGAGACGAGATGGAGAGAGACGAGATGGAGAGAGAAAACAGAGAGAGAGAGACAAGATAAAGGGAGAGAGAGAGAGAGAGAGAGAGAGAGAGAGAGAGAGAGAGAGAGAGAGCGAGAGAGAGAGAGAGCTATTTTGTTGCTTTATACAGCAGCAGCTCTAATGCTGTAAAGTTGTGGGTGCTTCAATATAACCTTTCGACTAATTAATTAATTAAATAAATAAATCGAGTGGCCTGTGAGAGTCATGCCTCTTTTTCTTTCCTCCACTCTCCATTTTCATTTTCTCTCTCTTACTGTAAATCAAAAGCATTAGGAAAGGAAATTAATGATGAAAAGAATTTTATTGTGTGAATCGTCTTCATTTTCTGTTAAAATCTTTATACACTGAACTGATCAGAGTTTTCACAACTTACACAAACCTTTAAACTTCACCTCAGAAGAAGTAGCTTCCATATTTACTTCCTGTTGAATTCGGTATGAAACAATTGTTTAAACTTACATCATACACTATACATGATACACAAATGTCCCTGAGAACACGTCCCTGAGAACGAGCCGTTACCATGGAAACAATAACGTATTATCATTAACCGTTGCGTTAGGAGAAACTTTCAAAATACACACATTTTATTTTCTCAAAACAGAAATGTGTGTTTCTCTGTGCTCCTGCTGAAAACAAATCAGAAGTGTGCTTTAATCCTTTAAACTCTTTTTACAGTCATCCCACTGATTCCCATTGATCCTTCCAGTCCTGTGTGTGTGTGTGTGTGTTTGTACAGAGAGCTGCTGAATTAACCTCTGACTCTCACTTGCATCAAAATCAATCCTCATAAAATATTCAGCCAGTGAGACTTGAGGTGATTAATACAACATGGATTTAAAGCCGTTAAATCCAAACAATCTGCTTGGCTCAATTCAGAGGAAAAGTCCAGACAAAACCCCCACGAGGTTGGGAAAATCGCGTGAAGTTGTAACATATTAAATCCCAAACAATTCTTCTTCTTTCGGCTTTTCCCTTCAGGGGTCTCCACAGCGAATCATCTCTCTCCACCTATCCCTATCTTCTGCATCCTCAACACCTTCTTCACCTCTTCACCTTGTAACCTTACTATTCCACTTCCCTCCCTTTCATTCACACACATGTACTCAGTCTTACTACCACTGACTTTCATTCCTCTTCTCTCCAGCGCAAATCTCCACCTCTCCAGGTTTTCCTCCACCTGCTCCCTGCTCTCACTACAGATCACAATGTCATCTGCAAACATCATTGTCCAAGGAGACTCCTGTCTGACCTCCTCTGACAACTGGTCCATCACTATAGCAAACAGGAAGGGGCTCAGAGCTGATCCCTGATGCAGTCCCACCTCCACTTTGAACTCCTCTGTCTGACCTACAGCACACCTCACCACTGTCCTGCTCCTCTCATACATGTCCTGCACCACTCTGACATACTTCTCTGCTACTCCTGACTTCCTCATACAGTACCACAGCTCTTCTCTTGGCACCCTGTCATACGCTTTCTCCAAGTCTACAAACACACAGTGCAACTCCCTCTGACCATCCCTATACTTCTCCATCAAAATTCTCAGAGCAAAAATTGCATCTGTTGTGCTCTTTCTGGGCATGAAGCCATACTGCTGCTCACAAATTTCCACTACCTTCCTTAACCTAGCTTCCACTACTCTTTCCCATAGCTTCATTGTATGGCTCATCAACTTTATCCCCCTATAGTTGCTGCAACTCTGCACATCACCCTTATTCTTAAAGATCAGCACTAACACACTTCTTCTCCATTCCTCAGGCATCCTCTCACTCTCTAAAACCCTGTTGAACAAACTAGTTAAAAATTCCACTGCTGCCTCTCCCAGACACTTCCAGACCTCCACTGGGATGTCGTCAGGACCAACTGCCTTCCCACTTTTCATCCTCTTCAAAGCCTTCCTGACTTCATCCTTTCTAATCTTATCTACTTTCTGTTCCACAGAGTTCACCCCTTCTACTCTTTTTCCCCTCTCATTTTCCTCATTCATCAGCTCCTCAAAGTATTCCTTCCATCTCCTCTGTACACTCTCCTCACTTGTGAGCACCCTTCCATCTCTATCCTTAATAACTCTAACTTGCTGCACATCCTTCCCATCTCGATCCCTCTGCCTAGCTAACCTCTACAAGTCCTTCTCTCCTTCTCTAGTGTCTAACCTAGTGTACAACTCGTCATATGCCTTCTGCTTGGCCTTAGACACCTCCCTCTTCACTCTGCGCTGTGACTTCTTGTGTTCCTGTCTATTCTCTTCAGTCCTGTCCATGTCCCACTTCTTCTTGGCTAACCTCTTCCTCTGGATACTATCCTGAACTTCCTCATTCCACCACCAAGTCTCCTTATCTTCTTTCCTCCTTCCAGATGACACACCCAGCACCTTTCTCCCTGTCTCCCTGATCACTTCTGCTGTAGTTTCCCAGTCATCTGGCAGCACTACCTGACCACCCAGAGCCTGCCTCAACTTCTCTCTAAATTCCTCACAACATTCCTCCTTTTTCAGCTTCCACCACTTGGTTTTCTTCTTTATCTTTGACCTCTTCTTCTTACAGACCATCAAAGTCATCCTACACACCACCATCCTATGCTGTCTGGCTACACTCTCTCCCACTACCACTTTACAGTCACTAATCTCTTTCAGATTGCCTCTTCTACATAAGATGTAGTCTACCTGTGTTCTCCTACCTCCACTCTTGTAAGTCACTCTATGCTCCTCCCTCTTCTGAAAATAAGTGTTAACCACAGCCATGTCCATCCTCTTAGCAAAGTCCACTACCATCTGTCCTTCAAGGTTCCTTTCCTTAACTCCAAACTTGCCCATCACCTCCTCATCACCTCTGTTCCCCTCATGGACACCAACATGTCCATTAAAATCCGCTCCTATCACCACTCTCTCACCCATGGGAATACGCTCCATCACCTCATCTAATTCACTCCAGAATCTCTCTTTCTCCTCCAACTCACAACCTACCTGTGGGGCATAACCACTAACAACATTCAACATCACTCCTTCAATCTCTAACTTCAGACTCATCACCCTGTCTGACACTCTCTTCACCTCCAGAACATTCCTCACAAACTCCTTCTTCAGGACCACACCTACCCCATTTCTCTTACAATCCACACCATAATAAAACAGCTTGAATCCTGCTCCTATACTACGAGCCTTGCTACCCTTCCACCTGGTCTCCTGTACACACAGTATATCCACCTTCCTTCTCTCCATCATATCAGCCAGCTCTCTACCTTTCCCTGTCATAGTACCAACATTCAGAGTTCCTATTCTCAGTCCTACACTCTTACCTTTCCTCTTCTCTCTCTGTCTGTGCACTCTCCTCCCTCCTCTACTTCTTCCACCAACAGTAGCCCAATTTCCACCGGTGCCCTGTTGGTCAACGGCGCCGATGGCGGTCGTTGTTAATCCGGGCCTTGACCGATCCGGTATGAAATTCAGAGTACTGACGAAGTCACTGGACTGTGAACACCATGGCTAGATTATTAAATCCCAAACAATTGAAAAACATAAATTAAATGATGGGATTAGAAACTGCAACAGAGATAGAATTAATTTAAAAAAAAGAGCTGTATGCTAGCTAGCAAGAAAGTGTTAGCTAACTCATTAGAATAACAATATCTAGCTTCACCTCACGTTTAAACCTGTTGCACTTCTGCTCATTCAGTAAAACAACTGAAATTTGGGATATAACACAGTTAGCATGAATAATACGCAGGTGCTACATCAGGTAAAGGATTTTAGCAGCTAGTTACATCAGATAAAGGATTTTAGCAGCTAGTTACATCAGATAAAGGATTTTAGCGGCTACTTACGTCAGGTAAAGGATTTTAGCAGCTAGTTACATCAGATAAAGGATTTTAGCGGCTACTTACGTCAGGTAAAGGATTTTAGCAGCTAGTTACTTCAGGTGAAGGATTTTAGCGGCTACTTACGTCAGGTAAAGGATTTTAGCAGCTAGTTACTTCAGGTGAAGGATTTTAGCGGCTACTTACGTCAGGTAAAGGATTTTAGCAGCTAGTTACATCAGGTAAAGGATTTTAGCGGGCTAGTTATAGGTAAAGGATTTTAGCAGCTAGTTATATCAGTAAAGGATTTTAGCAGCTATTTAAATATGGTAAAGGATTTTAGGGGCTAGTTATATCATGTAAAGGATTTTAGCAGCAATTTAAACATCATGTAAAGGATTTTAGTGGCTAGTTATATCATGTAAAGGATTTTAGCAGCAAGTTACATCATGTAAAGGATTTTAGCGGCTAGTTACGTCATGTAAAGGATTTTAGCAGCTAGTTACGTCATGTAAAGTATTTTAGCAGCTAGTTACATCAGGTAAAGAATTTTAGAGGCTAGTTACCTTACAGTGAGGTTAAAGATTCTGTCTGTGTCTATACACAGATACAGGAGTCATAGTATTATTATTATTATTATTATTATTATTATTATTATTATTATTATTTTTAAACAGCTAGATTTTGAGAAATATATAACATCCTGTGGGGGCACGGTGGCTTAGTGGTTAGCACGTTTGCCTCACACCTCCAGGGTTGGGGGTGCATTGTAGGTTGATTGGCATCTCTAAATTGTCCGTAGTGTGTGAGTGAATGAGAGTGTGTGTGTGTGTGCCCTGCGATGGGTTGGCACTCCGTCCAGGGTGTATCCTGCCTTGATGCCCAATGACGCCTGAGATAGGCACAGGCTCCCCGTGACCCGAGAATAGATCGGATAAGTGGTATACAATGAATGAATGAATGAATAACATCCTGCTGGAGGAAAATACTCCAGGAGCAGGTGTAGAGATGGACGGAGTTAAGGTTAGCATCCAGAAATGTATTATTTTTAGTATTTGACGCTTCATACTTTATATTTGTTTATAGCTACATTTAATATGAAATATTCATGAGTTAGTTTATAAAGTTAGATTATAAAGTCAGTGACATGGTAATAAAGAAAAAAAAGCCCAAAAAAAACATAAACAAACAAACATAAAAAACACTTAGGTTACGTTATCAAGATCTCCTCTGTCCTGAAGTTGTGGGAAAGTTACAGCTTTACTGGATGCTACAAAGAAACTAGAGACTCCTTCAATAAATGTCTCTTATGTGACACATCCCTTTGATCGAGCTGTTGCTATGGAAACATAATCGTATTAAACTAGCGCTACTGTCAGATCTGCTGGGATAGAGAAATTAATCAACACTTTCTGACCAATCAGAGTCCGTATATACGAATATAAATTGTGTTTGGTTTCCGTCTTCAGGAAGCTCTAAAGACGTCTCCGATTTAACCCCAGTGCTCATCTCTTTCTTTAAGCTATTAATAGAAACTCCGTCTCTTGGTACGAATTCCAGTTTCCCAGCATAAAACCTCACAGAGCGCTGGCCATAAATCATCTGCTGCTCCGGAGGGATGAAGATTAACAAGTACAAGCACAGATGAAGAAATGAAGAGGCGGTTAATGTGGTATAAAGGAGTAAAGTAGGTGTGTAAGAGTAGTGGGTTCTCCAGCGGAACTGCTGTGTGTGTGTGTGTGTGTGTGGGAGTTCAGTTCTTCCATGCTGATCTGTAAAAGAAAAGAGAGAGAGAGAGAGAGAGAGAGAGAGAGAGAGAGAGAGAGAGAGAGGAACAAGGAACAGGAAGAGAGTGGGCGCGAGAGCAGATGACTGCGTGTGAGTGGGAGTCTGAAATTCCTTCTTAGCACAGATTTTAGCCATCATGCTAACACACATGTGACAGTGCTCTGTTGGATCAGCGCTCTGGCTAAAGTCTCGCTCATGCTAATTAAGTCGTGGAGGTCGAATCTGCAGCTCCGTGTGGCGAGGCGTAATTAATCAGAATGATGAAGAGGAGCCGCAAACCGTGGCCTTCAGACCAGCTCTTCTTCAGAGGAAAGTTCTGGGTCAGTGCTGCTGTGGAACTAAAGAAAACCCTGAAGACACAAATTCCCTCATCCTCACCCTTGTCCTGGAATGTGGTTTAGGTTTAATAAATACATCACTGATTTAACATCTGATTATTCTGCAGCTTCTTTCCTCATTCGAACGAGTTGGTCCTCTGAATCATGACCGATTTACCTAATTATAATAAATACTAAGATATAAATAGAAACAAAGTCAAGTTGCATTTTGTTTAGATGATTTTCAAGAAATGCTAATTAATACAACATTTTTTTAGGTTTCAGAGAATTTTTAAATTTAATTTCATTCAGATTTCTTTTAGAAAAATATTCAAAACATTTTTCACAATGAACAGTCTAATATTCTGTAGATGTTTTCTTTGTTTTTTTTTTGTTATTTAATTCAACCAGTAACACAATAAATGATGAAATTATGTTAATAATTACACACCATAGAGAGGAAATGTAAACAATTGAAATGAAATGCTAACTCAAATATGCTAACTGTAATACTTTAACACATTAACTCAGATACTCTAACTCAAATAATGGATTCAAACTCTAATACATTAACATCTCTGAATTAACTCAAATAAATTAATTCAAATATGTTAAGTCTAACTCGAATACATTAACTTTAGCACATTACCCTACACAGACTAACTCAAATATGCTAACTCACACACACTAATACACTAACTCAAACATGCTACCTCTAATACATTAACGCTAACACATTAATACACAAACTTAAATAATGGATTCGAACTCTAATACATTGACACACTAACTCTAAAAAGTTAACTCAAATAAATGAATTCAAATATGTTAACTCCAATATGCTAACTCTAATACATTAATGCTAACACATTGACTAAAATACTCTAACTCAAATAATGGATTCGAACTCTAATACATTAACACACTAACTTTAATAAGTTAACTCAAATAAATTAAGTCAAAAATGTTAAGTCTAATATGCTAACTCGAATACATTAACTTTAGTACATTAGCCAACATAGACTAACTGAAATATGTTAACTCACACACACTAATACACTAACTCAAACATGCTCTAATACATTAACTTTAAAACTCTAATACATTAACTTTAATATATTTACTCAAATACTCTAACTCAAATAATGTATCCAAACTCTTATACATTAACACACTAACTCAAATATGCTAACTCACACATACTAATACACTAACTCAAATATGCTAACTCGAATACATTAATGCTAACACATTAATACACAAACTAAAATAATGGATTCAAACTCTAATAAGTTAACTCAAATAAATTCAAATATGTTAAGTCTAACTCGAATACATTAATTTTAGCACATTAGCTGACAACGTCTAACACAAATATGCTAACTCACACACACACTAGCTCTAATACACTATCTCAAAAACTTTAATATTAATACATTAACTCTAATATACTGAATTCATTAAACTATTAGGCTGTGAGGCTGATGGAAAAACAGAATAACTCAAATTGACAAACTCAAATAATTAAACGCTCAGTCTGATATATGAACACAAACACAATAATTTCTGAAGACTCACTGCAAACAGAAGCAGTGTAATAGTAAAATGAATAAATAGAGTGATTCATACAGATCAACTCGAATAGATTAACTCGAATACATGAAATAGAGCCACAACTCAAACTCTATTTCAAATACAATAATAACGAATTCAAATAAGGAATTAGTATTAAGTCTGTAATATAAACTGTTGTACAAATGACATTATCAACAGTTACGTTATTTCCTGTCCAGTGTCACTCAAATGAGGATGAGGTTCCCTTCTGAGCCGGGTTCCTTTTAAGGTTTCTTCCTCATGGAGTTTTTCCTTACCACCGTCACCTCAGGCTTCTCATTAGGGATAAATGTTAGGGATAAACAGTAACTTAACATTAAACTTTACACTTTTTTCTTTGTTTCTATAGACCCTTTTTTTTAGTAAACATTGTGACGTTTTTTTGTGGGCGGAGTTTAGGTGGAGGCAGAAAAATATTTCCCTGACCGCTTTACAAGCGGTAGTTATCAAGGTTTGTTCATTTGTTTTTAAACAATGACTGGTCAAAATCCCAATTTATCTGACTATGTTAGGTCACTCACTGTCCAGGACCATGAATGTTATTTGAAAAAAAATAACTTTAACTGACGGAACCAGATTGGCCGACCAGTACACACTCACTCAATGGACGGACGATGTGACAGGATGAGCTCCGGCTGAGTGACCTGACATCTACACCTATCTGATAGAAAAACCGAGTGCTTCTGGCAACTGTAGAAAGAGAGATGACACAAACAGTTTCCTTTGTCTAGTCTCCGGTCGTTAGCTACCAGTTAGCAAACTTACACGCTAAAAAGTTAGCGTTACATAAGAAATCATTCAATTTGCTCCCCAATTTCTGATGAGGTGGACATGCATAAGAAATATTTAGACATGAAACCAATTCATAAACCATTCCAACGAAAAGCAATAGTTTCTTTAACCTTATCTGATATGAAGTGTGCCCTGTCTAGTCCGCTCGTTTTATTGACTTTGACCACAGCCGTGATCAGTTTTTTTTGTCTGGCAGTGGCAGCAGGTATGTGATAAAACTTCAGGTTAGAGCCTGTACTCTATCAATTCTGTCACACAACACAAGATGACATTTGCGTTCCTTGTGTAACCGACTCTGTACTGTATTGGCCGCCTCCAGTTTTCCTTTTGTTCTGCCTCCAGCTAGCACTGTGAGGTACTTGTGACGTCAGCCCAAAAAGGGTCTATACTTTTGTCAAGCTGCTTTGAGACAATATCCATTGTTAAAAGTGCTATACAAACAAGTTAAATGGAATTGAAATACAAACTAACAGAATAACTCAAATAGATTAACTCCAACTCAAATCCTCCAAATCTAACGGATCAACTCAAATAAGTTGAACTCGAATAGAATGTTTTACTCAAATGGTTAACTCTAGTACATGAACTGATATCGATTCAGTAACTCAAACACAATTTCAAATACAAACAGAAGAACTCAAGAAGAAGAAGTTTTTATATATCAGCTCAAACTCAACTCTAATACTAAGTTAATTATTCTGACTTGACTCAAATGCAGAAAATTCCTACAAATGAACTCAAATAGAGTAACTCACATAAACTCATGTAGATAACTCAAACACTCTGCTTCAGCTCAACCCAAACATAAAAAAGCACTTCCACATGATCGATGAATTCAAATAGATTAACTTAAACAGATGAACGCAAACAGACTAGCGCTAAGCGTTTGGCGTGAGGTTGTAGCCCATGAGGAAGACTCCCATCTGAGATTATGAAGTGAAACAGCAGACAACTGGATAACTGATGGAATTTCAAAGTCCATTATGGAGCAGAAGCGATGGAGGCGGGAGAAGACCGGGCGTTAAACGATCAGAATTCAGCACCACAGCATCAGAGCTGTCTGTGAGGAGCTTTATTACATTAGGACGGTGTGGAGGAAGACGAATACCAGCAGAGAGCAGAAAATCAATGCAGGTGGGTTTCTCTTTTTGACATGCAGAGCTACATTTGCTCACTTGCTCTTCATCTCTCTCTATCTCTCTCACATTGACCATCATCATCATCATCATTGTCCAGCAGATCCCTCTGTGAGATCCACCTCTTCCTGCTTCCTCTCTCAATCCAAAAATCTGGAAATCAACACCGAAGTCTGATGAAATCCGGAAAGAAACATGAGACTCCATCAGAATTGCTTTAAACACCATTGCTACCGCAGAACCACAACAGTCAGGTCCCTTATTATTTAGACTTTCAGCTTCAGTTTAACGGCTTAACAAAAGTCCTGCACATTTTTCTTGGAAATAACCTTTTTAAATATTCTGGATCATGATGTTCTCCAAAAAATGGGTTCCTTATAGGTTCTTAGGCAAAGAACTTTGGTTTGTCCAAAATATTTACTATTATTTATTATTACCAAGAAGACTGGCTTTACAATATGTTCTGTATTGAGCTGTGTATATTCTGTGGTCATGGTGCATGATCTCAGCACCACCAGCAGTGACATCATGAGAAGAAACGTTCCATAGAGCCCAACATGGAGTGATGGCGTGATTGTGGGGTCACCACACCGAGTCTGAGAGACGTCCCGAGGCTTTTTATATCAAAACACATTATAAGACAGAGAGAGAAAAGATAGAAGAGAGAAAAGAGAGAGTGTGTGTGTGTGTGTGTGTGTTAGATAACCAACAGCGGAGGTGAGGTGATGGTCCGTTGGCGTTCAGTATCACACTCACGACTTCATCAGGCCTGAATGCCGACAGCTCGGGTGATGCAGTGTGATGTAACACTCTCTCTCTGCTCATCAGGAGCGTGCTGTGTCAACTCCACACAGATGGACGCTTCTTCTTTTCATCCATTACATCCTCCTATCATCTCATGGAGATATCCCAGAATCCCCATGAGCTCATGTTCTGAAAAATCTCTTTAGCATGCAGCACATTAAAACTAAAAAGGCTACAACAGTGAAGGATCTGTCCACCTTTATTTCACAGGATCTACATCCGTCATGTCGGTGTTCACCGGTGCTGTGAGAACTTCTGATCTTCTCTCTGTTCCTACAGGATGTAGAAGGAGAAGAAAAGTTTTCAGAGCTAAAGCTTCATCCTAGCGATGGTATTACAGATGCTCTCACCGGTCCCTTCTGTCAGATCTCATAAAGAATTTAAAGAAGCAGTTATTGGATTTCAAATAAACAAACTTTTATAAAGATCTCGGTAAAGATCTCAGTGCTGCTTCTGCTGAGATCGCTCCTCACTTCCTGTTGAAACTCTGAGCATTGTCCCTCCGTCCATCATGTCCTGCCTCCTGCCTAAAGGTTGATTTTATGTTCGCTGTAACGTAGTGTTGATAAAACGCTGTTCTTGCTCAGGAACATTTCCATGAACATGTCTTTTTTTCTAAAGCAAATGAAGGAGTGGGTGCACAAACTTTTCACCGATTATAATAAAGTCTGTTTTTTCATGAAATATCTTCCCACTCACACTGCACAAAGGCACACATTCTATGAGATTCGCCAAATATCTGACAAGCTGACATGTTTAACCGTGTAGTAGACAGAGGTTCTGAGTGTTTTTATTCCTCACACAGGACACGCCCTCAGCCCCGCACATGTACACAAATCTCCGACCCCAGAACCTGCTCTTAAAGTTCACATCATAAAGGAGACTTTCAGCTGCTGAACTTATTATAACCGTGTTGTTTTTTCTTCGCATTGAACATTTTTTACTTCATTTATTACGTGAGAAAATCCGCCTGTTTAATCCAGTTGATAATTTAATGAGATAAAGTTACTGATTCTGCATCCAGCTGCCCAGTGTTGATCAATGATCTGGCTGTGCTGGGTGCTTACAGAATTTACACAGAGATGTGGGCGGAGAAAAGGGTGTTGGGGGTGTGTCTGTAAAGTGTCTTTCTGTGTCCATCAGTCACATAATCCACTTCCTGTTTAAATCAGTCATGTACGCTACACGTTTACATATCTTCTTGGTTATTTATACAAGAAGGAAATAAAAAGTCATTACTTTCAAATGTGGTCCATTTACCTGCTATAAAAGAAACAGTAGTTTTACTCCAGCTTCAAGAATCATGCACCAAAAACTTGACATTTAACTAACAATTAATTAAACATTTCATTAAAAATTTACATTAACAAATACTTCATTTAATTAAATTCTATTTTATTTGTATAGCGCTTTTAGAAATGGACACTGTCACAAAGCAGCTTTAAAAAAACCCATAATAAACCAATAAATAGATAGATAAATAAAAAAATAAAAATAAATAAATAAATATTTTCGGCAATTCAGGAAAGATCCTTTTTTTTTTTTTTATAAAAATAGAAAATCATAAACAGTGATTGCAAAAATATCAACTGTGTAGATGATTCTCACTGCCCCCTGGTGGTTAGGAGGAGTGACAACTTCAGTTCTATAAATTCAGCACATTTCTGCCTTCTGATCGGTCATAAGGTGTTGATTAATCCTCTATAACAGCAGCTCAGGGTTATATTAATGCACTCGTTCTTTTACCTTATCATTTCCATAGTAACAGCTCGTTCACATAGACTCCACTTTAAAAACAAATTAAAACTGTGGTGTAATTGTTGAACTTTTTTGGAGGAAGAAATGTGTTCATGTGACATGTATGGAAGGAGTCTCCAGTGCCATGCAACGCTTTGTGAGGGAAGGATGTTTATAGCTGCTATAATGTAAGAGATATTTGTTTACCTAACTATACGAACAACATGGTAAATAAATAAAACGTGATAATTGGCACATTGCTGTGGTGTAAGAGGAATAAAACACCTGGGGACGTACGGTGTCACTGTATCACTCCACCACATCGCTCTTTATTGTTGTCGTTTATTTTCCTGTAAGAGTCGTGTAAACATGATTGAAGGTGTTAATGTATTTTTTCTGTAATGGAGTGACATGAAGACAGATCTGTGTGGGGATTAGAGGACATCCCCACAGCTGAAGCAATGCACAGATGTAGAAAAGGATGAAGGTGAGTGGGCGTGGCTGTGTGGGCAGGGCGTTAGCGTGTAATATCCTTTAATTATTTTGCAGAGGTGTGTTTGAGTGTGACAGTGATGATGGATGGTCACTTCTCTCTCCGGTGCTCCATCACCCTCAGTGCCACTTTTCATTTCAGTCTCATTACAATTAAAACTTCTGCTTAAAGCCGCCGAGGATTCCGCTTTTGTTTAATTAACCACGCAAGCATTTCCTTCAGCTGCTGAAAACACACACCACACATTGATCATAGCGATCCCGTCACATGTTAGCCTCGCAGACGGAGGCGGCTTTCCTGGAGCACACCTCATTAAAACCTGTGTAATATTAAATAATTCAGAAGCTCCGCTTTTCTTCTGCCTGCCGATCCGCTCCGGTCCGATTCGGATCGTGCGCGTAATTACTTTTTTTTCATCCAGAGTTTTTTTAGTGAAACTCAGCAGAAAGAGCAGGCGGGACTCAGAGCAGGGAGCAGGCGGGCTGCCCCCAGGCTAATGGCCGCTTTAATTACACTGGAACACAGCACAGAGTCTCATACTGGCCCTTTAAGCAGTCCACCAGGAGCCACAACAACACAACACAAATACACCACAACAACCACACCACAACACAACACATTACCACATCTCCACAAGCATACCACAACAACACATCACAACACAAGCACACCACAACACATCACAACTCAAGCACACCACATCACCACAACAACACAACAACACATCAACACAACACAACACATCACCACAACACAACACATTACCACAACAACACAACCACACCACCACAGTGCCACAACACCACAACAACACAATACCACAACAACACAACAGAACACAATAATGCTACAGCACCACAACACATCACCACAACAAAACACAACAATGTCACATCAACACATCGGCACATCACTATACCACAACAACATAACGCCACAACACAACACAATGATACAAAGAAACAACACCACCACATCAACACAACAGAGCTTCTTCTTTTTCCGGTTTTTCCCTTCAGGGGTCTCCACAACAAATCATCTCTCTCCACTTATCCTTATCTTCTGCATCCTCAACCCTTGCACCCACTAGCTTCATATCCTCATTTATTCCATCCATATACCTCCTCTTTGGCCTTCCTCTTTGCCTCCTGCCTGGCAGCTCCATGTCCAACATTCTCCTACCAATATACTCACTCTCCCTCCTCTGAACATGTCCAAACCATCTTAATCTGGCCTCCCTAACTTTGTCCCCCAAACGTCCAACATGAGCTGTCCCTCTGATGTACTCGTTCCTAATCCTGTCCAATCTTGTCACTCCCAAAGAGAACCTCAACATCTTCAGCTCTGCTACCTCTAGCTCTGACTCCTGTCTCTTCCTCAGTGACACTGTCTCTAAACCATACAGCATGGCCGCTCTCACCACTGTCCTGTACACCTTCCCCTTGATTCTCGCTGATATTTTCCTATCACACAGAACTCCCCACACCTTTCTCCACCCATTCCAACCTGCCTGCACTCGCTTCTTTACCTCTTTCCCACACTCTCCATTACTCTGGACTGTTGACCCCAAGTACTTAAACTCCTGTACCTTCTTCACCTCTTCACCCTGTAACCTTACTGTTCCACTTCCCTCCCTTCCAAATCCCTCTGACCATCCCTATACTTCTCCATCAAAATTCTCAGAGCAATAATTGCATCTGTTGTGTTCTTTCTGGGCATGAAGCCATACTGCTGCTCACAAATTTCCACTACCTTCCTTAACCTAGCTTCCACTACTCTTTCCCATAGCTTCCCAAAGCAAGCACTCAAGTACACTGATGTGCGGGATATAATAAATAAGTTCCTAAAGTATAATTAGTAGTACCCCATTTCTGCAAATACTATAACATGTTAAATTAAAATCAAACTATGATAGACAGGCCTAGGCCTGACTTAAAGGCCTGCAGTTGGTATCCTCGAAGCCAGCAGGTGGTGTCCTCAAGGCCAGCAGTTATGGACAAATGAAGGAGGGGTTGATTTTATGGGGCATATTCAGCAGGAAAATTCACGTCAAAACAATCGCAGACAAACTGTTATGGGTAGCAGGGCTGAGGGTGAACCACTAGGGGGCTCTCAGTAGGGGTTGTCATGTGATGTCTGTTTTTGTTTACCTTGGCCATGTGTGTTAGTTAAGCCCTGCCCTGTCCTATTGTGTGTTGATTGATGTTTCACCTGTTCCTAATGTTTCCTGATTATGTTTCCTATTTATAGTCCTGTCTTTGTCTGCTTTAGTTGCTAGTCCTCGTTTGTATGTAGGCCGATGTGGTGTCGCGGTTTCTGTTCCATGTTCTGTTCATGTCTCGTGTTTGATGTTTAATAAACCCCTTTTTGTTTCACGGAAGCTTCGCGTTGGGTCTGTTATATCCAGCCGGACACCGCCGGCCGTAACACAAACAAGCGATAGGAGGGGTAAGGATGCCTGTATAAATAGAAGGGGTTTTTGTTCAGGGGGGTGCACTTGACCACGTCAGGCCTGAAGCTGTGTATTTTGAGTGCCAATAAAGTTGGTTCCTTCTTCTCATCCAAGCCTGGAGAAATTTCATTATTTTTCTCTTATAGATTAGCAAAGTGTTTGGTAAATATAGGTAATTGGAGAAGACTTCAGAACCACCCTGTAAGAAGGGACTCTGAGTTCCGACACTCTCCTCCCTCCTTTACTTCTTTGACCAACAGTAGCCCAATTTCCACCCTATAGGTCAACGGCGCTGCTGGCGGTCATTGTTAACCCGGGCCTTGACCAATCCAGTATAAAATTCAAAGTACTGACGATTCGCATGATGAAATTTGGCAATGTTTTACGCCGGATGCCCTTCCTGACACAACCCTCTCTATTTATCCGGGCTTTGGACCGGCACAGAAATCACTGGACTGTGACCCCCATGGCTACAGTAACATCAACACAACAGAGCAACCTGTGTATTTTTTATTTTATTTATTTATTTATTTTTTACATTTCATTCATTTTAATCAGTTATTTTTCGTAATGGAACAAAAAAAACCCTCCACATTAGTCTATTATTTCAGTTCAGAAGAATTGATCAGAGTTTGATCAGACTGGCCCGAACGGTCAGGAAGGCTACTCTAACTCAAATAATCGCTGTGTCCAGCTGTGGTGAGCGGAAAAGCATCTCAAAACACTACACTTCACACTGTAAGCTGGATGTCTCTCCAGGATTGTTCCTAATAAAGTGGCCAGTGTGTGTGTATGGCTTGTACACAGACAGTTATTCTGCTCAGTGTGCTGAACTGCTGAACCGAGCATCTGGAAATCTTTAAAAAACGAATATCGAATTTCAAAACTAACTCCATCAATTTATTATTAATCACTCACAGACTGAGGGACGGAGCGTCGTTAAAAACGATCCTCTCTCGCTGGCTATCGGAACCGGATGGAGTGAATCATGATTCGGTCACATGCTGACTCATCAGACTGGTACAACAAATCTATTGTGAGTCATTTGCATGTGCTGTGCATAAGTACTCACTAAAACACTCCCCCCCATCCAAATGCCCCCCCCCTTCTTTTTCTTCTTCTTCTCTTCTACATCATCATCATCATCATTATCATAACCACCACCACCACCAGTATATTAAATGGAAAGAGATTTACCGGCTGTGTTCAGGTCCAATCCTGCCGCAGCTCTGATGTTCTGGAGGTAAACCACAGATGTGATTTTAAGAAAAAATAAAGAGTTTTTTTGCTGTAGAAGAAATC
>JAUCMX010000001.1:1698068-1768836 GCA_033459395.1 Hemibagrus guttatus
TTCGCTCTTTGACATTTCAGACCTCGCTAAAATTTAGTGGATCTTCGGTGGTGCTGAAAATGGAGCTCATCCAATTTATCACTTAGAAGTGGTTTGGATTGGACCGGACTGATGCTGTTTGATGTATGCTGTTGTTTCACTTCACTAAAGTGCTGCTGGAGCTTCAGGGGGGACAGTAAGAGTGGAGTGGTCAGAGCGGCGTCTCTGCTCTTACGGTTACTTTCATCCATCCTTTAAAGTCAGACGGATCCAATCACCTAGCTGAAAAATGGCTACATGATTCCTATTGTATTTCCTTTTGAAACAGGAAGTCAGTTAACCTTCACTGGGCTTTTACAGCCAATAGTGTTACAGCATTCCATGCCACGCCCTAAACACAGCTTATGGTAGCTTAGCACATTTTAAAGTAGCTAAATTTACAACGAAGAACAGTGAAGTCTGTCCACTTCATCCAGAACGAATCCTCAATGTTTAGTGGTGTGTGCTACACAAACTCCACCTTCTTCTTCATGAATAAACTCCACCCTTGTATTCTTTATCAAGCGACAGCTGGGAAATGGACTCATGTACAATGAGCTGCTACTGTAGACCAAGACACGCCCCTGGGGAGGAGCATATCCGTTTAAAGAGAAGGCTTATTTTTATCGTTTTAACTAACCTAGCTAGTTAACGTTAACTCTTTTTATTTTCATTATTTTGTAGAAATGAACAGAATAAAGACACATCCCATGCTGCAACTCTCTCTTTTATGAATTTTATGAATGTACGGAGGTTCCTCATTTTAAAGAAATCAAAATAAAAAAAGCTTTCTGGGCAACGTGCCATAGCTTCTGCATATAAACTCGACCCGATCATTGGAACACGGATGAGGTCAGAGGAAGGTCATCGACGTACAGGACGGAATTCTGGTGTTAGAGGAAATGCAATTTAATCAGGTCCAGACTTTTAAAGTAAAGCTCACAGTAGTTCGTCACCGAAGGCATGAAAGGTTTCTGTGGGACGTCTGTTAATAAAAGCTTGTGTGTGTGTGTGTGTGTGAGGAGAAAGTGTTGGCTGCATGCTGATGACTGTATTATTAGCGCTAGGTGAGGAAGAGGAAGAAGAGGAAGAGGCAGAGGAGAATTACAAATGGAGTGATCGCTCTCACTTCCTGTCACGTGATTCTGGTAGAAAAAAGATGAATAAGAAAAATATGAAAATATTTCATCGCTCTTTTCTCTCTGTTACTGAAGCTAGCCTCCGCTAATATCCAGTAATCTGTGGATTTAGCATGGATGTTGATTCTCCTGCTTGCTCGATGGTTTGTATGATTCGTGATCTTAGAGGTTGTAATAACCCGGTAATAACACTGCATCGGCGGTAATAACACTGTATTAAACATGGTTGCCATGTCTCAGAAAAAGGTTCAAATCTACATCTTAAAAACCACCCCAAAACCTTTTTTAAATCAGTCCAACCTGGCAACCTTGTGATTAGCGTGTCTTCAGCACATGGTTGTGATTTCTGTCTATAAACACTGAAAACAACCTCAGCTCCAAATTATTTCTAGTTTAAAGAGTGTCATTAAAGCAACATGGCCGCTCTCGCAGTGAAGAGCGAGACCTTTCACTTCTCTGAATTTAAATGAGTTTATATCAGTATTAGATTTAGACCAGATAGCATTAAAGCAGGAAGTGGTTAGCTTGAAGGAAGGAAGTGGGTAGCTGGAAAGCAGGAAGTGGTTAACTGGAAGACAGGAAGTAGTTAAATGGTAGGCAGGAAGTGGTTAGGTGGAAGGCAGTAAGTGGTCAGCTGGAAGGTAGAAAGTGTTTAACTGGAAAGCAGGAAGCTATAGTGGTTAACTGCAGGATGTGGTTGGCTGGAAGTTAGCTGGAAGGCAGGAAGTGTTTGACTGGAAAACAGGAAGTGGTTAGCTGGAAAGCAGGAAGTGGTTAGTTGACAGGCAGGAACTGGTTAACTGGAAAGCAGGAAGTGATAGCTGGAAAGCAGGAAGTGGCTAGTTGACAGGCAGGAACTGGTTAACTAGAAAGCAGGAAGTGGTTTGTTTGAAGTTAGCTTGAAGTCAGGAAGTGGTTAGCTGGAAAGCAGTATGTGTTAAACTAAAGAAAATGAAGTGGTTAACTAAAACGCAGGAAATGGTTTGCTCAAAGTTAACTGGAAAGCAGGAAGTGGTTAACTTGAAATCAGTAAGTTATAGAGGTTAGCCGGAAGGCAGGAAGAGCACCCCATCCTGCTTCCACCCCAAAACAAACCTCACATTCCCCTTCCTCAAGCACAGGACAGCACGATTCCTGCCCCAATGGAGCTCTATTAGCACTTGATGCAGTTCCCAGGTATGACCACTAGGTGTAACAGAACTTCAGCAATGACATGTGCTATAGAGACATTTTTTATATTCTTCACATGAGAGAGAGACATGATTAGTGTTTTTAGTGGAATATCAAGCGTGTAAACTATTTCTATTTCTATTATTATTTCATTGGAGTAGCACATTTAGACTCCAATGCCCAAACCCCAGCCACTAGATGCAGTGCCGGTCCCAAGCCCGGAAAAAAATGGGAGGGTTGCGTCAGGAAGGGCATCCGGCGTTAAACCTGTGCCAAGTTGTTGTGCGGACCAGTTGGTCTGCTGTGGCGACCCCAAACAGGGAGCAGCCAAAAGCAACTTCTTAGACTTGGAGAAAGCGTATGACAGGGTACCAAGAGAAGAGCTGTGGTACTGTATGAGGAAGTCAGGAGTAGCAGAGAAGTATGTCAGAGTGGTGCAGGACATGTATGAGAGGAGCAGGACAGTGGTGAGGTGTGCTGTAGGTCAGACAGAGGAGTTCAATGTGGAGGTGGGACTGCATCAGGGATCGGCTCTGAGCCCCTTCCTGTTTGCTATAGTGATGGACCAGTTGTCAGAGGAGGTCAGACGGGAGTCTCCTTGGACAATGATGTTTGCAGATGACATTGTGATCTGTAGTGAGAGCAGGGAGCAGGTGGAGGAAAACCTGGAGAGGTGGAGGTTTGCGCTGGAGAGAAGAGGAATGAAAGTCAGTCGTAGTAAGACTGAGTACATGTGTGTGAATGAAAGGGAGGGAAGTGGAACAGTAAGGTTACAGGGTGAAGAGGTGAAGAAGGTACAGGAGTTTAAGTACTTGGGTCAACAGTCCAGAGTAATTGAGAGTGTGGGAAAGAGGTAAAGAAGTGAGTGCAGGCAGGTTGGAATGGGTGGAGAAAGGTGTGTGGAGTTCTGTGTGAGAGGAAAATATCAGCGAGAATCAAGGGGAAGGTGTACAGGACAGTGGTGAGAGCGGCCATCCTGAATGGTTTAGAGACAGTGTCACTGAGGAAGAGACAGGAGTCAGAGCTAGAGGTAGCAGAGCTGAAGATGTTGAGGTTCTCTTTGGGAGTGACAAGATTGGACAGGATTAGGAACGAGTACATCAGAGGGACAGCTCATGTTGGACGTTTGGGGGACAAAGTTAGGGAGGCCAGATTAAGATGGTTTGGACATGTTCAGAGGAGGGAGAGTGAGTATATTGGTAGGAGAATGTTGGACATGGAGCTGCCAGGCAGGAGGCAAAGAGGAAGGCCAAAGAGGAGGTATATGGATGGAATTAATGAGGATATGAAGCTAGTGGGTGCAAGTGTTGAGGATGCAGAAGATAGGGATAGGTGGAGAGAGATGATTCGCTGTGGCGACCCCTGAAGGGAAAAGCCGAAAGAAGAAGAAGAAGAAGAAGATTTAGACTTCTGTAGCGAACTGCAGACAGCACAGGAAGTAATAAAACATATGAAGTGTAATAAAAGAGAATAATAACAGCAGCAGCAGCACAGAGCAGCTTGTTATTGTGATGAGTTAATAAGTTAATTAGAAGACACATGCGCTTTACTGCAGCATCTTCATTTTTAAGTCGGTGCAATCTTTTTAACGAGACAATAGAAGCGGTAGCTTTTCCCCTGACACTTTCCCCAGAATGTGAGGAAGGAGTTGGATAAATCCTGTAGGTCCAGGAGCATCATCATCACCTCCACATCCTGAGAGGAAGATGAAGCGGGAGGCGGGAGTGAGGAGACGTGTCGAGGGAAGTCTTCTCAGTAATTTGCGGGTTGTTTTTAGAGCTAATGCAATTTCTCCGTGTCGTACACGCTCTAAACGATAGGAGCAGGATGCTGTTTAACTGCAGCTGTGCTCGTGGCATGAAGCGAGTGCATTAAATGAATCGATGAAGCACTCATCCTTCACACAGATACACAAACACAAACCTAAAGGGATTACACAACCTCCTTAAACCTTAAACAGCTTTGTCCTCCTCTGTTTTATTCCTCCTCTAACATCATCTTACAATTATTACCATTATTTCTTTATTAAAGAAGAAGACGTGCTACCTTTCACCTGTCTCTGCTTACATTACTGACTGTGGACACTTACACTACAGCAGCTACCAGGAAGAGTCTCCGGAAATTTTCGGATTTCTTTTCTACAGGATTCCAGACATTTGTTAATGATAGAAAGAAAAGTAATGAATAATATGTGTGTATGTGTTTGTTTGTGTGAGTGTGTGTGCGTATGTATGTATGTGTGTGTGTGTGTGTGTGTGTGTGTGTGTGTGTGACTGTTTGTGCATGAGTGTGTGTGTGTGTGTGTGTGTGTGTGTATGTGTGTGTATGTATGTGTATGTATGTGTGTGTGTGTATGTGTGTGTATGTATGTGTATGTATGTGCGTGTGTGTATTGTGTATGAGTGTGTGTGTATATGTTTGTTTGTGTGTGTGTATCTGTGTGTGTGTATATCTATGTGTGTGTGTGTGTGTTTGTGTTTGTTTGTGTATGTGTATAACTGTGTGTGTGTGTGTGTTTGTGTGTGTGAATGTGTGTATGTGTGTCTGTGTGTGAGTGTACGTGTGTGTGTGCATATATATGTATGTGTGTGTGTGTGTGTGTGTGTGTGTGTGTGTGTGTGTGTGTGTGTGTGTGTCTGTGCGTGACTGTTTGTGCATGTGTGTGTGTTTGTATGTGTGCGTATGTATGTATGTATGTATGTATGTATGTATGTATGTATGTGTGTGTATGTGTGTGTGAATTTGTGTGTATGTGTGTGTGTATGTGTGTGTATGTATGTGTATGTATGTGTGTGTGTGTATTTATGTGTGTGTATATGTTTGTGTGTGTGTGTGTGTATGTGTGTGTGTATGTATGTGTTTTTGTGTGTGTGTTTGTGTGTGTATCTATGTGTGTGTGCGTATATCTATGAGTGTGTATGTGTGTATGTGTGTTTGTTTGTGTGTGTGAGTGTGTGTATGTGTGTTTGTGTGTCAGTGTGTGTGGGTGTGTTTGTGTTTGTGTGTGTATTTGTCTGCGTGTTTGTGTGTGTGTATGTGTGTTTGTGTATGTGTGTCTGTGTGTGTGTTTGTTTGTGTGTATGTGTGTGTATGTATGTGTGTGTGTCTGTGTGTGTGTTTGTGTGTGTGTGTGTGTGTGTGTGTTTGTGTGTGTGTGTGTGTGTGTGTGTGTGTGTGTATTTGTTTGATAAAATTAATAATTCAGAGGAAAAAGTGCTCATGAATGAAGGCAGTCATCTGTTTAAGTCAGACGTCAGTTCTGGTGTATTAAGGTTTTCCTTGTGATGTTCCAGTTTATCGTCCACTTCATGTCCACTGTCACAATAACGGTGTGGAGATGATGAATGTCTACTGAATCAGAGAGAAAATCAGGAAGTCGGGATGATTTATGCTCCTGGTTGTTAAACTCTCTGGAATAACTTTGGAGCTGAAATGAAATCTGCAGTTACTTCATTCACTCGGATTTCTGACCAATCTCTGCACTCTGAGACCTTATGGCTTGGTCCAGGGTTCTTAACGAAAGTGTATATGAAGTGGAAGTGTACAGGAAGTGGAAGTGTACAGGACATGGAAGTGTACAGGCAGTGGAAGTGTACAGGAAGTGGAAGTGTACAGGATGTGGAAGTGTACAGGAAGAGGAAGTGTACAGGAAGAGAAGTGTACAGGAAGAGGAAGTGTACAGGCAGTGGAAGTGTACAGGAAGAGGAAGTGTACAGGAAGTGGAAGTGTACAGGCAGTGGAAGTGTACCGGAAGTGGAAGTGTACAGGAAGAGGAAGTGTAGAGGCAGTGGAAGTGTACAGGAAGTGGAAGTGTACAGGAAATGGAAGTGTACAGGAAGTGGAAGTGATGAAGCTGAAGAGTCTTATGACCAATGTTTTCATGGGCAAACTTTGATTTTTGGTGATTTTTATTTATGTTTACAGGACCCATATATAGCCACGCCCATTAATATCCTTAAAAGAGAAAGCTCACTGTGAGCTGAAAAGGACAAAAAACAGGTAAGAAAGAAAGAAAGAAAGAAAGAAAGAAAGAAAGAAAGAAAGAAAGAAAGAAAGAAAGAAAGAAAGAAAGAAAGAAAGAAGTAATCTGTATGAAGGAACACCACTTTAAGATCAACTTGGATGAAATCCCATCTTCTCATCACCCTTCCTGCTCCTCAATCACCACAACATCATTGTACTGCAAGGCTCAACCTCACTCATGTCCAGCAGAACAGCCAGAAACCTTGGGGTGACCTTCTTAAACTTTACAGACCACATTTCTGCTTGGTTCTGCAGCTTCATCCTGTAGCACAGAACATCTGGGCCTGCAGCTTCATCCTGCATCACAGAAGACCTGATCCCACAGCTTCATCCTGTATCCTAGAAGACCTCGTTCTGCAGCTTCATCCTGTATCACAGAAGACCCTCTACCTGATCCTGCAGCTTCATCCTGTATGACAGAACAGCTGGTCCTGCAGCTTCATCATGCATAACAGAAGACCTGGTCCTGCAGCTTCAACCTATTTCACAGAACAACTGGTACTGCAGCTTCATCTTGTATCACAGATCAAGTGGTTCTGCAGCTTCATCCTGTATCACAGAAGTCCTGATCCTGCAGCTTCATCCTGTATCACAGATCATGTGGTCCTGCATATTCATCCTGTTTCACAAAACATCTGGTAGTGCAGCTTTAGACTGTATCACAGAAGACCTGATCCTGCAGCTTCATCATGTCTCACATAAGATCTGGTCCTGCAGCTTCATCCTGTATCTCAGAACATCTGGTCCTGCAGGTTTATCCTGTATCACAGAAGACCTTCTAGCTGATCTTGCAGCTTCATCCTATATCACAGAACTTCTGGCCCTGCAACTTCATCCTGCATCACAGAAGACCTGATCTTACAGCTTCATCCTGTATCACAGAAGTCCAGGTACTGCAGCTTCATCCTATATCACAGAAGACCTGGTCCTGTAGCTTAATCCTGTGAAACAGAAACCTCTCTATCTGATCCTGTAGCTTTATCCTGTGTTACAGAACATCTGATCCTGCAGCTTTATGCTGTATCACAGAAGACCATCTACCTGGTCCTGCAGCTTCATCCTCTATCATAGACATCTGGTCCTGCAGCTTCATCCTGTATCACAGAGGACCCTCTACCTGATCCTGCAGCTTCATCCTGTAACACAGAAGACCCCCTCCCTTGTCCTGCAGCTTCATCCTGTATTATAAAACATCTGGCCCTGCAGATTCATCCTGCATCACAGAAGACCTGATCCTGCATTACAGAAGACCTGGTCCTGCAACTTCATCCTGTGTCACAGAATATCTGGTCCTGCAGCTTCATCCTGTATCACAGAAGACCCTCTAACTGATCCTGCAGCTTCATCCTGTATCACAGAACATCTGGTCTTGCAGCTTCATCCTGTATCACAGAAGACCTTCTACCTGATCTTGCAGCTTCATCCTGTATGACAGAACAGCTGGTCCTGCAGCTTCATCCTGTATCACAGAACATCTGGTCCTGCAGATTCTTCCTGCATCACAGAAGACCTGGTCCTGCAGCTTCATCCTGTATCACAGAAGACCCTCTACCTGATCCTGCAGCTTCATCCTGTATCACAGATGTCCTGGTCCTGCAGCTCTATCCTGTATCACAGAACATCTGGTCCTGCAGCTCTATCCTCTATCACAGAAGACCTGATTCTGCAGCTTCATCCTGTATCACAGAACATCTGGCCTTGCATCTTTATCCTGCATCATAGATGTCCTGGTCCTGCAGCTCTATCCTGTATCACAGAACATCTGGTCCTGCAGCTCTATCCTCTATCACAGAAAACCTGATCCTGCATCTTCGTCCTGTATCATAGAACATCTGGTCCTCCAGCTTCATCCTGTATCCCAGAAGACCTGGTCCTGAAGCTTTATCCTGTATCACAAAAGACCCTCTATCTGGTCCTGCAGCTTCATCCTGTATCACAGAACATCTGGTCCTGCAGCTCTATCCTCTATCACAGAAGACCTGATCCTGCAGCTTCATCCTGTATCATAGAACATCTGTTCTTGCAGCTTCATTCTGTATCACTGAAGACCTGATCCTGCAGCTTCATCCTGTATCACAGAACATCTGGTCCTCCAGCTTCATCCTGTATCCCAGAAGACCTGGTCCTGCAGCTTCATCATGTATAACAGAAGATCTAATCCTGCAGCTTCATCCTGTATCACAGAAGACCTGGTCTTGTAGCTTTGTCCTGTATCCCAGAAGACCTAATCCTGCAGCTTCATCCTGTATCACAGAAGACCTGATCCTGCAGAGGAACTATGACTCCAGACTGGTCTACTGCACTTCACTGCTCCTGAGACTCCCAGCCAGCTCCATCAAACCCTTCCAGATGATTCAGCAATACGCCTTTATTCAACCCTATGTCAGCACTGCCAACCCTATGTGGACAACAACAACATCCTAATTAATTTTACACATAACATTCTACACATGCTGTATCTGCATCACACAACTAATGCAGAAAGGACATTGTTCATATCACACTCTCCGGTGTCACCCAGATGAGGATGGGTTCCCTTTTGAGTCTGGTTCCTCTCAAGGTTTCTTCCTAATTCCATCTAAGGGAGTTTTTCCTTGCCACAGTCGCCTGAGTCACCTCAGGCTCGCTCACTAGGGAAAATTTTGTCTAACATCTAGGACTGTTTGTTTGTATGTTTATTGTTTCTTATGTTCTGTAAAGCTGCTTTGAGACAATGCTCTTTGTTAAAAGCGCTATACAAATAAAATTGAATTTAATTTAATTTAATTGAATATGGACCTATCAGGCACACAGTACCTCTGGTCCTGGTGAATGAGCCACTCCATTACCTTAGTCAGTCTCGAGGCTAATGTATACTGTATCCGTATACTGTGCCGTAGGACATCCAGCATGTCCTGCCCTATGACAGCCCAGAAAGCCTTGTAAAACTCAGCCGGGAGACTGTCTATACCTGACGCCTGTCCATTCTCCATCCTCTGGAGAGCCTCATGAAGCTCCTCAGCGACAGCTCCCTGTCCAATTCTCTGGTCGCTCGCTCAGAGAACTTTGGCAGGCCCACGAGGAAGCTGTCCTCCACCACTTGTGCCCTGACCACTCACTGCTGTACAGCTTTGAGTAATAGCTTACTGTCTGCTTGTGAATTTCAGTGGGCTCAGATAAGAGATCCCCTGATTCTGTTCGCACAGCATGTATGAATATTTTCTGCCCATTCTTTTGCACTAAACTGAAAAAGAACTTAGAAGGAGCGTCCAAGTCAGCTGCACTTTTAAAGCGTGAGCGGACCAGTGCCCCCTGTGCTGTAATGTCTAACAGGTCATTCATTTTGGCTTTTTTACTTTTGAGGGCTTCAATATGCCTTCGATTTCCAGTGGCCTCCAAACGCTGGAGTTCCACTACGCTGGAGTTCCACTATTCCACTATTAAAAGTAAAAGACTCTAAAATTAGTGTCTTATAAAAGTGCAGTGTTAAAATGCCAGTACGCGCTCCTAGGTTTAACGTTCTTTTTAGTGATAGTACACTGCACCATGCTATGGCCAGAGATACCTACTGGAACAATAAAACACTTAATAAAAAGCGTTAGCTGGTGTTTAAAACCATGAAAGCGATCTAGTCTTGCCAGGGAGAGTGAATTGTCTACAACATGGGCCCACGTGTACTGTCTCTTGTTCTTCTTAAAAGTTCTCCATATGTCACTTAACTTGTGGGCCTCCATCACCTCCCACAGACGCTTACAGGAAGCCATGTGAGGTTCTGCGTGGTTCCGATCCAAATCATCCGTAGTATAGTTAAAATCTCCACCCAGAATTAAAATATCTGCAGTGTTGCAGTCAGCAATAACATTGCTCAATGTGTCTAAAAAAACCATCCTCTCCACTGCACTGGTGGGAGTGTACACACAGATAAACACTAAAACCTCATTCTCATAAAAAGCTTTTACTTCTAAAAGCCTCCCAGTTAAAATCTCTTCAACTGAATAAGAACAAGGGATAAAATTGAGAGCAACGAGCAAGGCAACTCCACCACTGAGTGATGTGTTATAGCTTAAAATCACCAACCCATCCCACTCCTTCACCCAATCAGCAGCATTGCTGATATCACTGTCGTGGGGGCATTGGTGGCTCAGTGGTAGGTTTCTCGCCTATCATGCGGAAGGCCCAGGTTCGAACCCCAGCCACTGAATGCAGTGCTGTTCCCAAGCCCAGAAAAATGGGAGGGTTGTGTCAGGAAGGGCATCCGGCATAAAACATTTACCAAGTTGTTGTGCGGACCAGTTTGTCCACTGTGGCGACCCTGAACAGGGAGCAGCCGAAAGCAACTTCTACTCTCGTTATCAGTTTCTTTCAGATGGAAAATTTCTACATCGACAAAAGCTCCTTCTCTTCTGAAGAACTTAACATCATGAATGAACTGTCTGCGGTCAGGGAAAAACTCTTTAATGTCCTCTGCACTATAAACAACATTAATCTGTTCCCCCTGAGAATCGAAAGTTAAAACCGAGTCTGAGATGCAGTCATCACTGTCCGATTCTTGTTCCTCCACCTTCGTCTCTTTTTTAGCCTGCTTTTTCCCTTGTCCCTTACCTTGTTTTTTCCTTTTATTTGGTACTTTAAAAAAGGGCTCATCCACCATGTCCACATCTCCCCCGTCCCCCTGCACTGGTGTAGTGTCCGGTGTTTCCATGTGGTTGCCCTGCCCTGCACTCCAGCACTGCTCCCGAACCCACTGAGCTTTTCTCAATAGACCACGGCTTTGTCCGGTCCGGTCGAGCCGAGCGTGGCTCTGCCGCTGCCGGTTCGGCCGAGCGTGGCTTTTCTGGGGCTGGCTTAGCTCCAGTGGGCTTCTGGGCTGCAGGCTGGGCTTGGGGCTCACTCTCTGTCAGGTCTGGTGCAGCGGCAGCTCCGGGCTCCTCGGCAGACGGCCGGGAACAACCCCAGCCGGCTCGGCCACATCCTGCCCCGGTCGCTCAGAAAAACCGGGGTCACTCTGCCTGTCAGGGCAGGCCCATTCAAGATGCCCTGTTTGACTACATTTAAAACACTTAATGTCTGTTTCAGAAGAAACAAAGATGTTGTAATCGAAGCCATCTACAGTGAACTTATAAACAACGTTCAGCTCACTGACACCTTCTTTAAACACCATAAACACCATTCTTCTGAAAGAAACCAAGTGTTTCACCAATGGGGACTTACAGCCAAGGGGGATTTTCTTAATGGGGGAGACCATTCGCCCGTACCGAGACAGCTCTTTACCGATAGCTTCGTCAGAAATAAAAGGAGGGACATTAGACAACATAACTTTCTTAGCTGGGGAACTGAGGGGAGAAACCAATATCGTCTCATTATTGACCACTATTCCATTCTGGGTCAGTTTCCTCACTTCCTCCACATCATTCAGGAACACCACAATAGCACTGTTCATTCTTGAGGCAGAGACAATGTTCTCATGCCCCACCACGTTACCGACTGCCAGACAACAATCTTCTACACTCGCCGCACACACTATACACACACTATACACACACCGTGCCGGCGAGTCAACCTCTCACACAGTGTTGCGCACGGATCCGCCATCACCATGCTTCACCGACACGCTGCTCACACAGACACCTGCACACACAGACAGGCACGCACACACACACACGTTATTTTTCGCACACACACACACAAAAATAAATCTGAGATATTACACGGTAGAAATTGCACTTTAGTGCCGAAAAAATTGGCAACACGCCAACCGCTCTCACGTGCTCTACACGCCACACTCGCTTCTCCGAGAGAGAGAGAGAGAGAGAGAGAGAGAGAGAGAGAGAGAGAGAGAGAGAGAGAGAGAGAGAGAATTTGAATTTTAAAAACCCTTTATTGGGTTACATGGATACCATGTTGGACAGAAAAAAAAGCATCATATCATACCATCAAAGGCAGAGAGAAACAAATGCAGAATAAATTAAATGGGATAAATAGATAGAAAAAAACTCTAGAATGAGAAGAAAAAAAACAAAAACAAATAGGGAGAAAAGACAGTTAAAAGAAAACCTGAACAAAAAAGGAAAAAAACATCAGAAACTAAAACACGTTTAAGTTGTTATTTTCATCAACTTTACATAACACGTCATTTCTACCCCAAATCTCCATGAACACAGGCAGCTTCCCAACTAAAGCATAGTACGCATGTTCAACTCTGAGCCTGGCCGCTACTAAACCTTTAAACATAGCTACTACATCCACTGTAGCCTGTCCTAACATTTTGTTTTTCCTTGATATCCAGATCGACAGTTTCGCTGTTCCAGATAAAAAAATGAGCAGAACTACAGTGTTTTTGTTTTGCTGTGTATTTTGGCCCAAAAATAAAAATCTGAAGGGAGAAGACACCTCCTATGCCTGAAAACCAGCGTTCCAGCAACAGAAACAGATTTTTTTTAGCCATGTGCATTCTAAAAAGAGATGAAAAACAGATTCAGGCTTTAGGCAAAAAGGTCAACCCTCCTCAACACTAGGATCGAGGTGCACCCGATGTCTGTTTGTGGCTATCACCCCATGTACTACCCTCCACTGGAGGTCACCTGTCCGTTTGTCTATCGGACGCTTGTACAGGGACCGCCAGCTGCCTTTAGGGGAAAATCTGTTACCAAAATACTCAGTCTACCTACTAGCTGGAACTCCTGCTAAGGCCTGTGCATGCCACACCTTTACACAGAGCATGTACAGAGCTTTCTTCCCAGCCAGCTCGAAAGTGCCCAGTTCCAGAGTGGTGAAAGAAAGGATTAGTCTCTCATCCTCTTGCCACTCTTCCACAGCTGCACTGATGTTCAGCTAAGGGAACTCATACTGACCTCCATCTCTCCACTGGTCAATAACAGTTGGGTCATTCAGGAGCTCCTGGTAGGCAGCAAGCAGCGACCCCACTGTCTCTGCTGCCAGTTGGTCCAGTAGTCATTCTGACCTGATCCTGGTCTTTTCCCTGACATCTGCCCACCCTGTACTCACAATGTGACCTAGCTTTGTATAGCCAGCAGTTCTTAGATTTGAGCACAGGCTGACTGAGCACAAAACCCTTGGGTTGAGGAGATGGTTGTTGAACAAGGGCTCCTCCAGAAGCCATGCTCCTGCTGTTGCATCATGCTTCCAGCACAGACCTGTAAAACGGTGTGAGGTTCACCAAGCCTGTTTCTCGTAGGTTCATCAGGAACAAGTGTTTGTCCAAGCCCATTTCACCTGCCTTCCTTAGAAGCACAGTGCCTGTATCTGTACAGGACATTGAGCTGTGATATAGCAGCTTCTGGGCTGCTTGGAGTCTGAAGATCACTATCCTGGACCTGATGTCTAGCAATCCTTGTGCACCTTCTTGTACTGGTAGATACAGTACAGCAGCTCAAACCCAGTGCTGGCCTGACCAGAAGAAGCTCACCAGCTGCCTCTGCACTTCTTGCACAAGTCCTGCAGGTGGTTGCAATACGCAGAGTCTGTGCCATAAGGCTGAGGCAACCAAGTTATTAGCAACTAGAACTCTCCCCCTGTAGGACAACTGGGGCAGCAACCATTTCCATCTAGAAAATTTGGTGCACACTCTCTCCACTATGCCCTCCCAATTCTGTTTTTGGAAGTTGTCTGTTCCTAAAAAGACACCTAATACTTTTAGACCATTTTCACCCAATGTTAACTTTTCTGGCAGTACTGGAAGTTGGCCAGCCTGTACCTGACCTGCCCAAAAAGCCTCGCTTTTGTCCCAGTTTACTTTAGCTGATGAGGCATTCTGATACACCTGGAGTGCTGCACATAGGGTTTTGATGTATGCATATGCAGAGACTGATAACTTTGGGCCCTGAATCCCACCATGAACGTGGAACCCTGATAGCCTCTGTCTAAGATAAAACACTAGTGGTTCTATCGCCAAGGCATATAACTGTCCAGATAATGGACAGCCTTGCCTAATCCCCCTTGAGACTGGTATTGGCCAGATTAATCCACCTCCTACCTTTACCATACATGATGCCTCAGTGTACAGCAGCTTTACCCAATTTAAAAAAGTATCTCCAAAGCCAAAAGCTTTCAGAACTTCAAACAGGTATATGTGGTCTACTCGATCAAATGCCTTTTCCTGATCTAAGGAAATTAACCCTACAGTCTTATCAGAGGTTTTACAAATGTCTAGCACATCATGCACCAGAAACAAGTTATCAAAAATTGATCTGTGTGGAATGCAGTAGGTTTGGTCTTTTTCCACTACTGAATGGAGATGGTGCTTCAACCTGTTGGCTAAACATTTAGATAGGATCTTATAGTCTGTGGTCAAAAGTGCCACTGGTCTCCAATTTTTTAATAGGGACAGATCTCCCTTTTTAGGTAATAAAGACAGAACTGCACATTGGCATGAGACTGGTAAAAAACCTTCCCTTTTGCATTCATGCAACAGTTCAAAGAAATCCCCCCCAATGCAGTTCCAAAAACACTTCAAAAATTCTGACGGTAAACCATCAATCCCTGGTGACCCACCTGAGCAAAGCTGATTCACAGCAGTGGTGAGTTCTCCCAGTGTGAAGTCAGAGTCTAATACAGCTTTTGATTCAGAGTCTATTTGGGGAAGTCCGAGTGTAAATTGTTCGGTGCAGTTTAAGTCACAGTCCTCAGCAATGTAAAGGCCAGAGTAAAAATCCACGGCATGCTGACGCATTTCTGTGATATCAGTGGTCACTCTGCCATCAGGAAGACGAAGACAAACCATCTGTCTGTGCTGTGCAGTTGAACGTTCAAGGTTAAAGAAGAAGGCACTTGTTGCATTCATATCCTCAAGAGTTGTAAAGCGAGATCTGACAAGCGCTCCCTTCACTCTTTCATCCAGATATGAGCCCAGCTCCTTCTTCTTTTGATGCAGGGTCCTTAGTAAGTTAGGATCATGCAAACCAGTCAGTTGATTTTCAATGTACATTATCTCACTTTCAAGGGCCTTGATTGCTTGCTTCACCTTGGTACTGGAGTTGGCAGTGGTGGCTCAAGTGGTTAAGGCTCTGGGTCGTTGATGGGAGGACCGGGATTCAAGCCCCAGCATCACCAAGCTCCATTGTTGGGCAATTGAGCAAGGCCCTTAACCCTCTCTGCTCCAGGGGTGCTGTATCATAGCTGCCCCTGCGCTCTGACCCCAACTTCCTCAGCTGGGATATGTGAAGAAAAGAATTCCACTGTGCTGTAATGTATGTGTGGCGATAATAAAAAGGCTTCTTCTTCTCTGTTGACACAGCAGCTTAATCTCCACCTTCCCAACGTCCCAAGTTCTCAAAGGCATTCTTTTTGGTCTTCCAGTGTTCCCAGAAGCACCGAAACTGCTCACAGAAATCAGCATCCTGTAATAACTTGGTGTTAAAACGCCAAAAAGAGGATCTGCTAATGAACTGTGACATAATTATGGTAACAGAGGCTGACTGGTGATCAGAGAAACCTACTGGAGAAGTGGGACAGTCAATGACTCTACTGCTGAACTCTTTTGATATGTAGATCCTATCTAGCCATGCTGCACTGATTCTACCATCTGAAACCTTGATCCATGTGTACTGCTTGACTGTGGGGTTTTTTCTCTCCATATATCCAGGAGATTAAATTCTTTTAACAACTTTAAAAGACAGACAGAAGATTGTGTGTGTAGCTCCTCAGTATTGCGATGTAATGTAAAGTCTAATGTGCAGTTCCAGTCCCCTCCTACAACAAGACACCCTTCATTACCACACTGCTTTAATGCATTGCTCAGCTTACTGAAGAAGATAACACGCTCAAGCCCTACATTTGGTGCATAAACATTAATAAAATGAAAAACAACACCTTTGATTTCAGCTTTAGTTACTGTTAAGCGGCCTTTGACTATTTCCTCAACCTTTAAGATTTTAGCAGTTTTAGGAAATAAAGTAGTCACTCCTGCGCTGAGATTAGTGCCATGACTGAGTGTATGCTGTCCCTCCCACCACATACTCCACTCAACTTCATTATTTATATCACTGTGTGTTTCCTGAAGAAAAACCACGTCCAGTCTCTTCTGTTTTATAGTCTCTAATACTAAAGCTCTTTTATGTCTGTCCCTTCCACCATTGATATTAAGGGAGCCGATCCTTAGCATCTCCATGTTAAAGTGGGAAAGGAAAAGCAGAAAAAAGAGCAGAAAGAGGGAAAAAGACGCCGTGTGAATCATGACCGCTTTTTACAAGACTAAGACGACTCCTTCACCATCTTTCTCAGTCTCCTTACAGCTGCAACATTCTTCTTCAAACAAAACCTCTTCTTCTCACTTAGGAGATCTAACCCCACAGTTCTAGCCACCGATTTAATGAACTTTTCCTCATCAGGAAAAAATTCCTTAACAGTCACTTGTCTTCTAAAAGTCTTGTCTAAAAAGTTGTTAACTTCCTCTAAACTGTAGAGCGATTCTTCCCTTCCTGATTGACCACTTGTCTAGCTGCACTATTCTCCTCCATGGTGTCTTGTTATTGTCATGGTGCCCTTTATGAGGACAGGTCAGCCGCTTGTGTCCGATATCACCACACTCAAAACATTTCATATTTCCCGTGCTCGCATAAATCATAAAAGTTCTCCCTTCGTGCTTCACACGGAAGGAGATGTCCAGCGTGTTTTCTGGCGATTACAGAAACAAACACTTGTCTCCTGAACGATTCAACATGATGTAAAGCAGGATGTTTACAGCCCAGAGAAATCGTTTTAAAAGCACTCGTGATTTTACCGAAGCACTTAAGCTCACACTCCAGCGCTTCATTAGGGAGAAAAGGTGGACAATTAGAGATGGTGATTTTGGCGGAGGGGGTAGACAATGGCGAAATCTGTACATAGTTATCTTTAACCACTAATCCATTCACCGCCAACTCGCTGACTAAGCGTTGTTCTTTTGAAAACACTACAACTGCTCTGTTCATGCGGGAGGCGGAAATAATGTTCTCAAAACCTATTTTCTCACCAAGAGCTATGAGAACATCCTCCACCATGACACTCTGTCTGGTTTGGGGACCACAGGATTTCATCGCTGATTTTTGCAGATGATGTTGTTTTGTTGGCTCCTTCAAGCCTGGACTTACAGCATGCACTGGGGTGTTTTGCAGCTGAGTGTGAAGCGGCTGGGATGAGGGTCAGCACCTCCAAATCGGAGGCCATGGTTCTCGACCGGAAAAAGGTGGCTTGCACCCTTCAGGTTGGAGGGGAGCTCCTTCCTCAAGTGGAGGAGTTTAAGTATCTCGGGGTCTTGTTCACGAGTGAGGAAAGGATGGATCGTGAGATTGACAGACGTATTGGTGCAGCGGCAGCAGTAATGCGGTCTATGTACCGGTCTGTTGTGGTGAAGAAGGAGCTGAGCCAGAAGGCGAAGCTCTCGATTTACCAGTCAATCTACGTTCCTACTCTCACCTATGGTCATGAGCTCTGGGTCATGACTGAAAGGGTAAGATCCCGGATACAAGCGGCCGAAATAAGCTTCCTCCGTAGGGTGGCGGGGCTTTCCCTTAGAGATAGGGTAAGGAGCTCTGTCACCCGGGAGGAGCTCGGAGTAGAGCCGCTGCTCCTCCACATCGAAAGGGGGCAGTTGACGTGGCTCGGGCATCTGTTTCGGATGCCTCCGGGACGTCTCCCTGGAGAGGTGTTCCGGGCATGCCCCACCGGGAAGAGGCCCCGGGGAATTCCCAGGACACACTGGAGAGACTATGTCTTTCGGCTGGCCTGGGAACGCCTCGGGGTCCCTCCAGAAGAGCTGGAGGAAGTGTCTGGGGAGAGGGAGGTCTGGGCATCCCTACTTAGACTGCTGCCCCCGCGACCCGGCTCCGGATAAGCGGAAGACAATGAATGAATGAATGAATGAAGGAATGTTCATGTGCAGCTTTACACACCGTCAATGTCTCTTTAGCCAGAGCACATTCAGTGATGATGACTTTATGATCAGGAAGTGTCATGGAGACAGCTGTTGTTTTGAGAAAACTGTTACTTGTGTTCCAGGATTTATAAAACCAGTCCAGAGCCACAGCAGAGTTAAACACAGTGCTAACTTTTATCACGGCGTGTTTCACCATGAGAAAAAAAAGGGAGGGAAGAAACAGTCAAGAGAAGAAGTACAGATGTAAGAAAACATACTTATTCTGTTTTCCCTCTCGTTAGCCTTTAAACACGAGGCAGTTTTCCTCATCTAATTGTGGTGATATGTTTCTTCAACCTGTATCCTTTCTGCTTTGAGAGCGCTCTATAACTGCACACTTTTCGTGCCCGCGCCACAGAGGAGACAAACTTATCAAGGTTAGGAAAAAAATCAATTACCTCTACACCTGCCTTCCCTTTAGTGTTATCAAGAAATACATTAATTTCCTCCACAGTGTAGAAATCCTTTTCAGCTACTTCTATTTCAGTAATATCTGACCACTGCTCCTCATCTCTCATGCTATCCTCAATAAGCTGGGATGACCCATCAAAACCATCAGCCAGACCTTCCTCTGAACCTCCGGCCTGTACTGCATCAGTGGACACACACACCCTCAGCACTGCCCTGAGCCTCGGTCTTTTCTTTAGAAACAGTCTTAATCACTGTATTTACAGAAACAAGCTACATCCAGGCTGTTCATCATCTACAACTCTTACACCATTCTCACTCACCTCCTTCTGCCCCTTCACCTCCTCAGTGGCTCCATTCACCTGGACAGAACCTTCTCCTTCATTATCCTCCGTATGATGGTCAGTGATGGTCAGGCTGTTCATCATCTACAACTCTTACACCTTTCTCACTCACCTCCTTCTGCCCCTTCACCTCCTCAGTGGCTCCATTCACCTGGACAGAACCTTCTCCTTCATTATCCTCCGTATGATGGTCAGTGTTATTAATATTAGTGTTTGAGACAGACAGGCGACGGTCGGTGTTCACGCTCTTATTATTATTTTTTACAGCCGAGCGGGGCTTGTGATCTTACTGAAACACTTTAACTCCTTAGTGATGGTGTTGTTAGGGACAAAAGGTGGAACATTAGACACGGTGATTCTGGTGGCTGGGACAGACAGCGGGGTAACAGTCACATGAGCTCCTCCCACCCATATTCTGTCCACAGACAACTGATTCACCAGAGATTCACTTTTTAGGAAAACAATGATGGCCTTGTTCATGCGCGAGGCCGACAGTATGTTGTCGAACCCCACCTGCTCTCCGACAACCTCCAGCACCTCTTCAACACTGACACCGGGCTCAGGTACACTCCTGCACCCGCTACAGAGAGAGAGTCGGCGTTCCCTGCGTGGGGGAAGATGCCATACCGGCGTCTTACACACACTTACACACACACACACACACACACACACACCAAACTAGCTATCAACAACAACAACAAAAAAAAATGACTAAAGAGAGGGAAAACCATTAAATAAAACACTATTTTCACCACTCACTCGTGCTGAAGCACCTCGCTCTCACACACACACACCCACTCCCAGCATGCAACAGAGAGAGAGAGAGAGGGAGAGAGAGAGAGAGAGAGAACGAGAGTGAGAGACAGAACGAGAGTGAGAGACAGAGAGAGAGACAGAGACAGAGATAGAGAGAGACAGAGAGAGAAAGAGAGAGAGAGACAGACAGACAGACAGAACGAGAGAGACACAGACAGAGAGAGAGAGAGAGACAGAATGAGAGAGACACAGAGAGGGAGAGAGACAGAGAGAGAGAGAGAGAGATAGAGATAGAGAGAGAGAGATAGAGAGAGAGACGGTTTATTCTCCTATGATGTTTTATTCCAGAGAGAATAAAATGAGAAGAAAAGGTCAGCAGTAAAGAAGACTGATGTTGTTTTTGAGACATGGACAGTGGAGAGAGGAGAAGAAAAAAGGATTTTTGACATTTGAAAGACAATTTTATTATTTTATTCTACTTCTCCTGGTGGAAACACAATAACGAACTTATTCAGGATATTCATATTAAACAGATATGAATTCACAGTGTAGACATCTTTCTCTCATTTTCCCTTCTTTATTTATATTTTCTGTAAATCTGAACCAGATGCTGGTAGTGAGGTTTAGGATGAGTGAGGAAACGTAATGAAGTGTGTAAGGCAGTGATTTACATTCTGATTAAATGTCCTTGAATAATTTTGATGGCTCAACAATCGCTGCCAAGTTTCACAGAAACACTCGTGATTTGCTTCTCATCATAAAAACCTGTGCGATGATTTACGCGGACGTCGTTCCCTCGCGCCATGTTTTCAGGGCTTCAGGGCTTAAATGCACTTTATAAAGAAAGTTCTCTGATATCCTTTGAATGATATTACTGCAATTTCACTCATATACACTGAGTTCCATAAGTATTCACACCCCCAACCACCACCCCTACCCCCACCCCATCCCTATCCCCCCATTTGCAGTTGCAAATGCGACATGTCTCTATCTCATTTTTTTTGGGGGCAAAATTGCATTATGGAAGCCAGCAGCTGGAAACCAGTTCCTCTGATTCTCAATTAGACTGAGGTCAGAGTGTCAGCAATCCTCTTCAGAGCTCTACACATTTGCTGCGTGTGCTTTTGTTTTGGCTCGAGTCCCGTCTACACCATTGGTTTATTTCCCAAATGAGTACACCTGCTCTAATCCTGCTCTTGATTAGTTTTTTCTTTTTATCCTCTCATGATATATCAATGTCTCTTTACTTGAGCGAAGCCTTTCTGTTCAAACTTTCTGTTGTTTGATTTGATTTTGGCCCACTTGTGTATTGAACTCTGCTTTAAAAAAATATTCTTTTTATTTCTAAATCAGCCTGCAAAACAAACAAACAAACAAACAAACAAACAAAACAAATGAATGAATGAATGAATGAATGAATGAATGAATGAACGAATGAATAAATAAATAAATAAATAAATAAATAAATAAATGAATGAATATATATATATATATATATATATATATATATATATATATATATATATATATATATATACCCCTGCTTGAGCCGCCACCTTATTGTGGTGGAGGGGTTTGAGTAACCGAATGAACCTAGGAGCCATGTTGTCAGGGGCCTAGTGCTCCTGGTAGGGTCTCCCAAGGCAAACGGGTTCTAGGTGACGGGTTCTAGACTAAGTGCGGTTCAAGACCCTTATGGAAATAAAATCAAAGACCGTTACGTCGCCTGGACTGGCGTCACCGGGTCCCCACCCTGGAGCCAGGCCTGGGGTTGGGGCACGCAGGCGAGCACCTGGTGGCCGAGTCTTTGCCTGCGGGACTCGGCCGGGCACAGCCCGAAGAAAAGACGTAGGCCCACCTTCCCGTAGGCCCACCACCCGCAGAAAGGAGCATAAGGGTCCGGTGCAATGTGTTTTGGGTAGCAGTCATGGGCGGGGGCCCCGACAACCCAAACCCTGGACAAAGAATCTGGTTTTTGGGACATGGAATGTCACCCCACTGGGGGGGAAGAAGCCCGAGCTGGTGAGGGAGGTCGAGCGGTACCGGCTAGAGATACTCAGGCTTGCCTCCACACACAGCCTGGGCTCTGGAACCCAACTCCTTGAGAGAGGTTGGACCCTCTTCTTCTCTGGAGTGCCCCATGCTGAGAGGCGTCGGGCTGGGGTGGGCTTGCTTATAGCCCCCCAGCTCAGCCGCCATGTGCTGGAGTTTTCCCCGGTAAACGAGAAGGTTGTTTCCCTGCGCCTTTGGGCCGGGGATAGGTGTCTCACTGTTGTTTCGGCTTATGGGCCGAACGGCAGTGTGGAGTACCCAACCTTCTTGGAGACTCTGCGAGGGGTGCTGGAAGGTGCTCCAACTGGGGACTCCATAATTTTGCTGGGGGACTTCAACGCCCATGTGGGCAACGACAGCGATACCTGAAGGGGTATGATTGGGAGGAACGGCCCCCCTGATCTGAACTCGAGTGGTGTCCTGTTGCTGGACTTCTGTGCTAGTCACAGCCTGTCCATAACAAACACCATGTTCAAGCATAAGGGTGCCCATCAGTACACATGGTACCAGGACACCCTAGGCTGGAGATCAATGATCGACCTTGTGATCGTGTCATCTGACCTTCGGCCGCATGTCTTGGACACTTGGGTGAAGAGAGGGGCGGAGCTGTCAACCAATCACCACCTGGTGGTGAGTTGGATCCGCTTATGGAGGAGGATGCCGGACAGACTTTGCAGGCCCAAACGTATTGTGAGGGTCTGTTGGGAACGTCTTGCTGATCCCTCTGTTAGGGGGGTCTTCAAATCCCACCTCCAGGAGAGTTTCAACCAGATCCCGAGGGAGGTTGGGACCTTGTGGACCATGTTCTCCTCCTCCATTGTTGACGCAGCCATCCGGAGCTGTGGCTGTAAGGTCTCTGGTGCCGGTCGCGGCGGCAATCCCCGAACACAGTGGTGGACACTGGAAGTAAGGGATGCCGTCAAGCTGAAGAAGTTGTCCTATCGAGCCTGGTTGGCTCGGGGGACTCTGGAGGCATACCGGCAGGCCAAGCGAACTACAGCCATGGTGGTCTCGGAAGCAAAAACTCGGGTCTGGGAGGAGTTCGGTGAGGCCATGGAAAAGGATTATCAAACGGCCTCGGGGAAATTCTGGCAGACCATTCGGCGCCTCAGAAGGGGTAAGCAGCTCTTTGCCAACACTGTTTATGGTGGAGGTGGAGAGTTGCTGGCCTAGACTGGGGATATTGTCGGATGGTGGAAGGAATACTTCGAGGATCTCCTGAACCCCACTGACACGCCTTCTGTAGAGAAACCAGAGGCCGAGGACTCAGAGGTAGATTCATTCATCACCCAAGCTGAAATATATAAAATAAATAAATAAATAAATGAACAAATAAATGAATAAACGAACAAATAAATGAATAAATAAATAAATATATATATATATATATATATATATATATATATATATATATATATATATATATATATATACATACAAACCCGATTCCAAAAAAGTTGGGACACTGTACAAATTGTGAATAAAAACAGAATGCAATGTTGTGGAAGTTTCAAATTTCAATATTTTATTCAGAATACAACATAGATGACATATCAAATGTTTAAACTTTTAAACGTTTAAATGTTGGCATCCCCTCTTCTTTTTATAACAATCTGCAAACATCTGGGGACTGAGGAGACAAGTTGCTCAAGTTTAGGAATAGGAATGTTGTGGCATTTTTGTCTAATACAGGCTTCTAGTTGCTCAACTGTCTTAGGTCTTCTTTGTCGCATCTTCCTCTTTATGATGCGCCAAATGTTTTCTATGGGTGAAAGATCTGGACTGCAGGCTGGCCATTTCAGTACCCGGATCCTTCTTCTACACAGCCATGATGTTGTAATTGATGCAGTATGTGGTCTGGCATTGTCATGTTGGAAAATGCAAGGTCTTCCCTGAAAGAGACGACGTCTGGATGGGAGCATATGTTGTTCTAGAGTTAGACCTATAGAGTTTTAGCCGGCAACGGCGAATGGCACGGTGGATTGTGTTCACCGACAATGTTTTCTGGAAGTATTCCTGAGCCCATGTTGTGATTTCCATTACAGTAGCTTTCCTGTATGTGATGCAGTGCCGTCTAAGGGCCCGAAGATCACGGGCGTCCAGTATGGTTTTCCGGCCTTGACCCTTATGCAGAGATTGTTCCAGATTCTCTGAATCTTTGGATGATATTATGCACTGTAGATGATGATAACTTCAAACTCTTTGCAATTGTTCTCTGAGAAACTCCTTTCTGATATTGTTCCACTATTTTTCGCCGCAGCATTGGGGGAATTGTTGATCCTCTGCCCATCTTGACTTCTGAGAGACACTGCCACTCTGAGAGGCTCTTTTTATACCCAATCATGTTGCCAATTGACCTAATAAGTTGCAAATTGGTCCTCCAGCTGTTCCTTATATGTACATTTAACTTTTTCGGCCTCTTATTGCTACCTGTCCCAACTTTTTTGGAATGTGTAGCTCTCATGAAATCCAAAATGAGCCAATATTTGGCATGACATTTCAAAATGTCTCACTTTCAACATTTGATATGTTATCTATATTCTATTGTGAATAAAATATAAGTTTATGAGATTTTTAAATTATTGCATTTCTTTTTTATTTACAATTTGTACAGTGTCCCAACTTTTTTGAAATCGGGTTTGTATATATATATATATATATATATATATATATATATATATATATATATATATATACATAATAATAATAATAATATATAATAATATATATAATAATATATAAATAATGAATGAATGAATGAATATATAAATAAGTAAATAAATAAATAAACAAAAAAATAAATGAATGAATGAATATATAAATGAATGAATGAATGAATATATAAATAAATAATTAAATAAACAAACAAATGAATGAATGAATGAATGAATGAATGAATATATAAATAAACAAACCCAACAGCCACTTACATTATGAACAGAATATTACACACATTATTCAAATGTGTACAGAAAACTTAAAACCCTGAAACTGGAGACTCCGTCCATGTTAAATAAATGTTTCTTTACAGAAAACTTCACCATATCAACAAATAAACATGGAGCATCCTTCATACAAGATCCTTCAAACGAGTCGTTATTGTAGAAACAATAACCTATTAGAACAAACACCATCAGGTGGTTTCTTTCTTACACACCCTTGGGCAGCTCACGATTTCTTGACTGGAACAGGTTATTTTCTAGGATTCTTCTGTAATTTGGTTTCATCAAACTGGATGAAAAGCCTCCACACAACACCATGCTACCACCACCACCATGTTACTCAGTTACTCAGCGTCCCTGTTCTACACTCAGCATTTGCTAAGTGGGTTTGGGGTGGTTCAAATGGTTAAGAGTGTAGTTCTTCACTGGAGGATCAGGGTTCAAGCTCCACTGTTGGGCAATTGAGCAAGGCCCTTCACCCTCCCTGCTCCATGGGGCACTTTATCATAGCTGCCCCTGTGCTCTGACCACAACTTCCTCAACTGGGATATGCAAAGAAAAGAATTCCACTGTGCTGTAATGTATGTGTGGTGATAATAAAGGCTTTGTGCCCTCAGTTTTTCTTTTTCTTCTTAAGGTGTGTCTCAAATCACAGCAAATAAAATGGTTCTTCAAAAAAACCTTGACCTCAATGGAATTTGTCCATTGCAATAAGGTTCTTGGTAGCAGAAAAAGGTTCTTTAGACTTATATAAACATTTTTATGACACCAAGAAAAAGGCGGTAGTTTTTAGAACTGTTTACTAAAAGGTTTTTTTAGAGAAAACAAAAATGGTTCTTCCTGCGAAAATCATATTTGGTTCTTCCTGTCACGTTTATCTTTAAGACGGGAATGGTGGAGTTCTCCATCGCTAAGCTAACGAAAAGAGGTGAAGCCTGCAACTGGAACATTAGCAAAATTAGTTGATTAATCTCTCTGCCTGTCTGATCTCTTATTCATTTATAAATCTTGTTAGCAGACCATCCATTGTCTTCCACTTATCCGGAGCCGAGTCGTGGGGGCAGCAGTCTAAGTAGGGATGCCCAGACCTCCCTCTCCCTAGCCACTTCCTCCAGCTCTTCCGGAGGGACCCTGAGGCGTTCCCAGGCCAGCTGAAAGACATAGTCTCTCCAGCGTGTCCTGGGTCTTCCCCGGGGCCTCTTCCCGGTGGGGCATGCCCGGAACACCTCTCCAGGGAGACGTCCCGGAGGCATCCGAAACAGATGCCCGAGCCACCTCACTGCCCCCTTTCGATGTGGAGGAGCAGAGGCTCTACTCCGAGCTCCTCCCGGGTGACAGAGCTCCTTACCCTATCTCTAAGGGAGCGCCCTGCCACCCTACGGAGGAAGCTCATTTCGGCCGCTTGTATCCGGGATCTTACCCTTTCGGTCATGACCCAGAGCTCATGACCATAGGTGAGAGTAGGAACGTAGATTGACTGGTAAATCGAGAGCTTCGCCTTCCGGCTCAGCTCCTTCTTCACCACAACAGACCGGTACATAGAACGCATTACTGCTGCCGCTGCACCGATACGTCTGTCAATTTCACGATCCATCCTTCCCTCACTCGTGAACAAGACCCCGAGATACTTAAACTCCTCCACTTGAGGAAGGAGCTCCCCTCCAAACTGAAGGGTGCAAGCCACCTTTTTCCGGTCGAGAACCATGGCCTCAGATTTGGAGGTGCTGACCCTCATCCCAGCCGCTTCACACTCAGCTGCAAAATGCCCCAGTGCATGCTGTAAGTCCAGGCTTGAAGAGGCCAACAGGACAACATCATCTGCAAAAATCAGCGATGAAATCCTGTGGTCCCCAACCCGGACTCCCTCCAGCCCCTGGCTGCGCCTAGAAATTCTGTCCATAAAAACAATGAACAGAACCGGTGACAAAGGACAGCCCTGTCGGAGCCCAAAATGCACTGGGAACAGATCTGACTTACAGCTGGCAATGCGAACCAAGCTTCTGCTCCGGTTATATAGAGACCGAACAGCCCTTAACAGAGGGCCATGGACCTCGTACTCCCAGAGCACCTCCCACAGAATGCCACGAGGGACACGGTCGAAAGCCTTCTCCAAGTCCACAAAACACATGTGGACTGGTTGGGCAAACTCCCACAAACCCTCGAGCACCCTGTGGAGGGTATAGAGCTGGTACAGTGTTCCACGACTAGGTCGAAAACCGCATTGCTCCTCCTGTATCCGAGGTTCGACTAACGGTCAGACTCTCCTCTCCAGTACTCTGGAATAGACTTTCCCTGGGAGGCTGAGGAGTGTGATCCCCCTATAGTTGGAACACACCCTCCGGTCCCCCTTCTTAAAAAGAGGGACCACCACCCTGATCGCCCAGTCCAGAGGCACTGTCCCTGACTGCCACGCTATGTTGAAGAGACGTGTCAGCCAAGACAGCCCCACAACATCCAGAGACTTAAGGTACTCAGGGCGAATCTCATCCACCCCCGGTGCCTTGCCACCAAGGACCTGCTGAACTACCTCAGTGACCTCAGCTTGGGTGATGACTGAATGTACCTCCGAGTCCTCGGCCTCTGGTTCCTCTACAGAAGGCATGTCAGTAGGGTTGAGGAGATCCTCGAAGTATTCCTTCCACCGTCTGACAATATCCCCAGTCGAGACCAGCAACTCTCCACTTCCACCATAAACAGTGTTAGCAAAGAGCTGCTTACCCCTTCTGAGGCACCGAACAGTCTGCCAGAATTTCCCCGAGGCCGTCCGATAGTCCTTCTCCATGGCCTCACCGAACTCCTCCCAGACCTGAGTTTTTGCTTCCGAGACCACCATGGCTGTAGTTCGCTTGGCCTGCCGGTATGCCTCAGCTGCCTCCGGAGTCCTCCGAGCCAACCAGGCTCGATAGGACTCCTTCTTCAGCTTGACAGCATCCCTTACTTCCAGTGTCCACCACTGTGTTCGGGGATTGCCGCCGCAACCGGCACCAGAGACCTTATGGCCACAGCTCCGGATGGCTGCGTCAACAATGGAGGTGGAGAACATGGTCCACTCACACTCAATGTCCCCAACCTCCCTCGGGATCTGGTTGAAACTCTCCTGGAGGTGGGAATTGAAGACCCCCCTAACAGAGAGATCAGCAAGACGTTCCCAACAGACCCTCACAATACGTTTGGGCCTGCAAAGTCTGTCCGGCATCCTCCTCCGCAAGCGGATCCAACTCACCACCAGGTGGTGATCAGTTGACGGCTCCGCCCCTCTCTTCACCCGAGTGTCCAAGACATGCGGCCGAAGGTCAGATGACACGATCACAAGGTCGATCATTGATCTCCGGCCTAGGGTGTCCTGGTACCACATGTACTGATGGACACCCTTATGCTTGAACATGGTGTTTGTTATGGACAGGCTGTGACTAGCACAGAAGTCCAGCAACAGGGCACCACTCGAGTTCAGATCAGGGGGGCCGTTCCTCCCAATCACGCCCCTCCAGGTATCACTGTCGTTGCCCACATGGGCGTTGAAGTCTCCCAGCAAAACTATGCAGTCCCCAGTTGGAGCACCTTCCAGCACCTCTCGCAGGGTCTCCAAGAAGGTTGTGTACTCCACACTGCCATTCGGCCCATAAGCCGAAACAACAGTGAGACACCTATCCCCGGCCCAAAGGCGCAGGGAAACAACCCTCTCGTTTACCGGGGAAAACTCCAGCACATGGCGGCTGAGCTGGGGGGCTATAAGCAAGCCCACCCCAGCCCGACGCCTCTCACCATGGGGCACTCCAGAGAAGAGAGTCCAACCTCTCTCAAGGAGTTGGGTTCCAGAGCCCAGGCTGTGTGTGGAGGCAAGCCCGACTATATCTAGCCGGTACCGCTCAACCTCCCTCACCAGCTCGGGCTCCTTCCCCCCCAGTGAGGTGACATTCCATGTCCCAAAAGCCAGATTCTTTGTCCAGGGTTTGGGTCGCTGGGGCCCCTGCCCATGACCGCTACCCAAAACACATGGCACCGGACCCTTATGCTCCTTCCTGCGGCTGGTGGGCCTACGGGAAGGTGGGCCTATGTCGTTTCTTTGGGCTGTGCCCGGCCGAGTCCCGCAGGCAAAGACTCGGCCACCAGGTGCTCGCCTGCATGCCCCAACCCCAGGCCTGGCTCCAGGGTGGGGCCCCGGTGACGCCAGTCCAGGCGACGTAACGGTCCTTGATTTTACTTCAATAAGAGTCTTGAACCGCTCTTAGTCTGACCCGTCACCTAGAACCTGTTTGCCTTGGGAGACCCTACCAGGAGCACTAGGCCCCTGACAACATGGCTCCTAGGTTCATTCGGGTACTCAAACCCCTCCACCACAATAAGGTGGTGGTTCAAGGAGGGGTTGTTAGCAGACCTTAATGAAATATTTTTGTGGGACATTTTTGCCTGATGTTAATGCCAGGTGTGAACAGGGACAGTGTGGATCATATGTTCTCAACGTTCTCAGAGAGGTTCTCAATCTTTTCATAGCCAGTAACTGAGGGAAATAAATTCCACAGACCTCCTTATGTACAGACTTAATTCATGAATGTTATAAAAACATGTTTAATAATATTTACGGGAGTCAAGAAGGTTCTTTATCAGAGTTTTCCACCTCAGGAACATTGATGCCAGTGTGTTCGATTCCCTTCTCTCTCAGCATTACATCACGCTGTTAATTTACATGCAAATCCAAGCCTAAATCCATACAGTGCTGTAAATTACCATTCTGTTAGGCGCTCATTGTTTCTGTTTGCCTCTAAACTAATTATAAAATTCGACCTTTAAAGTATTGTGTGTGACGAACAGGTTACATTTTTAATTAATCATGTACACTGTAATTATTCATCTCATGACATTCACTGCTACACTAATCAATCAGTGTGTCGAGATGACTGAAACCTTTATTGAGCACATGCTTGCAATATCAGAGCGCTTCAAATTAATATTTTATCATTTAGGGAGAGGTTTTAATATTACAGCGACAGAGCGCAATAGACTGCAGGTCCATATATTCTGTGTGTTTATTATATTTTATATAAAACTACAACACTGAGCTCATCCTGTACACAGAGCCATGACACCTCCACAGCTGGAGACTTCACACTGATCTGAAACAGGTTCTGGATTATTAAAAAAGATTAAAAAAAGTTTTATGTGGGAGAATCAGACTATAATAAGATGTCTTTTGAGGCGTGAAACCGATTAAGCAATCCAAAAGGATTTGTGATTTGCATAAAAACCAAAGATTTCATTTCCATTTAGCCGAACGTTACTCATTTGAATGACACAGAAAGCACTCTGATGAGGATTAAACCCTCTGAAATATAGCTTGCTTCAGGTTTTTTTTGTTTTAAATAAAGACACTTGTGAAATTTATGGCATTAAAATCAGACAGCATCGATTGCTGGGGTTCAAGCACTGGGATGTCCATCTGGCCCTCATCCACTAGCATAACCTAGCATATAACTGGCAGCATTATTATTGATCTTGGTCAGGCACATTTATGGCTCCGCCAAGCTGACCTACAATTTCACTAAATTTTCTCGATTTCGATCTCAAATCCAGTCCTATATTATAACTTTTATAGTACCTATAGTATCCTATAATATTCTCACTCCAAACACGTTTTATATCGCTAGTTTTATTTGTTTTCCAAAACACTCGCTTATAGCCGGTTAGCTTAATAGCATTGCTAATTAGTTAGCCCGGCTACCACAAGTTTGTTTACGTTTTCACACCGGTTATCTCTGTTTACTACTACAACTAAACACTATGTCGGTTGTGTGTCTGCCTTTGAGTGCAGGTGAGGATTCTTTCAAGCTGCACTCAGTGGATTTGGAGCTGGAGGCCGTGGAGAAGCAGATCCGCGACCTACAGGTGAAGCAAGCCCAACTGCAACAGCGGAAAGCCGCGTTGGAATCGTCCTGGACTGACGCTCACCTGTCCCAGGTAAATTCGCGGCGGGAAACAAACATTCTCACAACCTCAACTCCATGTGCTTCTCTGCCCAGGCCCAGCGCACCAAGGACGCGGCCCACCCAGGTTTCATTCACTCCGGCGCCGGGGTACCACACAGCCTGGATGCAGCAGCAGCGGAAGACGCGAGCCGAGCCCCGGGAGAGGAGCTCTCCCCCTCCGCTGCACCTGTCTTCGAGATCTCGACCCAGAACCACTCTGCTCCCCTTCATGAGACGGGGTGCGATGCGGTGATCATTGGAGACTCCAATGGAGACTGTTCCCGAATAGTGAGATCAAAGAATAAATTCATTAATAGCCCTCGAAATAATCTAATCGCAGTTATACCTGAAAAACGCCAAATAATTAAAGAAAAACAATTCCTAAAGTTTGGGCTTCTCAACATTAGATCCCTTGCACAGAAAGCACTTATTGTTAATGAAATGATCTCAGATTATAGTTTTGATACACTCTGCCTTACTGAAACCTGGCTTAGGCCAAATGAATTCATTAGTCTGAATGAGTCCACTCCGTCAGGATATCACTATAAGCATGTGCCCCGTCAGACTGGTCGTGGAGGTGGTGTTGCAACTATTTATAGCAACTCTCTTAACGTTACTCAGAAAACAGGACCCAGCTTTAACTCATTCGAAGTGCTTGTTCTTAATGTTACACTCACAGACATAAATAAAAAATCTCTACTATATCTTGCGCTGGCCACCGTATATAGACCCCCAGGGCCCTACGCCGATTTTCTTAAAGAGTTTGCACATTTACTCTCAGACCTACTGATTAATTTTGACAAGGTGTTGATTGTAGGAGACTTCATGTAGACGATTCCAATGATGCCTTAGGACTTGCATTTATGGATTTATTAAATTCTTTTGTTGTTAAACAAAACATTACTAGACCAACTCATCGTTTTAATCATACGCTAGATTTAATTATATCACATGGAACAGATGTCACTGATATAGATATTTTACCTCAAAGTGATGATGACAGACCATCACCTCTTAGTGTACACTCTACCTGTAGAACATATTAGACATGTCTCTCCTCGTTATCGATTCAGTAGAACTATTATCCCGACCACTAAAGACAAATTCCCAAGTAATCTACCGCATCTGTCCAAACTTCTCACCAGACCCCTAAATACAGATGATCTAGATGAATTAACTAACAGCATAGGCACTATTTTCTCCAGCACACTAGATACTGTTGCCCCCATCCGATTAAAAAAGGTCAGAGATAAAACATCTGCACCATGGTACAATAGTCATGCCCTCAAGAGAGCAACTTGTAACCTCGAGCGAAAATGGAGAAAAACTAAATTAGAAATTTTTAGAATTGCTTATAAAGACAGTATGTCCAGCTATAGACAGGCTCTAAAAGCTGCTAGGGCTGAGCATCTGAGAAAACTGATAGAAATAAACCAAAACAATCCCAGATTCTTATTTAGTACAGTGGCTAGACTAACAAAACATCAGATATCTGAAGAGAATACTCCATCACAGTTTAGTAGTGAGGACTTTATGAACTTCTTCACCGACAAAATCGATAGCATCAGGAACAAAATAATTGATGTTCAACCTTTGACAGCATCCGGTGGTCTAGTCCAACCTAAAGCTTCACATTTAAAGCTACAATGCTTTACAGGTATAGGACAGGAAGAGCTGTATAAACTTATCACCACGGCTAATTCAGCAACATGTTTGTTAGATCCAATTCCAACTAGATTGCTGAAAGAAGTGATACACACAGCTGGAGAGCTTCTCCTCAACATTATTAATTCCTCGTTATATTTAGGTCACATCCCTAAACCTTTCAAGCTAGCAGTTATTAAGCCTCTTCTTAAGAAACCTAAACTAGACCCTAATGACATCAAATTACAAACCGATTTCAAACCTTCCTTTTATATCTAAAATATTAGAAAAGGTTGTGCTCCATCTTACAGGAAAACTCTATCCTTGAAGAATTTCAGTCAGTCATTACAGTCCATCATGCTCCTTAAGATCTCGAAACTCCGGATTTCTGGTAATTTCCAGAATATCAAAGTCTACAAAAGGGGGTAGAGCTTTTTCGTATTTTGCTCCTATACTTTGGAATAGTCTTCCTGACAGTGTTTGGGGCTCAGACACAGACATATCGCTTTAGCCAGGCATACACCTAATAAATCCCATAACTTTGTACTCCAATACATCTGATTAAATGCACATCATCATCTAGTGCCTGCGAATATTATGAATAGCAGCTACGCTAATTCCTTTCCATTTGTTTCCCTTCTTCTACCCATCCCCGAGACACACAGAGATTGTGCCAGCTCCAGTGGCATCCAGAGATGGACCAGCTCCAGCCGGGTTCTGCTTCCTGAGGACTGGAGTATTCAAAGCAGCACTGCCAACCCTATGTGGACATTTTACACATAACATTCTACACATGCTGTATCTGCATCACACAACTAATGCATAAAGGACATTGTTCATATCACACTCTCCGGTGTCACCCAGATGAGGATGGGTTCCCTTTTGAGTCTGGTTCCTCTCAAGGTTTCTTCCTAATTCCATCTAAGGGAGTTTTTCCTTGCCACAGTGGCCTGAGACACCTCAGGCTCGCTCACTAGGGAAAATTTTGTCTAACATCTAGGACTGTTTGTTTGTATGTTTATTGTTTCTTATGTTCTGTAAAGCTGCTTTGAGACAATGCTCTTTGTTAAAAGCGCTATACAAATAAAATTGAATTGAATTGAATTGAACTGTAGTGTTCAAAAATATATTATTTATGTTAATAAAATCAACCAACAGCAATCACTGGGGTCCAAGCACTGTAGCTTGTGACAATAAAATAATACAAACAGAAGTGATCCAAGATGGCGCCGGTGAGGTTGGCTGCCGTTTTTGTTTATTTTTTGCACTTTAAACAATATCTACCTGCACAATGGACATTATTACTTATGACAGGGACACTCTCATTCTATTGGTCTACAATCTACTCACTTACCGCCATTTTTAAACCCAGACTCATGCTGGCTGAGCAAGATTCTGAGGAACAAAGGATGCGCCCCGAAGCGGCGACTGAGGAGCAAACGGGCCAGCGTCAGGAACAGGCTAAGAGTGCCCGAATGGCCTGCTGGAAGAAGCTCCTCCTCATTCTCTCTGTGTTTGCCTTCAAGGAGCGGAAACATTTCCCTGGCCGCAACAGAGGGAAGAGTCCGTTGTTTGGATGGCTGAGGTACTTCATTATCTTCCTGCCTTTGGTTCAGCACCGCTTGCTGTATATAGTCTCCAGTTCAGGGAGCTCGGCGTGGATGGTACGCTTGGCTGATCGCAACACCCTCTGTAGAGCACGCCTGTCCTGCTTGGTGCTGTTTCCAAACTAGGCTGTGATGCTTCCCATCAGGATGCTGTCAATAATGCAGGTGTAGAATGTCTTTAGCACCTTTGAGGGCAGTTTAGTCCTTTAGGCGTCTGAGATGGTAAAGACACTGCCGGGTCTTCTTCACCAGGGTGTTGATGTGACAGGACCATGACAGGTTCTGCGTGATGTGAACACTTAGGTACTGGAAACTGTCCACTCTCTACACTGGGATGTCCGTGATGTCGTCTGGTCTTGCAGTCTTCCTTGTATTCACTCTCCTGAATGCCTTTCTCACGTCGTGCTCCGAGATTATTCTCCGGGTGTGTGCTCCCTATAGTGCTGTTAGCACTGCTAACACCATTAGCACTGTGAGCTGCAGCCTCGAAGTGAGTGTAAAAGGTGTTTGGCTCATCTGCCAGAGAAGTGTCTGCATTCACCATTCTGGAAGATGGTGTTCAGTAGACTGTTATTGTTCTTAGTCCCTGCCACAGACTCCTAGAGCCACTTTGATGAAATTGTGACTCTAGTATCTTTCCGTAGCACCACTTCACCTCCTTAAACACTCTGCGCACGCTGTAGGATGCAGCCTTATACTCGTCCATATTTCCACTGGCAAGCCCCGAGTTGTACGCGGCGGAGTGGGATCTCAGAGCATCGTGGACGGTTTTGTCCACCCACGGCTTCTGATTGGGGAACTTTCTGATGATAGTTTTGTGAACTGTGTCATCCACTAGTTTCCCAATAAATCCCACAACCACTTCCATAATCACGTTAACATCATCAGAGCTGCGTCTAAACATGTCCCAGTCTGCATCAGAGTGTCTTGTAGAGCAGCCATTGATTGGTCTGTCCAGCACGTGACCTACCGCTGAACCAGATCTTCCTGCTTTAGACTTTGTTTATATCTAGGCATGAGGAAGATGGAAGCATGGTCCAATTTCCCAAACGGTGGACATGACTTTTGCTCAGTCATTGAACTGTGTGTAGCAGTGGTCCAGTGTTCTTCCACCCCTGGTGGGGCAGGTGATGTGTTGATGAAAGTTTGGCACTGCACGTTTGAGGTTAGCACTGTTGAAGTCCCCTGCCACAATGAGTGCAGCGTCACGGTGTTGTGTCTGGTGAAGGGTGAGAGCTTCATGCAGCTCCCATAAAGCAGTGTCCATGTCTGCCTGAGGTGGAATATAAACGGCGCTGAATATGACAGAGCTAAATTCCAGAGGAAGGGCAAATCTCAGGTTGGTTGAGCAGGAGCATGAAAGAGGTGAAATGCTTGTGTTGTCACACCAGCTGTTGTTTACCATCAGACACACTCCACCTCCTCTTGTCTTTCCCGACTCCATTGTTCTGTCCATGCGGTGAACCGAGAAGAATTCGGCCAGCTGGATGGCATGGTCCGGTACTGCTGGGCTCAGCCATGTCTTGGTGAAGCAGAGAAGGTTGCAGTCCTGAATGTCCCTCTGGAACTTTACTCTGGCGCTGAGGTCATCGAGCTTGTTTTCCAGATACTGGACATTGGCTAACAGGATGCTAGGCAAGAGAGCAGAAGAGAACAAAAGCACCCAGCCCAGATGGTGTCACATCAGCCTGTCTGAAAACCTGTGCTGACCAGCTGGCCTTCATCTTTTCACAGATCTTCAATAGATCTGTGTGAAGTCCCTGCCTACTTCAAATGTTCCACCATCATCCCCATCCCAAAGAAACCCAAGATAACAGGACTTAATGACTACAGACCTGTTGTTTTAACGTCTGTGGTCATGAAGTTGTTTGAAAGACTGGTGTTGGCTTATCTGAAGAACATCACTGGACCCCCTGCAGTTTGCTTACCGAGCAAACAGGTCTGTGGATGATGCAGTCAAGATGGGACTGCACTTAATCCTACAGCATCTGGACAAATCAGGGACTTATGTGAGGCTCCTGTTCGTGGTCTTTAGTTCGGCCTTCAACACCATCATCTGTCAGTGGATCACTAGCTTTCTGACAGATAGTGAAACTGGGGAAATTCACTTCAAACCGCCGCACCACCTACACTGGCAACCCCCAGGGTTGCGTCCTCTACCCACTGATCTTCTCCCTTTACATCAATGACTGCACCTCTACTGATACATCTGTCAATCTCCTGAAGTTCGCGGACAACACTACAGTCATCGGCCTCATCCAGGACGGTGATGAGTCTGCTTACAGACAAGAGATTGAGCAGCTGGCTGCCTGGTGTGGTCTTAACAACCTGGAGCTCAACATGCTCAAAACAGTGGAGATGATAGTGGAGTTCAGGAGGAACACCCCTGCACTCCCCCCACTCACCATCATGAACAGCACTGCACCAGCAGTGGAGTCATACAGGTTCCTGGGCACCACCATCTCTCAGGACCTGAATTGGGACACTCACATAGACTCCATTATCAAAACGGCCCAACAAAGATTGTACTTCCTTCGGCAGCTGAGGAAGTTCGACCTGCCACAGGAGCTGCTAACACACTTCTACTCAGCCGTCATTGAGTCTGTTCTGTGCACGTCTATAACTGGTTAGTTTGGCTCAGCTACAAAATCAGACATCAGAAGACTACAGAGAATGGTTCAGACTGCTGAAAGGATTATTGGTGCTCCTCTGCCCACCCTTCAAGAACTGTATACATCCAGAGTGAGGAAAAGGGCTCTGAAAATCCCTCTGGACCCCTCACATCCAGGCCATCTCCTTTTTGACCTTTTGCCATCTGGCCGATGCTACAGAGCAGCAACTACCAGGACAGACATGCACAAGAACAGTTTCTTCCCCCAAGCAATCTACCTTTTGAACAGTTGAATGTTCCCAACATTGGGCAATAAAAAAATGTGCAATAACCTCATATTTATTTGTTACCACCCCCACATCCCTACATCTCAACTCATTGTATTCTATTCTGTACATACAAATTACTTTATTTTCCTATTTAAATAAATGTATTTTTATTTCTCATCCTATTTTTTGTTGTTGCTGTTTGTATTGTTGTTGTTATCTCTGTGCACTGGAGCTTGTGACACTAAAACAAATTCCTTGTATGCATAAACATACTTGGCAATAAAGCTCTTTCTGATTCTGATTCTGACATTCCTGCTATATCTAGGTATATATATATATCCATATATATATATCTACATTTTACATTACATATATATATTATAGCAATAAATTCAGACAGGGTGGCACAGTGGCTTAGTGGTTAGCATGTTTGCCTCACACCTCCAGAGTCCTGGGTTTGAGTCTCGCTCCTGCTCACTGTGTGTGTGTGTGTGTGTGTGTGTGTGTGTGTGTGTGACGTTTGCATGTTCTCCCTGTGCTTGGCGGGTTTCCTCCCACAGTCCAAAGACATGCTTCTAGGCTGATTGGAATCTCTAAATTGCCCGTAGTGTGTGTGTGTGCCCTGTGATGGGTTGGCACTCTGTCCAGTGTGTATCCTGCCTGAGTCCCCGTGACCCAAGAATAGATTGGATAAGTCAAGTCAAGAGTCAATAAGCTTTTATTGTCATTCTAACCACATATAGCAGACGCAGTACATAGTGAAATTATACAACGTTTCTCCAGGAGCCTGGTGCTACATTCAAACAACACACAACATGTAATTACAAAAAAAAAACGAAACAACAACACAGATCTAGGACAAAAGTTTGTCCTAGCTACATAAAGTGCAAAGTGTGCAAACAGGTGCAGACAGTGCAAAGACAAGACAGTGCAAAGACAGAACACAAAAATATGTGCAAGACGGAATGTGATGTGCATTACATATATGTTCATAACCATATACCTAGCAGCATGACCATTGTAGTGTGCAGAAATCTGTTAGCAGCGGTTAAAATAGTGCAAATAAGTAATCATATATAACAGTGGTTGAGGTAGTGCACTTAGAAGGTACAATGTATTGAGAGTCCGTTCACACAGGTGGGTGTGTGTGTGTTCACACAGGTGTGTGTGTGTGTGTGTGTGTATGTGAGAGAGAGAGAGCTGGTGTAGTTCAGTTCTGGGTGTCGAGGAGCCTGATGGCTTGTGGAAAGAAATTGTTACACAGTCTGGTTGTGAGGGTCTGAATCCTTCGGTATCTCTTTCCAGATGGCAGGAGGGTGAAGAGTGTGTGTGAGGGGTGTGTAGGGTGGTCCACAATGCTGTTTGCTTTGTGGTTGCAGCGTGTGGTGTACATGTCTGTGATGGAGGGGAGATCCAATGATCTTTTCAGCTGTCTTCACTATCCGCTGCAGGGTCTTGCGATCCGAGATGGTGCAATTCCCAAACCAAGCAGTGATGCAGCTTCTCAGGACACTCTCGATGGTCCCTCTATAGAGCATGGTCAGGATAGGGGGCGGTAGATGGGCTTTCCTCAGCCTCCGCAGGAAGTTGAGGTGCTGCTGTGCTTTCTTGCTGATGGAGCTGGTGTTGAGTGACCAGGTGAAGTTCTCAACTAAGTGGTACAGACAATGGAAAAAATCAGACAGCAGCAAACGTTGTGGTCCAAGCACTGTATCATTCAAAAATATATTATGTTGATAAAATCAGACAGCAGTGGTCACTGGGGTCCAAGCATTTTAGAGTTTAAGTATATATTAATTATTTAGCAATAGAATAAAACATCAGCAATCGCCAGGGTCCAAGCACTGTAGCATTCAGTGATGTATGAATTTTGTGACAATAAAATAATACAAACAGCAGCAATCACTGGGGTCCAAGCATTTTAGTGTTTAAGTATATATTAATTTATAGCATTAAAATCAGACAGCAGCGATCACTGGGGTCCAGGCACTGTAGTGTTATAGACATATTCAGTGGCTCTAATCCCAAATGTATGGCTAATTCAAGAAAACAAAATTAATAAGTGAAGAAATAATCATATTCTAAACTATTCTACAAACTAATAACATTCTCAAAACATACATTCGACAATACACACTATTATCAGTTCACTATATCATTTAATTTGAAGTAATAATATATACACTGCTTCTTTAATACATGAAACTGACAAATAAATTCAGATTTACTGAATGTTTTATCAAGATTTATCAACTTTGATTGTTTGCACTTATGGCAATAATTCTCTTAGATTCCTGTCATGAGTTTGCATGTTCTCCATGTTCCGGTTTCCTCTCCTGGTCCAAAGACATGCATTGTAGGTTGATTGTCATCTCTAAATTGTCCATAGTGTGTGATTGCGTGAGTGAATGAGAGTGTGTGTGTGTTCCCTGTGATGGGTTGGCACTCCGTCCAGGGTGTATCCTGCCTTGATGCCCCATGACGCCTGAGAAAGGCACAGGCTCCCCGTGACCCGAGAATAGATCGGATAAGCGGTACAGACAATGGAAAAAAAAAAAGATCCTAAATGAACAAGCCAGTGGTGACAAGTGAGGAGAAATCTCCCTGAGATGACACGAGGGAGAAACATGAGCCAGAATTCAAATGGAAACCACTTCTGATTCTTTTTAGTGGACTTAAAACTCTTAATTGCGGATGTTCTCTTGTTAGCCAGTTGGAGCAGTAGTTGGCTAATAGTGTTTGGCTTGAGAGATTCTTGATATCTACTTTATATACAGCTTTACCTATACATATGAACCATAAACTCCATAAAATTAACTTTAGATCATGAGCCAGCTCTGTAGCTAGCTTTCTACTCGTTAATAGCTAGGCCGTTGCTTCATAACTAGAACGTTTGTTAGGTTTATTTAGTTGTTTTTTTTTACTAGTGGTGTTATAATGCTAATATAAAGCCTACATAGCTACATAATGTATATAATCTATGAACTGTTTTAGCCAGTAAACTGAGAGGCAGTGTAGACCTGAGCTTGTTAGTGTTATTTAATATTAGATATTAGATATTTATGTGTAAAAAATAATAATAAAAAGCACAGAAAGCCGAATAAGCTCCATAAGGTTTATTGCTAGTGTTAGTGCTAGTGTTAGTGCTTGATAACTAGCATCTTTGTTAGTTTTTCAGTCATGATTTTACACTTTAAAATTGTCCAAAGACCTAGCTAGATCCATAAGTAATTTAAACAATTAACACTTATTGGCTTAACCTTAGCTTAGTTAGCTAGGTAGACTATCGCCTACATGGTGTTAGCAGTAACCTTGCTTAATAACCAGCTTGTTTGTTTAATCTTAGTAACAGTGTTAATACACTCTACTGGGTTTATTGCTATTATTATATAGCTAGCTAGCTAGTTGACTGAGTAGTTACTGTTAGGTAGAAACATTTTCAATATCTAGCATGTTTTTCACTTGAGCTGAAAGAAATTTAATTAGCTCTACAAGGTGTTATAAACCCCAGTATTAACTAGGAGGGAGCAAACTGGCTGGAAGCTTTCTACTACAATACTGATTAGCAATGGAGGACAGGAGTGAAATCCATGAACAGATAAAGAAAGGAGCTGTAGTCCCAGTGTTTCAGCTACTCTGCCTCATATTGTCGTTTCTCCTCCATCCTCATCTACAGGTCTGACACGTGGTTGATGTTGAAAACTGAAATGTCATTAGTCAAAATTTCCCCCAGTGCTGGTGGCTCTGTGAGTGAACATGTTCCCTCGGTGCCCATGTACCTAGAGCCAGGCAGGTGCCCATGGTGATGTAGCTCACAGCATTGCCTTGGGGTTTAATGCCAGAGCCGGTGGCCATGTGGGTGCTGCCTTTCAGAGACACTGTTTGTCTTTGTGCTCCTGGCTGCCTTTTAGCAATACTGTGTGCTTCATAACTTGAGAACCTAAGAACCTGAGGCTCTTCGCTCAGTGTCATCTCTGTGTGCAGAAGGTGTGGCTGAAGACCAGAGTTAAAAGTATGGGTTTGATTTTTCAGGTATTTTTACTGGTACATTGGGTGTGTCTTTGAATCTTTATATGTAAATGACTTCTGACAGGGCCATACCTTTAAAAGCATAAATATAAATGTGGACATGGATTTGGTCCCATATATGGAATGAGTTTTTAGTGAGACTATAGATGGTAATATGGGAGTCCATATATGTATAAAGGTGATGTTGAGTGTCTTTAAGTCCATATATGGAAAAAAGGATGGTTTTGAGTATCTTAAAACCAAATTCATATCCATATATGGATGCAGAATGGGTGTACCCTTGATACCGTAGTTGGGAATGGGGGCCGGTCTTTGATTCCATATATGGAAAAAGGGTGGTCTTGAGTGTCTTTAAGTTCATATATGGAAATTACAGTGGTTTTAAGAGTATACAGTGAAGATCACGTGCGAGAAAGTGAGCTGTATAAGGAAAGTCATATATATATAACTAATAAATCCCATAACTTTGTACTCTAATACTTCTGATTAAATGCATATCATCATCTAGTGCCTGCTAATATTATGAACAGCAGCTACGCTAATTCCTTTCCATTTGTTTCCCTTCTTCTACCCATCCCCGAGACACACAGAGATTGTGCCAGCTCCAGTGGCATCCAGAGATGGACCAGCTCCAGCTGGGTTCTGCTTTCTGAGGACTGGAGTAATCAAAGCAGCACTGCCAACCCTATGTGGACGACAACAACCTCCTAATTAATTTACACATAACATTCTACACATGCTGTATCTGCATCACACAACTAATGCAGAAAGGACATTGTTCATATCACACTCTCCGGTGTCACCCAGATGAGGATGGGTTCCCTTTTGAGTCTGGTTCCTCTCAAGGTTTCTTCCTAATACCATCTAAGGGAGTTTTTCCTTGCCACAGTCACCTCAGGCTCGCTCACTAGGGAAAATTTTGTCTAACATCTAGGACTGTTTGTTTGTATGTTTATTGTTTCTTATGTTCTGTAAAGCTGCTTTGAGACAATGCTCTTTGTTAAAAGCGCTATACAAATAAAACTGAATAGAATTGAATTGAATTGAAAGAAAAGTGGCTACAATGAGACCTGTGACAATGAGACTATTGGCGTGTCTTTGAGTGCATATATGGAAATGGGCGTGCCACATTTATTTCCATATATAGATGCAGACTGATATGATAGATAGGAAAGTTCTTTGATTCCATATACATAAAAGAAAATCGCTCTGAGCGGATGAAGGTTTAAAACTGAAAGATGTGAATGTGGGCGTGTCTTTGAGTCCATATAAGGAAATGAGAGTAGCATTGAGTAGATGTGTCTGATAGATTATATTTGGAAATGTGGGCGTGTCTTTGAGAAGATATGACAGTGAAAGTATTTCTGAGTATTCTTATGTTCAACTCAACATACTGAGTAATAAAAAAATAAGATACTTGAAAGAGTAAATTTTATTCTTTAAACCAATCCCCTTACCATCCCCTTCCCCGCACAGATCTACTGATTTAGACACATATTGTTCATAGAGATGTGGTGATTTGCAGATAAACAGAAAAAAAAGGATTAAAGATTAGAAATAAAATCAAATAAAAATAAAAGTGGATATTTCATCACACATTTACACCATGTAATAGAAAGAAATGAAAAAGATCAGAGGAGTCAACTACTGACACAACCTAAGCGCAGAAAAGCCTGTTAATGCTGACGTGATAAACAGAGTGTATTGAATAAATCACATGGCGAAGGTCATTGGTCCCTGAAGCGAGGTTGTCTAAAAGCAAGACGGAGTACAGTATTGACATAGTTCTGTTAGATATAACCAATAACATGCCATTGTTCTTCAGCATACATGAGGATATCATACAAATTAATCACAGCACAGAGAATACTGATAGAGCAGAAATAAGCATTATGGGTGATGAACATCTGGGATGAACACCCTGAGACAATTTATCTTATTAAGATCGAGTTACATGGCGCTGTCCAAACCACATATAAAAAAAAACAAACCTTTTAGCCTATAATTTAGCTTAATGGTAAAATAAAGCTCCGAGTTTCCCATAAGGCCTACGTTCATGTTATTCGACTTCAACACTGGTTTTAAAAAGGTGTCACACTTAAAAACACGCATGCTAAATGTTAGTTATGTACTAATAAGAAGAAACTATGTCAGATATAGAACAAATAATACTGATAATGCATATACGGGCCCTGATTTCAACCATTCCCCAATTATTTATTTATTTATTTATTTATGAGCTTGAATGATTAAGAAAAAGTGAAATATATACTGAAGAATCTACACCAAGTGTGTGAAAAAAAAAAGTGTTAACGTAACATAATATAACCTGGCTATATACAGTACAAATCATCCATTTATACATGAGAATGTTTTAAATATTAATCAAAAATCAACACTGCTGATGGAAAAAAAAATTAAAACAAACCTAAATACACACGATATTGCATTTCCACCATTTGGTTTAATACAGAGCTTTTTTTACTGGTTAGAATTTTTTAAATATATATTTTTTAAATGATTTTTGTTTTTATAAATCATGTTTTCTCTTCTGGTGCTATTTATTTATTTACTTATTTATTTATTGATTTATTTATTTATTTATTTACTTATTTATTTATTCTTGCAGATGAGCCGATAAAAAGTTGTGGTTATGGCGTCATGCGGAAGTCTCATGGCTTCAGAGTTTCAGCGTCTATAAAATCTTTATTGTGTGTTCATGTAAATGATATATTATACACGGTTTTGTTTTTAAACATTAGGTGAGCACGTCGTCTGCTGCGGAGAAATGTAGAAAAAATCCTTGAAAAAATCCCGTCCTTGAAAAAAGGGAGAAAACAAATCGTCTTTTAGGAGTAAAATGGAAACAGAAGTGTAAAGAAGGAGGAAGGACGCTGGGAAGCGTGGCCTGTTAATTCACGTAGTAAAGCCAGTAGATGAGATTGAAAAGGGAAAAGACGGAGGGGAAAATTATCCGTGACCATCGGTCGATGGCGTTGACATCCGTAAGATCTGGGATTTTGATTTTCAGCTGCGAGGAACGTCTGCGGAGTCGAGCCTTCTTGGGCTGCGCGCTCCTCTCCAGGCTGTGCCGCCGCGGCCCGCTGGCCTTCCTGTACTGGATCCCTGAGTTCTCCAACATCACAGAGGTGGAGTTTCGTGCATCGCTGACGCTGGTGGTGATCTCGTTCCCCGCCACCTCGTTATGGATCTCCAGCGTGGTCAGCAGGATGTTCCCCTGAGAGTCCACCTGCGAGGAAAGAGCAGAATCAGCACGGCTCTGACGCTCTCGCTCCGTGATCTACGATCAAGCTGCGAGTCTATTTACATCAACTGCTTTTTCTTTTTGCAAACAAAACAAGTCTCTATTAAAAAAAAAATGCTGAATGTTCAAATCCTGATATCAGCACATCAGCGAGTTGGAAAGTGAATTAAAACGCATTTTTAGAAGATGATTTATTCCGAGATTTTCAGACAAGCTCGAGCGCGGCTTCAGAGACTAACATCATGAATCTCTTCACGTTGGACACGGAGGAGTCTCATAAATCTCACCTGGACTGTGACATGAGCGATAGAAACAGTGCGAGACTTAAATCTACTGCAAGCATTTTATTTAGAGTGACTTTTAATTCATTTACAGTAAAATAACAAAAAGCCGAGATGTAAATGAAACCTTGTTTTTTAGCTTTTTTAATTATTATTATGTATTACATTTTGTATGTATTACATTTAAATTAATTTTTAACAGGACTAGTAATTTTTTTGTTTGTTTTTTGTAATTTTTTATTAGAATATATTTTATATCAGTAACTTTAAGAGTACATTCTTTAATAGTATTTTTTTCAGTAATTTTAACAGTAATTTTATTAATAGTACATTTTGTATCAGTATTTTTAACAAAATGTTCAACTTTTTTAGAGAAGTAATTTTTTAAAGATTTTTTTTTTTATGGTAAAAATTTCTTTAAAAAAATAAATAAATAAATAATTACAGTAAAATCTAACTTTAATTTGTTATTAAAGTTATTTAATAACTGTTATTAAACAGTTATTAAAGGTGTGGGTTTTTCTCATCATTAATATAATGTTAATCGTATTTTCTCCCAAAAAATCACAGAAAAATATTAAAACTTACTTTTCACAGTAAAGTTAACAGTATTTTAAAATTTTATTTTATTTTATTTATTTTATGTTTATTCTGAATAACTGAGATATCAGTGAACTTAAATGTAAATGTAACAAAGTACAATCTGTTTAAAATCAATTGACAAATATTTAATTTTGCGGTAATTAAATTAACATAAGTATAAAGAACATTTCAATATTTAATGTCCTTTTTGAGAACAGTAAAGTTTACTTAACAGTAAGATTTTCAGTAAATATTTTTAGTGTAAGTGTGTATTGTGTTTAATTTACAGTAATTGTGTACTTAATTGCTGTGTGTTAAATAATCTGAGTCTAGTGACTGAAATAAATAAATAAATAAAATGCTTCGTTTAAAGCCAAAAAAAAATTGTGATGTTTATTTTACTGAATATAATCGAGCTTGTTGTTTCCCAAAAAGACGTGCTGAGTATAAAATCTGTTGTTTACTTCTTTTTCCCTCAAATCTGTTTTGTAAAGAATCAGAATATAATTACAGATCAGACATCAGACAGCGAGGAGGAAAGAGAGAGATGGAGTGAGGAGGAAAGACAGAGATGGAGTGAGGAGGAAAGAAAGAAATGGAGTAGGGGGAAAGAGAGAGGGAGTGAGGAGAAAAGACAGGGATGGAGTGAGGAGGAAAGAGAGAGATGGAGTGAGGAGAAAAGACAGGGATGGAGTGAGGAGGAAAGAGAGAGAGGGAGTGAGGAGGAAAGAGAGAGATGGAGTGAGGAGGAAAGAAAGAAATGGAGTGAGGAGGAAAGAGAGAGAAGGAGTGAGGAGGAAAGAGAGAGGGAGTGAGGAGGAAAGAGAGAGGGAGTGAGGAGGACAGAGAGAGAGGGAGTGAGCAGGAAAGAGAGAGATGGAGTGAGGAGGAAAGAGAAAGAGGAAGTGAGGAGGAAAGAGAGAGGGAGTGAGGAGGAAAGAGAGAGAAGGAGTGAGGAGGAAAGAGAGAGAGGTAGTGAAGAGGAAAGAGAGAGAGGGAGTGAGGAGGAAAGAGAGATAAGGAGTGAGGAGGAAAGAGAGAGAGGTAGTGAAGAGGAAAGAGAGAGGGAGTGAGGAGGAAAGAGAGAGATGGAGTGAGGAGGAAAGAGAGAGAAGGAGTGAGGAGGAAAGAGAGAGATGGAGTGAAGAGGAAAGAGAGAGATGGAGTGAGGAGGAAAGAAAGAAATGGAGTGAGGAGGAAAGACAGAGATGGAGTGAGGAGGAAAGAGAGAGGGAGTGAGGAGGAAAGAGAGAGATGGAGTGAGGAGGAACGAGAGAGAGGAAGTGAGGAGGAAAGAGAGAGGGAGTGAGGAGGAAAGAGAGAGATGGAGTGAGGAGGAAAGAGAGATGGAGTGAGGAGGAAAGAGAGAGAGGGAGTGAGGAGGAAAGAGAGAGAAGGAGTGAGGAGGAAAGAGAGAGAGGTAGTGAAGAGGAAAGAGAGAGGGAGTGAGGAGGAAAGAGAGAGAGGGAGTGAGGAGGAAAGAGAGAGATGGAGTGAGGAGGAAAGAGAGAGAAGGAGTGAGGAGGAAAGAGAGAGAGGTAGTGAAGAGGAAAGAGAGAGGGAGTGAGGAGGAAAGAGAGAGAGGGAGTGAGGAGGAAAGAGAGAGATGGAGTGAGGAGGAAAGAGAGAGAGGAAGTGAAGAGGAAAGAGAGAGGGAGTGAGGAGGAAAGAGAGAGAAGGAGTGAGGAGGAAAGAGAGAGAGGTAGTGAAGAGGAAAGAGAGAGGGAGTGAGGTGGAGAGAGAGAGATGGAGTGAGGAGGAAAGAGAGAGAGGGAGTGAGGAGGAAAGAGAGAGAGGTAGTGAGGAGGAAAGAGAGAGAGGGAGTGAGGAGGAAAGAATGAAGGAGTGACAACCCAAAAAACAAAGAAAGGAAGTATTAACGCAGAAAAGCTACATGGTGACATGGAGAGTCTAAACACACAGACACACACACACATGCAGACACACACACATGCAGACACACAGACACACACACACATTCAGACACACACACATGCAGACACACAGACACAGACACACAATGAGACACACACACACACACAGACAGACAGACACACACACACACACACACACACAGATACACACAGGTACACACACAAACACACACAGGCACACACAGACACACACAGACAGGCACACACAGGCACAGACACACAAAGACAGACACACACACACACAAATACACACATACAGACACACACACACACACACACACACACACACACACACACATAGACACAGACATACACACACACACACACACACACACACGTAGACACAGACATACACACACACAGACACAGACACACACATGCTCATACGCACACACAGACACACACTAACAGACACACACACTCACCCCTCGTGAGTGACGGTGACCTTGTACCTGATTGGACTGTTTAACTCCTGATGCCTTGCAGTTCCCTCCCTCCTGAGCAGACTGAAAAACACACACACACACACAACACACACACACACACACACACACACACACACACAAGAAGAAGCTTGCCTTTATGTTCCACACACACACCACCACAGGTCAAATCTGAAGATGATTAAACTACACAGCATGGCGGCCATCTTGGATTTTCACTGTGAAGTTACACTGTGAAGAGTTAGCCATGCTAAGTAGATGCTAAGTAAGCGCTAGGGAGCATGCACGGTTTGTTGTCACATTTCTCATAAACATTTCTCTGGCCATTTCTCAGGAACAGAGGTGCAGAAGAATGGAATTAATGCGCATCAGGGCGATGTGGTGATTTTATCAGCTAATTTCTTCAGAATCTCTCCATCTGACCACTGTGGCGTGCGTGCTAAAAGTACGCTAACTCAATCAGTCAGTTAGATTTCAACTCTAAGAGCTCTGGTCTTGCAATCTAGCTGGTGTGTGGTGTAACTCTATCCATCTGTCTGTTTCTAATCTGTTTTTTTGCCTCAAGTTCATCATCTTCTCATCATTCTCATCAACAAAGACCAGCCTTTCTAAAATTACAGCCGCGCTACACGCTTTCCGGGATCCGGGCAGTAAAATGACCACGGCAGGAAGTGGCGTCACCTTGTTTCCGTCGTATTTCATCCGGTCGTTGTTGGCTTTCTCGGCTTTCTCCGCCATTTTCTTCTGCATCTGAGGACCTCGTCCGAAGAAAATATAATTGACGAAGGCGTATTCCAGCAGGGCTAAGAAGACGAAGACGAAGCAGCCCATCAGGTACATGTCTATGGCTTTGACGTAGGGGATCTTGGGCAACGTTTCTCGAAGGTGGGTGTTGATGGTGGTCATGGTGAGGACAGTCGTGATACCTGAAAAAGAGTCGAGTTTTAACATGAAGTCATTTCTTCTTCAAAACTTGGTTCCTCACGATGGGAAAAAGAGCTGGGGCTGCTAGTTTATGGATTGGACAATGTCTCTTTTGGAGAATCTCAAAATAAATACAGCAACACCAAGAACCAACACGGGAACCAACACAAGAACCAAGAGCTGAAAGCTAAACACCTGACAGGTTCTAGATATTAACAGGAAAGTAATAAGAACTAATTTAAAGTTTGCAGCACACACTCACCAGGTTACCATCTACAGGTTCCTTGTGAATTCTTTAAAAGTTATTTGGATAATTAATATCAAATAAAAGAACTAAAAAAGTGTTTTCTGTGGAAACTATTTTGAAGAACACTTTGTTGTAAAGATCTACACTGAACCTTTACAGGTTCCCTCAATAAGAACTTTGTGTTTTAAGCAGAACATTTTTGGAGACCAAGAACCTTGCATTAGCCTTACACTTTAAAGATAACCCTAACCCTAAGAATGACAAATTGTTCCAAGATATCAAAATTTGAAAGGTTCTAGACATTAATTAGTAAATAATCAGCAGTCTAAATATTTGTTCCACAAACTTACCCATTTACTACATGCACTCTTCGAAAACAAGATTACAGAATTCTGCATCAAGCATGAAAACATTTAGAGTCCTTAAAGGGTACTCAAGATGACCCACTCTGGTGTCCCTTCAAGGTTCTAGAAGTCTACATCAGTGTTTTCCTGTTAGAAAGGATTTCAAATACGACTGGTTCTGAAGGTTACAAATCCTTCATTATCCAGTGAACCCTTCAAAAACTGTTTTTTTTTAAACAAAGTACCAAGTGCTGTATCTTAAACACCAGACAGGTTCCAGACATTAAGAAGAAAATAATGAGCAATAATTTGGAGTTTGTAAACTCCAATTATTCAGAGCACTTGAAGGTTTCTTTAAGGGTTCATATGTTTCCCTCAAGTAGTTCAAGTAGAAGCTTTAATTATCAATTGACAATGTAATGAACCTGAATCTGTAAAGAACCTGAATCTGGAATGAATCTGAAGCTATAATGAAGTGTTATGAACAACAAGGTGTTCCTCTTGTCGAGGTGAGATCACATCCTCAGTGGCTCCAGTTGGGGTGGAACTCAACCTGCAGTTATTCCACTGTGGTGTGGAGTGTGGATTCTGATGTACACTGATCAGGTATAACATTGTGAGCAGTGAGAGGTGAAGTGAACAAGACTGAGTATCTCCTCATCATGGCACCTGTTAGTGGGTGGGATATATTAGGCAGCAAGTGAACATTTTGTCCTCAAAGTTGATGTGTTAGAAGCAGGAAAAATGGACAAGCGTAAGGATTTGAGCGAGTTTGACGAAGGGCCAAATTGTGATGGCTAGACAACTGGATCAGAACATCTCCAAAACTGCAGCTCTTGTGGGATGTTCCCGGTCTGCAGTAGGTCAGTATCTATCAAAAGTGGTCCGAGGATGGAACAGTGGTGAACCAGCGACAGGGTCATGGGCGGTCAAGGCTCATTGATGCACGTGGGGAGCGAAGACTGGTCGGTGTGGTCCGATCCAACAGACGAGCTACTGTTGCTCAAATTGCTGAAGAAGTTAATACTGGTTCTGATAGAAAGTTGTCAGAATACACAGTGCATCACAGTTTGTTGTGTATGGGGCTGCATAGCCACAGACCAGTCAAGGTGCCTGTGCTGACCCCTGTGCACCGCCAAAAGCGACAACAATGGGCATATGAGCATCGGAACTGGACCACGGAGCAATGGAAGAAGGTGGCCTGGTCTGATGAATCACGTTTTCTTTTACATCACTTGGATGGACGGGTGCGTGTGCGTTGCCTACGTATGGAACACATGGCACCAGGATGCACTATGGGAAGAAGGCGAGCCAGTGGAGGCATGCTTTGGGCAATGTTCTGCTGGGAAACCTTGGGTCCTGCCTTCCATGTGGATGTTACTTTGACACCTACCTAAGTATTGTTGCAGACCATGTACACTCTTTTATGGAAATGGTATTCCCTGATGGCTGTGGCCTCTTTCAGCAGATTAATGCGCCGTGCCACAAAGCGAATGGTTTGATGAGCACAACAACCATTTTGAGGTGTTGACTTGGCCTCCAAATTCCCCAGACCTCAGTCCAATTAAGCATCTGTGGGATGTGCTGGACAAATAAGTCCATGGAGCCATGGAGACCCCACCTCACAACTTACAGGACTTATAGAATCTGCTGCTAACATCTTGGTGCCAAATTCCACATCACACCTTCAGTTATATAGTGGAGTCCATGCCTTGATGGGTCAGGGCTGTTTTGGCAGCAAAAGTGGGACCAACCCAATATTAGTAAGGTGGTCATAATGTTATGGCTGATCGGTGTAGTTCATGATGATATAAAACTGTATTCGGTGTGGCATGATGGTGGTAGGCTAGAAGAAAAGCGGGATGACTTCTTGGCTTGGATTTTGAAGGTATCTGTCAGGACCAGTTACCTGTGAACTCTCTAAACACTCTCCTGTATCCCAAAGCTTTGCAAAAGTACTGCAGAGCACCTGGTCTTTTGACGGTGGATGGGTGAAAGTTCTTGCTGTCCTAGAAGCAGTTTGTAGTCCTGTGAACCTTGTAGTCGCTGGAACCTTGTAGTCCATGAGGGCCTGGATCTCTTGGAACATACACCCCATAAGCTCTGATCTGTTCTGTGTCTGATTTTGCATTCAGTATTTTGGAGTCTGTACTCTAAAATGGTTCCTCAAGGGTTCATTAATGGTTCATTAGATAGTTCAGTGGTCTTATCTGCCAAAAATTAGTTCTACTTGGAAGACAATTTGTCATGGTATTGAATGAGATCGCTAAAATCAGCACTTGCAGGTGCAGATTTTCAGTTCTACCTAGCAGAAGCCACACCAGAGACTATAGACAGCCAAAACCAACAGGTGTGGCTCCAGCTAGATGGGACACTCCTGAGTTAAACCATAAGTGCAGGTCCTTTCTGATTTTGTCCTCGTGTCTAAAAGCACAGATCAGAAGGAGAGAAACGTTCTTAAAAAAACCTGCAAGGCACCAATAAATTGGCCAGAATTTATTGTATACTTTTACATAATGTGCCTACATTTTGATTAGCTTGTAATATGATTCTGTACTGAGGAGGTCCATGAAGTTTTTATGGTTAAAGGGGTACATGGCTGTAAAAAGTTTGCTGTAGTGTTTATATGATATGAAATATGAATTCCCACAATGCACTGCAGTAGATTAGCGATTGAAAGCTATCGTATCAATCATAATAGAGTTTCTCGTGATAAGGGAGCAGGGAGTCGGATGGCAGAAGGCATCGTCCAGGCTCCAAGCAAGGAAAAAAAAAAGTGCTGAAAAGCCTCATGCAGAAATTGGACTAAAAGTACATATGAGGCTGTATAGAAGAAAAGGACACGCTGATACTGAGATTATTCAGAGACTCCGAGCCAAAAGAGCTGCGATGAAATATTTCTCGTTTGACAGCTCGGTTCTGCCGCCCACCATGAATCTGGACACTGCGGATGGCTGCTCCAGATTGAGCTCTGTCACAGAGAGCAAATGCCAAAAAGCCAGCTCTGCTTACTCAACGCAATTACACAATCATGCTGTCAAACACGCCGGTGAATCAGCCACTCGTCACGCCGGTGTGTGCATTAAACACTCGCTCGCCAGTGCACCAGATTTCATGCTTTAAATCTCATTTCTCTCTAACAGAAGTGGACGATTGTGCAGTTTGAAAACTCTCCTCACCTGAGTCCAGACTCTCGTCATGATGCACATGCACTTTGTCTCAGATTTCCAACACAATATTTTGTTCCTCTTGTTCCACAGCAGAATGCCAATGATTAAAGAATCACTCTTCACTCGTGCTGTAAAGTTCACCAGCCTCTCTTCCTAAAGCTGAAGATAATGATCACACACCTGTACACAATCACACACACACTTGTACACAATTACACCAGTACACAATCATACACCCATACCTGTACACAATAATACACCTGTACACAATCACACACACACTTGTACACCAGTACACAATCATACATACACACACACACCTTTTCACAATCACACACACACACCTTTTCACAATCATACACACCTTTTCACAATCACACACACACTAACACACACACACACACCTGTTCACAATTATACACACCTGTTCACAATCATACACACCTGTTCACAATCACACACACCTTTTCACAATCACACACACATACCTGTTCACAATCACACACCTTTTTACAATCACACACACAAACACACACACCTGCTCACAATGACACACCTGTTCACAATCACACACACACCTGTTCACAATCATACACACCTTTTCACAATCACACACACACACCTGTTCACAATCACACACACCTTTTCACAATCACATACACACACCTGTTCACAATCACACACACCTTTTCACAATCACATACACACACCTGTTCACAATCACACACACCTTTTCAGAATCACATACACACACCTTTTCACAATCACACACACATACCTGTTCACAATCACACACCTTTTTACAATCACACACACAAACACACACACCTGCTCACAATGACACACCTTTTCACAATCACACACACACCTGTTCACAATCACACACACCTTTTCACAATCACATACACACACCTGTTCACAATCACACACACCTTTTCACAATCACATACACACACCTGTTCACAATCACACACACCTTTTCACAATCACATACACACACCTGTTCACAATCACACACACCTTTTCAGAATCACATACACAAACCTTTTCACAATCACACACACACACACACACCTATTCACAATCACACACCTTTTCACAATCACACACACACACCTGTTCACAATCACACACACCTTTTCACAATCACACACACACACCTGTTCACAATCACACACACACACACACACCTGTTCACAATCACACACACCTTTTCACAATCACACACACACCTGTTCACAATCATACACACCTTTTCACAATCACACACACACACACACACCTTTTCACAATCACACACACACCTGTTCACAATCACACACACCTTTTCACAATCACATACACACACCTGTTCACAATCACACACACTTTTTCAGAATCACATACACACACCTTTTCACAATCACACACACACACACACCTATTCACAATCACACACACCTGTTCACAATCACACACACCTTTTCACAATCACACACACACACCTGTTCACAATTACACACACCTGTTCACAATCACACACACACACACCTGTTCACAATCACACACACCTTTTCACAATCACACACACACACCTTTTCACAATCACACACACCTTTTCACAATCACACACACACACACCTGTTCACAATCAAACACACCTTTTCACAATCACACACACACACCTGCTCACAATCACACACACCTTTTCACAATCACACACACACACACCTGTTCACAATCACACACACACACACCTTTTCACAATCACACACACCTTTTCACAATCACACACACACACACCTGCTCACAATCACACACACCTGTTCACAATCACACACACCTTTTCACAATCACACACACACCTGCTCACAATCACACACACCTTTTCACAATCACACACACACACCTGCTCACAATCACACACATGCACACACCTGTTCACAATTACACACACCTTTTCACAATCATACACACACACACCTGTTCACAATCACACACACCTTTTCACAATCACACACACACACACACCTGCTCACAATCACACACACACACACACCTGTTCACAATCACACATACCTTTTCACAATCACACACACACACACCTGTTCACAATCGCACACACCTTTTCACAATCACACACACACACACCTGCTCACAATCACACACACCTTTTCACAATCACACACACACACACCTGTTCACAATCACACACACCTTTGCACAATCACACACACACACCTGCTCACAATCACACACACTTTTTCACAATCACACACACACACACACACACACACACACACACACACACACACACACACCTGTTCACAATCACACACACCTGTTCACAATCACACACACCTTTTCACAATCACACACACCTTTTCACAATCACACACACACACCTGCTCACAATCACACACACCTTTTCACAATCACACACACACACACACACACACACACACACACACACACACACACACACACCTTTTCACAATCACACACACACACACACACACACACACACACACACACACACACACACACACCTTTTCACAATCACACACACACACACACACACACACACACACACACACACACACACACACACACCTTTTCACAATCACACACAGCTATGCACACATACAGTAAGAGTGTTTTCTCCTCTATCTGTCTGTTAGCTCAGTGTTTGTGTTCTTTGTGGAGTGTTGAACACTGTGCTGGATTTCATCTCTTCAGTTCCTTCAGTAAAACTTTATCCTGCTCTTCTCTCAGTTTCAGTGATAATTCATCTGACCGATACAGACAGAACAAAATGACCCCGAACACCAGACTGGAGATAAAGAGCAGCTTATCGACATCAGCGCTGATGAAACCCATCGTCCGGCTAATCTCATCCAGTGCTTAAGTAGCGGTCATGTAGCCTTATGAATGTGACTCTAAAGTCTTCCTGAATCATTCCGGTTCTGTTTTGAATCCCGCCCCTGCCACATCTCTTAACGCTACGCCTTATATTACATGATATTAAATTCCATTACACTGAACTGTGTCAGGCTCTTAATGAAGTAAACGAGCTTCAGGCTGCTGATGAGCTTCTCAGAGGCACAATAACTGCGACACAGACTTACATTCCTGTTCTATCCCAAATCCCATTAAAAACAAGCCTCGGAATCATTTCTGGGAGTTAATTGAAGGCAGCAGTGCATTGTGGGAAAACAGAGTGAAAGTAAATGGCTTGTGTTTGGACTTCAGCTCTGCTTCCTTTCTAACCCTGAAACACGAGCGGTGATTAGGAAAAAACGGAGAGTGGGGAAGATTTCATGTACATCTTTTAAGCTTTACGTCACCATCTACCCGTCATGCTAATCGCTAGTCACTAGTGGGCGTGGCTTCAATAGTAGCACTGAACAGAAATATCACTTTTAGGTTCATTTATGATTGAAACTGATATTAGCATAAAATAATTGTCCTTATTTGTGTGATTTAGCACACAACATTCCTACATAATATGGAAAATATTGAAATTATTCTACTTTCTTAATATCTTTCCTGATTATATCAGGTTTCACTTAAAAGATAGCTTGTAGCTGCTATAACATAAGCAATAACAAGACACCACAGAGCTGATGAGCTCTGCATGCTGATTGGTGGATCAGGTGTTGATTAATTCTCTAGAACAGCAGCTCTGACAGTAGCGCAGGTTTATGTTAATGCACTCGCTCTGGTAGATTATCGTTTCTATAGCAACGGCTCGTTCAAAGGGACATATACTATTGACACAATAACACACACACACACGTGTACACAATCACACACACACACCTGTATACAATGACACACACGTATACACAATCACACACACCTGTACACACACCAGTACTCAATCACACACACACACGTGTACACAATCACAAACACACACCAGTACACAATCACACACATGTGTACACAATCACACACACCTGTACACAATCACACACACCTGTACACCTGTACACAATCACACACACATACACCAGTACACAATCACACACACACACCTGTACATAATCACACACAGACCTGTACACAATCACACACATACACCAGTACACAATCACACACACACACACCTGTACACAATCACACACACATACACCAGTACGCAATCACACACACACACCTGTACACAATCACACACACCTGTACACAATCACACACACCTGTGCACCTGTACACAATCACACACACACACACACACACACCAGTACACAATCACACACAGACCTGTACACAATCACACACACCTGTGCACCTGTACACAATCACACACACACACCTGTACACAATCACACACACCTGTGCACCTGTACACAATCACACACACATACACCAGTACGCAATCACACACACAAACCTGTACACAATCACACACAGACCTGTACACAATCACACACACCTGCACACAATCACACACACACACACACACACAATCACACACACACACACACACACCAGTACACAATCACACACAGACCTGTACACAATCACACACACCTGTGCACCTGTACACAATCACACACACACACCTGTACACAATCACACACACCTGTACACAATCACACACACCTGTACACAATCACACACACCTGTGCACCTGTACACAATCACACACACACACACACACACACCAGTACACAATCACACACAGACCTGTACACAATCACACACACCTGTGCACCTGTACACAATCACACACACCTGTGCACCTGTACACAATCACACACACATACACCAGTACGCAATCACACACACAAACCTGTACACAATCGCACACAGACCTGTACACAATCACACACACCCTGTACACAATCACACACACACACACACACACACAATCACACACACACACACACACACCAGTAGACAATCACACACAGACCTGTACACAATCACACACACCTGTGCACCTGTACACAATCACACACAAACACCTGTACACAATCACACACACCTGTACCCAATCACACACACACGTGTACACAATCACTCACACACAAGAGTACACAATCACACACGCACACACTTGTACACAATCTCACACACACAATAGTACACAATCACACACACACCTGTACACAATCACACACACACCTGTACACAATCACACACACGTGTACACAATCACACACATCTGTGCACCTGTACACACTCACACACACCTGTACTGCAGTACACAATCACACACACACACACACACACACACACACGCACACACACACACACACACACACACGCACACACACACACACACACACACACACACACACCTGTACACACTCACACACACTATACGCCTTTGTGCCTTCCAGCATTAACTTTTTCAGCAATTTGAGCAACAGTAGCTCGTCTGTTGGATCGGACCACACGGGCCAGCCTTCGCTCCCCACGTGCATCAGTGAGCCTTGTCCGTCCATGACCCTGTCTCCGTGTCACCACTGTTCCTTTCTTGGACCACTTTTGATAGATACTGACCACTGCAGACCGGGAACACCCCACAAGAGCTGCAGTTTTGGAGATGTTCTGATCCAGTGGTCTAGCCATCACAATTTGTCCCTTCATCAAACTCGCTCAAATCCTTACTCTTGTCCATTTTTCCTGCTTCTAACACATCAACTTTGAGGACAAAATGTTCACTTGCTGCTTAATATATCCCACCCACTAACAGGTGCCATGATGAGGAGATAATCAGTCTTATTCACTTCACCTGGCACTGCTCATAATGTTATACCTGATCAGTGTAACTCTACCATCTTCTTAAGATGCATCTGAGTTATTATAAAGTAATCATCTCACTCACTGATGTATTTTTGTCTAAAAGTTGCTTTGCTCATAGATACGTTCTGTACCGTTGCATCTACAGTGGTGGGTTCTGCAGCAGGACAATGATCCAAAACACACCAGCAAGTCCACCTCTGAATGGCTGAAGAAAAACAAAATGAAGACTTTGGAGTGGTCTAGTCAAAGTCCTGACCTCAATCCCATTGAGATGCTGTGGCATGACCTTAAAAAGGTGGTTCATGCTCGAAAACCCTCCAATGTGGCTGAATTACAACAATTCTGCAAAGATGAGTGGGCCAAAATTCCTCCACAGCGCTGTAACAGACTCATTGCAAGTTATGGAAAACGCTTGATTGCAGTTGTTGCTGCTAAGGGTGGACCAACCAGTTATTAGGCTTAGGGGGCAAACACTTTTTCACACAGGGCCATGTAGTTTTGGATTTTGTTTTCCCTTAATAATAAAAACCTTCATTTAAAAACTGCATGATGTGTTTACTTGTGTTATCTTTGACTAATATTTAAATGTGTTTGATTATCTGAAACATTAAAGTGTGACAAACATGCAAAAACATAAGACATCAGGAAGGGGGCCAACACTTTTTCACACCACTGTACCTGAAGGTTCCACATCTGTAGTGTGTGTGTGTGTGTGTGTGTATGTGTGTGTGTGTGTGTGTGTGTGTGTGTGTGTGTGTGAGTGATGAGAAGACAGCTTAATCCTCCACATGAATAGAGACACTCGCAAACAAAAGCGACCAATTCAATCAATGGAGCCATCGAGAAGCAGAAAGAGCTTAAAGAGGAAGTGAGAGCTGGGTAACACCATTTCCATTATCCCAGCCTCTCACATTTCCATTCGGAGATGACCGGATTCCTAAAGTGTGTATGTGTAAGTGTGTGTGTGTGTAATTGAGTCGGAGAGCCTGACAGTGGCCACAATAGAGCCGGATGTGGATGTGGAGGATGGATGGCCTTCACCTCACTCTCGGCTCTCTCGGAGTCATTTAAAGGCGAGATTCATTGCTCCTCTGAAGCGTGCCAGAGGACTGAAATGGAGGTTAAATGTAATTGTTTTCTAGCTGCATCGATCTTTGTGTTTTTACTGGGTTACCTGGCAGGAGAGAAAGGGAAAGAGACTGAGAGAGCTGGGAACTCGTAATGATAATAGCAGGTGAAGTGAGGCGTGTGTGTGTGTGTGTGTGTGTGTGTGTGTGTGTGTGTGTGTGTGTGTGTGTGTGAAGCCATAGAGACTTTTCCATCACAATGCAAAGTGCTCTCATTTCACTGCTTAATGTTGTTAATGAGGATAGTTTCGCAAAAAGTAGACCATCATCCTGCACATTATTTTTAACCCTCTCTCACTTCCTCTCCTTCTCTCTGTCTCTCTGTCTCTCTCTCTCTCTCTCTCTCTCTCTCTCTCTCTCTCTCTCTCTCTGTCTCTCTCTCTCTGTCCCTTTCACAAAAACATACTCGAGTGTATACACCTCATAAAACGATCTCATGATCTAAAAATTGTCTCACACTCCCTCCTCCGTGTATCTGTGTGTGAAGTGGGAGGAAAAATGAGTTGCTATTTTATCACCTACACCATATATGTAGCTTAGGTTCAGGTTTACAGTTGCTGGATTAAAAGTAATGGCGCCCCTGTACTTCATCCACCATGGGAAGAACAATGAGCAGAAATTACTAGGGTGGTGTGTCATCGACGTGGGTGTTTGTTAGGATCTGTTGTAGTTACATCAGTGTTGTTGTTGTTGTTGTTCAGTCAATCTATAAGCAACTGGAAATATAAAATGTACTGCATTTGAATAGTATGATGGTTGCCAGGTCCTCAGATTGCAGGTATATTACACACAGTTTTGCTGCAGTGTGCTTGTTATATTATCGATGCTTGCTATAAAAAATGAATGAGCAGTAAATATAGGGTATGTTATGCATCTGGAATGTGCTTCTGATTAAAACGCAAACTAACAAAATTTATGCTATGAAATCCCCCTTATTTTTTATTAATGTATAACATTTATGGAAGGAGTCTGTGCTGTCAGCATTTTGGAACAGTCAGAGATAAAGCTGTGAAATTCTAATTTTCCAACATCTTCAGGAAAGACGAGGTTACAGGCTTTCTCAGTAAGTAGAGCTGGATGATATATCAGAGACATCATAAATATTGTGGAATGTTTACATTTAATTTTTTTATTTAAAAAAAAAAGACTTAATTACAAACTGAGCGGAGGCAAGTGATCCGATGTTTGGGCTTAAAAGTTAAAAAGTGGAAATTAAGAAGCAGGTAGATGTAGATTATGAGGCAGGTAGATGTAGATTTTGCGGTAGGTAGATGTAGATTGTGAGGCAGTTGTAGATGTAGATTATGAGGCAGGTGTAGATGTAGATTATGAGGCAGGTAGATGTAGATTGTGAGGCAGGTGTAGATGTAGATTATGAGGCAGGTGTAGATGTAGATTATGAGGCAGGTAGATGTAGATTGTGAGGCAGGTAGATGTAGATTTTGCGGTAGGTAGATGTAGATTGTGAGGCAGTTGTAGATGTAGATTATGAGGCAGGTAGATGTAGATTGTGAGGCAGGTGTAGATGTAGATTATGAGGCAGGTAGATGTAGATTTTGCGGTAGGTAGATGTAGATTGTGAGGCAGGTAGATGTAGATTTTGCGGTAGGTAGATGTAGATTGTGAGGCAGTTGTAGATGTAGATTATGAGGCAGGTGTAGATGTAGATTATGAGGCAGGTAGATGTAGATTGTGAGGCAGGTGTAGATGTAGATTATGAGGCAGGTGTAGATGTAGATTATGAGGCAGGTAGATGTAGATTTTGCGGTAGGTAGATGTAGATTATGAGGCAGGTAGATGTAGATTATGAGGCAGGTGTAGATATAGATTATGAGGCAGGTAAATGTAGATTATGAGGTAGGTAGATGTAGATAGTGAGGCAGGTGTAGATGTAAATTGTAAGGCAGGTAGACATGGAATATGAGGTAGGTAGATGTAGATTATGAGGCAGGTGTAGATGTAAATTGTGAGGCAGGTAGATGTAGATTATGAGGCAGATAGACATGGAATATGAGGTAGGTAGATGTAGATTGTGAGGCAGGTGTAGATGTAGATTATGAGGCAGGTAGATGTAGATTATGAGGTAGGTAGATGTAGATTATGAGGCAGGTGTAGATGTAGATTATGATACAGGTAGATGTAGATTATGAGGCAGGTAGATATAGATTATGAGGCAGGTAGATGTAGATTATGAGGCAGGTAGATGTAGATTGTGAGACAGGTAGATGTAGATTGTGAGGCAGGTGTAGATGTAGATTGTGAGGTAGGTAGATGTAGATTATGAGGTAGGTAGATGTAGATTATGAGGTAGGTAGATGTAGATTGTGAGGCAGGTAGATGTAGATTGTGAGGCAGGTAGATGTAAATTGTGAGGCAGGTAGATGTAGATTATGAGGCAGATAGACATGGAATATGAGGTAGGTAGATGTAGATTGTGAGGCAGGTGTAGATGTAGATTATGAGGCAGGTAGATGTAGATTATGAGGTAGGTAGATGTAGATTATGAGGCAGGTGTAGATGTAGATTATGATACAGGTAGATGTAGATTATGAGGCAGGTAGATATAGATTATGAGGCAGGTAGATGTAGATTATGAGGTAGGTAGATGTAGATTATGAGGCAGGTAGATGTAGATTGTGAGACAGGTAGATGTAGATTGTGAGGCAGGTGTAGATGTAGATTGTGAGGTAGGTAGATGTAGATTATGAGGTAGGTAGATGTAGATTGTGAGGCAGGTAGATGTAGATTGTGAGGCAGGTAGATGTAGATTGTGAGGCAGGTAGATGTAGATTGTGAGGCAGGTAGATATAGATTGTGAGGTAGGTAGATGTAGATTGTGAGGCAGGTAGATGTAGATTGTGAGGCAGGTAGATGTAGATTGTGAGGTAGGTAGATGTAGATTGTGAGGCAGGTGTAGACGTAAATTGTGAGGCAGATAGATGTAGATTATGAGGTAGGTAGATGTAGATTATGAGGCAGGTAGATGTAGATTATGAGACAGGTAGATGTAGATTGTGAGGTAGGTAGATGTAGATTATGAGGCAGGTAGACATGGAATATGAGGCAGGTGTAGATGTAGATTATGAGGCACATAGATGTAGATTATGAGACAGGTAGATGTAGATTGTGAGGTAGGTAGATGTAGATTATGAGGCAGGTAGACATGGAATATGAGGCAGGTGTAGATGTAGATTATGAGGCACGTAGATGTAGATTATGAGACAGGTAGATGTAGATTATGAGACAGGTAGATGTAGATTGTGAGGTAGGTAGATGTAGATTATGAGGCAGGTAGACATGGAATATGAGGCAGGTGTAGATGTAGATTATGAGGCAGGTAGATGTAGATTATGAGGCAGGTAGATGTAGATTATGAGGCAGGTAGATGTAGATTATGAGGCAGGTAGACATGGAATATGAGGCAGGTGTAGATGTAGATTATGAGGCAGGTAGATGTACATTATGAGGCAGGTAGATGTAGAATATGAGGCAGGTGTAGATGTAGATTATAAAACAGGTACATGTGGTATTGGCTGGAGTAACATGAGTGAAAACAGGAAATAACTGCAAATTTACACATCCCTCATCCTGGAATGTAACAATAAATGGATGAATGTTGTTCTCTAGCAACAAAGAAATAGTAATTGTTGGTAAATGGCTGTGGGATTAGAAGAATAAACCACACTGCTGTTAAAGGAAAATAATCAACATGAGAGCGGTGACAGTAACCCTGATGGTGTGTTAGTGTCTGTACCTAAAGCCACTCGTGCTGCTGAAGCATCATAGTTAATCCAGAAGGAGACCCAGGACAGGATGGTGATCAGGATGGAGGGCATGTAGGTCTGCAGGATGAAATATCCGATGTTCCTTTTCAGCTTGAAGCTGAGTGACAGGCGTGGATAAGCTCCTGAGAGAGAGAGAGAGAGAGAGAGAGAGAGAAGGGGAGAGAGAGAGAGAGAGAGAGAGAGAGAGAGACAGGGAGAGAGAGAGAGAGAGAGCGAGAGAGAGGGAGAGAGAGAGAGAGAGAGAGAGAAAGAGAGAGACAGATGGGGTAGAGACAGACAGGCTATTTATTTTGACAGGCTGTGAAGCCATACTTTATGTTTTGTTTCAGTTTCTATGGCAATGGTGGTGCAGATTTGCCTTCGTCGCTACGGCAACAAGCAGTCGTGGTGTGGTGGAATAAATAGTTTTTTTCCCCTCGTGATTGGTTGTAGTAGCTCAGCCTTGAGTGCTCTGGCCACCACAATGAGACCAAAGTGAGAGGAAGGTGTTTAATTCCAACAATAATTCTTAGGTGTTTAATTCCAACGAGTAACGAGTGTCGAGGATGAGGTGCGATTCCAGACTGAAAACAAAATTTTAACACCTGAACAGAGTCGAGTTAAATGCTGAGGAAAGAAAAACAAACACCCACAGTATACACAATACACAATATCACAGACAACAGCTCATGTACAGTACATACAACACACAGAAAGAAAGAAAGAAAGAAAGAAAGAAAGAAAGAAAGAAAGAAAGAAAGAAAGAAAGAAAAAAGGGTATGTTGTGGTTGATGTAAAAATGACTCTACTTCGTAATTTACATATTAAATAATATCCTGAAGAACATTCTTCATTTTTATTGCTTTCTCATCCTCCTCAATGAGATCTAATCTATATTACATCACCTTTCCCCTCCTCCTCCACCAGGTCTGATCTCTATAACATCTTTCTTACCTGCCCCTCAACCAGGTCTAATCTGTATCATATTTCTCTGCCCTCTCAGCAAGGTCTGATCTCCATGACCCCCTCTTTTCAGTGAAGGTCTGATCTTTATAACACTGTCTTTCCCTGCCCTCTCAGCAAGGTCTGATCTCTACACATCCTCTTTCCCCACTCCCTCAGCAAGATCTGATCTTTATAACACTGTCTTTCCCTGCCTTCTCAGCAAGGTCTGATCTCTTTAACTTCCTTTTTTTCACTCTGATCTCTATACATTGTCTTTCCTTGCCCTCTCAGCAAGGTCTGATCTTTATAAAATTGTCTTTCCCCTCCTTTTCAGGAAGGTCTGATCTCTATAACATTATCCTTCCCCGCCATCTCAGTGAGATTTGCTCCCTATACCATCATCTTTCTCTTCCTCCTCCTCCTCCAGGTCTGATCTCTGTAATTTCATCTTTCCCTGTCTTTTTGGTGAGGTCTGATCTCATCTGTCCCTTATCTTCAGCAAGATCTGATCTCTATAACATTGTCTTTCCCTGCCATTTCAACAAGGTCTGATCTCAAAATCATTAACTTTCCCTGCCCTCTCAGCAAGGTCTGATCTCTATGACCTCTTCTTTTCAGTGAAGTTCTGATCTCTATAACATTTTCCTTCCCCGTGCCCTCAGTGAGATTTGCTCCCTATACCATCATCTTTCTCTTCCTCTTCCTCCTCCTCCTCCTCCTCCTCCTCCTCCTCCAGGGATGATCTCTATGATGTCATCTTTCCCTGTCCTCTTGGTGAGGTCTGATCTCATCTTTCCCTGATCTTCAGCAAGGTCTGATCTCTATAACACACTTGATTCCCACCCAGTGTGTGTTGAACATTGCGGTTACTCTGAAGTGGGAATAATTATTAGCGTGTCAGTTCTCTGGCATTACAGCGGAATCATTTATGCAGTGGAGCTTCTGCTTCATGAATATCTGAGTCTCTCTCTCTCTCTCTCTCTCTCTCTCTCTCTCTCTCTCTCTCTCTCTCTCTCTCTCTTTCAGTGTGAAGAAAGAAAGGAGGAAGTAATCAGCCCTCCATCATTGCTGGTCTAAGCTGGTGTTTCTGCCACATGGAGGTGAGACGCTTGACGTAAAGCCCGTAATTAGCCTCGCCTCGGAATGTAGCGATCCCTGAGCTCTCCACATTCGAGAATATAACACCTTCTCACCTTCTCCGTGTCTCCTCACAACCAAGGGGCCGTATTTGTTTATTTCTTTCTTCAGACAAAAAAATGCACATGATTCAGTAAGAGAGAGTCTATCAGGGACGTAACCTATACGGCAAGAGCAGATAATGTACCAGTAAATATTTATACTCATACTAATACATACTAATATTAATACTCACACTGATTCTCTTACCATTATTTATACTCATAGTAATACTCATACTAATACTCCTACCATTTCTTCATACCAATGAATAGTCCAATGCCTTAACCACTAAGCTACCACATCCTAAAGCGCTGCTGAATCCTGCGCTCTGATTGGTCAGAAGGTGTTGATTAATTCGATGAATTAATTGTAGCGCAGGTTTATATTAATGCACTAATTAATAGCAGGACATAACGCTGCTATGACGTAAGAGTTAAAGTAACACGCACTGCAGATGTTCCACAAAATTAAATGTAACTACAAACTGATGAAAATAAATAAATAAAGTGAGACTTGCTGTTCTTTAATAAAAAGAGGAAAAAATTAACATAAAAAAGCACCACACGCAGCAGATCTGCTCTTAAATGAAATCGACTGAACTAAACAAGAAAGGTTCCTCAGGGGTTCGTCGGACGAATAAAGGATTCCAAAATGGTTTCTATCAGAACCAATTTCTCACAGGGAAACCCTCTGCTGTAGGGATATATGCAGAAGAGGGTTCTCCAGAAGAACCTTTTAGGGTTCTCATAGCACGTTTCTAAACGAATAAAAATGAGAAGCTAGAGCTATTTCGACAATCTGGAGGACATGAAGGTCTAACAATTCCAGGTGGTTCAAGTTCTTTGAAATTTTTCAGGGTTCTTGTTCTATAAGTTCCACAATCTATAAGTAATGGAACCCAGACACTGGACTTGACTAGTTTTACTGAAAAGGAACCCACTACAGCGGAGACCTGATGGTGTATGGATACCCTCCAGAGCGTGTTACTACAGAGGAACTACTTTTTCCTGTATTGCTTCACCTTTTCTTATGCACCTTTTTCATGCTGTAAAACCTCACCTGTGGAGAAGACGACGTTCCGCGACACCAGTTTGTAATCCACGATGGAGAACTGAGGAAGCTCGATTTGGGACACACCGGATACGGCGTTGTCTCCTCCTTTCCAGTAGAACTGGATATCGTCAGTCGTGTAGCCATCTGTCCAAATCAGACGTATACATGAGTCACGTATACATCACTGTGTGTAACAGCTTTCCAGCTAAATGTGATGAGAAGTGGGCGGAGATGCGCTGGGTTGTGTTACTGCATCACAACTCCATGGTTTCTGATTCTCTGATTCAATTCAGTTTTATTTGTATAGCGCTTTTAACAAAAAGCATTGTCTCAAAGCAGCTTCACGGAACATAAGAAACAATAAACATACGAACAGACAGCTCTAGATGTTAGACAAAATTATCCCAATTGAGCGAGCCTGAGGTGACTGAGGCGACTGTGGTAAAGAAAAACTCTCTTGGATGGAATTAGGAAGAAACCTTGAGAGGAACCAGACTCAAAGGGGAACCCATCCTCATTTGAGTGACAAATTCACTGTCTGTGTGGAGGTTTGTGTGTTCTTCCAGGTTCCTCATGTTTCCTCCCACATTACACATGAATCAGTGACCATGATCTGTGAACAAGTGTGTGATTAATCGACTGGAATCATATCCAGCATGTATTCCCACCTCTTGCTCCACCTCTAGTTTTTCCGGGATCGACTCCACCGGCACCCTGACCAGGATAAAGCGCTAACTCAATATGAATGAATGAATTGTGAAAGAAGAAATTTACTAAGCATTAACATAAAGTTTGCGCCTTTCACATGACAAAAAAATGTCTTAAATTTTCTTAACAAACATGCAATTTTGGTGCATAGTCGTTTATAATAGTGGGCGGAGTTAATGCAAAAAGAATCATTTATCATTCATGAAAGTTACTTCAAGATTTTTGTGTGAGAACTGAGTTTCCTCCAGTTCAAGATTTACGTCTTAAGATAATATAAACTTAAATATTTTATAAAATTCAGACTTATTATTACTATAGTAAAAGTCTCTTACATTTTTAAAAAATATTGATGTGTCATGTTTTCACTTCCGATACCAGCGACATTAACAAATCCTGTGAAAAGCTCATTTTCACAGAGACGTGATTCTTTAGAATCGATTCTTTTTTTGAATGAGTCATTAAGATGAACAAATCAGTGTCTGAGTCATTTCTGATGAGTCGCTAAGACAAACACCTCAGAGTCTGAGTTATTTCTGATGAGTTAAACTACAAAACTGAATCGCAGAAGACAAAACTCTATAAGTGAAATGATTTTCTAAAAAGATTTATGATATGCAAATTATTGATCTGTTTAAAAAACATCCCTGAATTGATTCAGGGAATCAGTTGTGAGTCAACTAATCATTTTATCAACACATGAACTTGACTCTTCTAACTAAAACTGAAAGTTAGTCATTTATTTGGGATCTTAGTAAATCAAGAGCTCTGTGTGAGTGTGTGTGTGTGTGTGTGTGTGTGTGTGTGTGTGTGTGTGTGTATAGACACTCACAGCTCTCTATCTCCAGGGTGCAGTTCTGCTCGTCCAGTGGGTATCTCCTCAGGTCCATCATACAAGCAGCAGTCGTGGTGATTCTGTATTAAACACACACCCACCCACCCACCCACCCACACACACACACACACACACACACACACACACACACACACACTTTTAAATAAGAGTCTTGTGTATATAAATTAGAAAAAGGACAGAGATGAAAGGGAGCACTGACATTATATCAGCTGTGTGTGTGTGTGTGTGTGTGTGTGTGAGAGAGAGAGAGAGAGAGAGAGAGAGTGAGAGAGAGAGAGAGAGAGAGAGAGAACACAAGAGCCATTATTCCTCCCCACGCTTCTATCAGCACACTTTACACTCAAGAGCTTGCTGTAAACACGCAGTGCTCCTGGGATTCTGCCAACACACACACACACACACACACACACACACACACACACACACATTGTGATCGTAACACAAGTGCAAAAAAAATCATAAATATTTTCGTGACAATTACTGAACAGTCTTGCTACTGTAAGAAGTAAAAGGGGTGGGGCTAGAATGAATACTTAATCAAGGGGCGTGGTTTAGGCGTGATGCTGTGAGAATGTTCACACCTGGGCTGATTTTTTTTTATTCGTTGCAGGTAAAATGGTTCAGCTATATTTAGTGTAGATGCTTTTATGCTTTTCATTGTTGTTTCTGTTCTAGACCTGGCTCCGCCCCCTGTCCTGTCATTGGTTGACTGTCCTAAAGTGTTCACCTGTTCTATGTTAGCCGTTTGTTTAGCTTGTCTGTTGATCTCACCTTGCTTCTGTCCTAATCTGTTTCCCAGTGACAACCATTATATTAATTAGGATTTCTTTAGGTGATGTCACTTCCTGTTTCATGCAAAGCACGGCAACGTAAGTATGTTTCTTAGCCGTAAAAAGGTTTTTGCACTTTGCACATGGAGACAATTCTGAAGCGAAGTGAAGTTGAAGAAAGGGAAGCAGTAGTCAGATCTTTAATTGACATGATGCGAGGATAAGATCTAATATCGACGTATCAGCAGCTCAGCCATGAAACTATTGCTGCTGAGTGATGAAACTATTACACACACTTCAACGCAGATCAGTCGGGATTCCAAACCATTTATTTTTCATTCAAAAAAAAAAAAAAGAAAACCAACAACATTATTGATTTTAATACTACACTGAATACTACACTGGATCTTTATATAACGTCAAATATTCCTGTAACGTAAACATTTTCCTAAATAGGCTTAACTTAATTTCCACAGTGAATCAGTGAATCAAAACCTGCAAGTGATTCAGTGTAAGTGCAAGTGATAAATTACTCTAGGAAGTAATTTAGTGCTTCACCATGACGAGTGATTCAGTGATTCACTCTGAGAAGTGATTTAGTGATTCGCTCTAGGAAATGATTCAGTGATTCACTCTGAGGAGTGATTTAGTGATTCGCTCTGGGAAGTGATTCAGTGATTCACTCTAGAAATAGTACTAAAAGTGGGCGGAGTCTGTGTATACAAATACATTATCACTTGCAACTAGAAAGGTATTTCAGAGATTTAATATAGTTATATAATAATAATAAGACTGAAGGGCAGGTAGTAAATTTGTAGGAGTCTCTTTCCTACAGTTAAAGTCAGAATTATTAGAATTTTATTAAACTTTCACTGTGAGGTGTTTTTATATATTTTTTTTCTACCTCCAAGAGATTAAATTAGTTGAGGAACATTTTACGACTTCATCCTCATTAAAAAAAATACATGCCAGGATTGATGAATATACATGAATATGCAAATTAGGTCCCTCCCCCTGACCATGCCTTTTTATTATCCCTAGTAACTTATTTTGACTTCATCTTTATCTCAGATTTGTCACACGAGAGAGATTTCAGTATCAGAGACCCCATTTGCACATCAGATATGATTGTTTTGAAGCTGTGTAGCTCCGCCCCCCGGGTCTTAGCTTTAAAGGGAAAGTTTTGATTATTTAGACAGAACGTATGAACAAATTTGATATATATTACAGTGTGTACAGTAAATACTCGAGTTTTAACTGGAGCAGTTTTATACACACGTACGTTCACACTGGATATAAACAGAAAGGATTTGAATCTTTTTTTCACTTCTGTACAGTTCTTCATCACGGCGTTCCTCCTGCCTGGTGTTTTATTTGTTTAAGAGAGCGAGAGAACGAGTGAGCGAGATGTCGACGGTCAACACCAGGGAAATTAAGCACATCTGATTTCACGACTGCTGCGGTCACATGGAACCTGTCCAATCTATCATCTCATCTCCCACTAAACGAGAGCTGGGGCTTTAATATCCAACTGATTTGCTCTGTCTATGAGATTTGAGCTTTGAGAGTTGCAGCGATGAAAGCGGACGAGTCCTAAAGTGCCGAGTCGGGGGTTCGGTCGGAGCGTCCAGGAGGGCTCTGGATATTGAACTGACACTGTGAACTTTTTTTTTTCATGGCCATGATCGTAAAATTTGAGCTGACTGTTGACTTTGACACACGTTATCTCTTTTATGTCAATATTAAACTTTATGTTTGATTATAAATGAAACTCTTCTCATACCACAGTATTTTTTTTTTATTAATTAACGAATGATGTGTCGTATTCTATCCATTTATAGCTACATTTAAAATGACGTTCGTTTCAGACGCGGTGTGTCCGGTTTCAGCCGTACGTCTGGTCTTTAGCAACATTTTTGTTTATATAGGTTATAACTTATTAAAGGTTTTTGTTGCAAAGCCCACAGTTTTTCTCTGTATGTTGAAATTGCTGGACTGTAGGAGGAATAACACACTCTGTTATGAAAATAATAACAGCAGCTCCTTCACATGTCAGAGCTCCAGTCCCACTGCAGATCAGCAGCCTCACAGCATCATGCTGCCATCACCGTGCTTCACCATGGAGACGCTGTTCTTCCACCAAACGGAAATATTTTAGATTTATTTCCAAAATATTCTCATCAGACCAGAACACATGATTTTGCCACATGGTTTAGATCAACCTTTTGTCCTCTATTTTAATAAAACCAAGGTGGCCAAATGTTGTATAATTAGTAATATTTATTTACATAGCTTGCCATGAAACAAACTTATTAATTAATCTGATTAGATGAATCACTTATTATCGTCAGCTTTCCTTCATTCACATGGATTTTGTTATTTATCAGCAAACTCTTCCTGACCGTCCCATGACACACACGTCCTCAGCACGACTGAAAAAGACGTGAAAATCTGTGAAACGTGAACACCTTTGATATTGAAGGTGATATTAAATTTTGAAAACAGAGACCTGACACTGCATTGGACTTTATGTGATTAAATAACAGAATTTTTTATGGCATTCATATGCATGTGCAATGAG
>JAUCMX010000001.1:1769336-1807099 GCA_033459395.1 Hemibagrus guttatus
TATTATTATTATTATTATTATTATTATTATTATTGTTATTGTTATTGTTATTATTATTATTATTATTATTTTACCTGCAAAAAACATTGAAAACCTGATAAAAAATTTTAAAGGGAAACTTTTTTATTAATCTAAACCTTTTATATAAATTATTATATATATTTTAATTAACACAAAAAGTAATAAAAAAAAAAATAATAATATTTTACAATTTTTTTATAATATGGAGGGAGGAGGGAGGAGAGGGTGGAGGGGAAGAACAGCAGGCTGATTAGTCAAAATTTTATAATAAAAATAATAATAATAATAATAATAATAATAATAATAATAATAATAATAATAATAAGATTTTGCCTGCAGAAAACTTTGAAATCCTGATAGAAAGTTTAAGGAAGATGTTTTATTATTATACACTTTTTATAAAATGTTTATATATTTTTTAATTAACAAAAAAGTAATAAATAACCCAACTAAAAGTAAGGAATGAACTACACCAGAGTGTGCTGTTAGAGGAAACTAACTCATGATTATTACAATTGAAATCATTACAGTGTTATATTTATTTATTTAGAGTTACATTTACGTCACTTCCTGTTCTCGGTGACGTTATAAACATTACAGACACAAACATTACATCGTTTCCTCATCAGTCTTTACTCCATTTATTACTGTCATTATTCTCATTCATCTCACTGCTTCATTTCAAGACATTATCTCATAAATTCCTCTTAATATATCCTTTCATGATATTTCATTATTTCTTTATTTTATGATAAAGCCATTGTTTTTCTTATCTCAAATTATTATATTATTATTATTATTATTTTATCATATTATTATTTCACATCTCATTTCCACTTATTATCTCATTTTAATGTTTTGTCTGAATATCTCATTATTTCAAGATCATTATTCTTTTTTATTATCTCACAATTCCATGTTATTATCTTGTGTTTTTCTCTCGTGGTGACATTCGTCTGGTTACTAAGAAAATATCTGATATCTCATTATTTTAATGCTAAATATTTATCTCATGTTCATCAGCTACATCAGTATTTAAAGTCGGATCGTGTTCTTTTTTTTTCTTTTCTTTTTTTTGCTACGTCTTAGCGTAGCGGTAAACATGACGTCGTTCCCTCACCAGCCTCTTCTTTCATTTCTCTTTCTTGAAGTTTATAAGAGATAATAAACACTTGTTACATTATTAAGAAAGAGCAAGGAAGTGAAAATGTCTCTGTGCTGAAGATATAAAAGCTCAGAGACGACGAGGCCTCAGATCCAGGCTGGATTCCATTAACGTTCTCATTAAAATAACTGGTTTTAATGGTTTTTCACTTCGGAGTTCACTTCATTCAGATGTATTGTGATCTCTGCGGTTGTGTTTTTGTTATTTTAAGCACTGGGATGTGAACCAATGCATCAGCATCGTCTCAGATTCACCCAATGAACCACAGAATGAATCAAACCACAAAGTCACCATCAGACACCATCATACGAACATCAATAAAAAAAAAAAAAACAATGATAAAAGTTGTTATTTTCACTCTGTTAAAATATTACCATTATTTCAATGAAGTTGCTTTCAGCTGCTCCCTGTTCGGGGTCGCCACAGCGGACCGACTGGTCCGCACAACAACTTGGCACAGGTTTTACGCCGGATGCCCTTCCTGCCGCAACCCTCCCATTTTTTCCGGGTTTGGGGACCGGCACTGCATCCAGTGGCTGGGGTTGAGGCATTGGCTGGGAATCGAACCCGGGCCTTTCGCATGATAGGCGAGAAACCTACCACTGAGCCACCAATGCCTCATTACCATTATTTCAATATGTTATATATTTTAAGTAAAAAATTTTTTTTTCCAATTAATACATTTCAAAACATTATCTCACTAATCAAGATATTATCTCATTATATTAACTCGAATTTTTTTTCTTTTTTTTTCCCAAAATATTATCTTGTAATTTATAACTTAATATCTCGTTAATTCAAATCAGTGAACTAAAATTAATCGAAATCTAAAAGCATTAAATGACAATTAAAAATCCCGTTTTTTCTTTTCTAACGCAATTTATTAATTTAATCTTCTAGACTATCTGATTATTTTAACTAGAATTTTTTCCCTTTTTTCCCCAAAAATATTATCTTATATTATTTATAGCTTAAAATCTCATTATTTCAAATCAATGAACTGAAATCTAAAAGCATTAAATGACTCAATTAAAAATCCTGTTTTTTTCTTTTTTTTTTTTTAACACAGTTTATTGATTCAATCTATCTCATTATTTCAAGATGTTATGTCTTTATTTGTTTTATTTATTATAATTGTTTTTGGACAACATTTTTATAGCTCGACATCTCTTTACATTCTTATTCTCTTTATTTGAAGATAGAATTTTTTTTTTTTTTTACTAATATCTTGAATAAACAAGATAACTAGAATTCAGAGTTATTCTTGGAATAATGAGATGAAATTAAGACTCCAGTAAGACTCGCTTAAGGAATCTTGTTAGAAAACTATAAAATGCATCTAGAATCAGTCGCATGTCACAGTTTAAACCTTTATGAATCTGATATTATACCAAAAAGACCATTAAAATGATCAGGAACCATTCCAGGAACCATTCCAGGAACCATTCATATCTTACACGTGTGCATGAAAATGAGATCATAATGGTGATGTGGAGGACAAAATTACCATCAGGTGTGTGTGTGTGTGTGTGTGTGTGTGTGTGTGCATGTGTGTGTGATGGGATTTGAGCTGTTTATGTGTCAAGCTGCTATTTCAGCAATGCATTCTGGGGCTTTGGCGCTGTGTGTGTGACTGAACGCTGTTTGATTCCCGTTCATGTAAAATCCCAAGAGACTCAGTCATTACAACAGCTGTGACTTACACACTCCACCTGTGTCACGTGTGTGTGTGTGTGTGTGTGTGTGTGTGTTTAGTTCATTCCTGTGGTGACAGAATTAGATCACAAAACCTCAATACATCTTAGATGTCTTTCTTTTACCTTTTGTTCCTCCTCAAGCATCTGGAAAACCTTGTATATTCACACATTTTAAAAAAAAAACAGCACTTTTTAATTACGCTAACGATCTTTAATACGCTTAATAAAATGTCAGATTTGCTGAAAAAATACGTAAAATCTTTTGCAAATTGTTCATTTCTGCCTAAAAAGTGCTTCTTTGGAATGAATTTTCAGTGGAAGTCATATAAATAAATCTTTCAGCTGAATGTATTGAAGTTGGTTCCTGTATAATGGTTCCTGTAATGGTTCCTGTAATGGTTCCTGATCATTTTAATGGTCTTTTTTATTATAATATAGTAAGCTAAAGGTTCATAATATGCCTTTGATTTGTGACATGTGACTGATTCCAGACACATTTTATAGTTTCTTAACAAAATTCCTAAAGTGAATTTTCCTGGAGTCTTAATTACGTCTCATTATTTCAAGAATAAAAGAATAATTCTTTATTTAAAACAAATCAGAAACAAAAAAAAACAGGAATTGAGATGAAGATGAAAAAAAAAACTGAGAGTGGAGTTGAGTGAATGTTCGTGGTTGTGTGTGCACAGCAGGAAAAATGGACAAGCGTAAGGATTTGAGCGAGTTTGACGAAGGACCAAATTGTGATGGCTAGACCACTGGATCAGAACATCTCCAAAACTGCAGCTCTTGTGGGGTGTTCCCGGTCTGCAGTGGTCAGTATCTATCAAAAGTGGTCCAAGGAAGGAACAGTGGTGAACCGGAGACAGGGTCATGGGTGGCCAAGGCTCATTGATGCACGTGGGGAGCGAAGGCTGGCCCGTGTGGTCCGATACAACAGACGAGCTACTGTTGCTCAAATTGCTGAAGAAGTTAATGTTGGTTCTGATAGAAAGGTGTCAGAATACACGGTGCATGACGGGTCAGGGCTGTTCTGGCAGCAATATTAAGCAAGTGGTCATGATTAGTGTATTTGAGTGTGTGTGTGTGTGTGTGTGTGTGTGTGTGTGTGTGTGTGTGTGAGTCCAAGTGTGTATCATTATACATCAGTTGACCTAAAATGTAGCAGTGTGCGTGCGTGTGTGTATGTGTATGTGTATGTGTGTGTGTGTGTGTGCTGTGGTGCATTCTGGGAATTGTTTACATGTGATGCTGAGTCTGGATTTATTGTGAATACAGAATTATTTCACGTTAATGAACACTGTTTACTGAACAGGAAAATAGATTCATATCTGATGTGAGATTAATGAAGGAAAGGGGCGGGGCTTCTGGGGAAGGGTCAGAGCTTAGCTGTCTGTTTAAAACACCTCCTCATTGAAAGGGGCGGGGCTTCTGGGGGGTCAGATTTTCAAAAACCACCTGGTTTGTTTTTATTAAAAATATCTATGACATTCAGTGATTCTAGGCATTCTTTCAGTGTGTATAGAAACCGCTCTGACTTTTCAGCAGTGTGTGTTTTCAGTAAGTAACCTTGCTCTCGTGTTTTTCTGCTTTTTAGGAATGCAGTGGATGGAAATAAAAAGCTTTTCGCCATCTACGACACGAGGTAAGCGATTTGTCCTTATAATCGTACACAGAGTATGAATAAATCAGACCAGCCCGTGGGGTGGGGGTTGTGGGGGGGTGGGGGGTTGTGTGGGGGGGGGGGTGAATACATATATAATGCTCGGTGTTTCAGTCGACACGGTCCTCTTCACTAGGTGTTTTTTTTGTTTATTGTTTGTTTTTTTGCGCGAGACTGGAACAGGCCCGTCTCAATCCGAAACAAATCCGGAGCCTGACGTTAGCCGCGTGCATGCATTATTCATCCTGCACTGCGCAATATTCACCTCCCAATCTATTTATCTGCGTCCGCTCGGTCTGGGAGAAGGTATCTGCTGCATCTGCAAGTTGACAGAAATGGGGAAAAGGCAGAAAAAACTCAGGAGGACGATGTTTTCATTTCCTTCCTGCGTTCCTCCTCTTTCCTCTGGAGTGCATTAGAAAGCGTGCAGACAGCAAGCGCGTGAAGTCGGTCTCTCGAGGGAGGAATAAAGCGTAGCCGTGCAAAATGCCTTCCCAGCATCTACACAGTAACAGTGTTTATTTGTTTGTTTGTTTGTTTGTTTGTTTGTTTGTTATGTCGAGATTAGAGCACAGGAGGCCGCACGGATCTGAGACACTTTCAGACATTTGGTTTTTTTTTTTTTTTTCGGTGAAAATCACTTTAAATGCTTTAACAGTTTTTTGGCTCCGTGTGTCACTGTGAGTCGACTGCACAGATCTCTCTCTCTCTCTCTCTCTCTCTCTCTCTCTCTCTCTTTCCATCACTCTCTCACTCTCTCTCTCTCTCTCTCTCTCTCTCTCTCCATCTCTCTCCCTCTCTCTCTCTTCCATCTCTCTCTCTCTCTCTCTCTCTCTCTCTCTCTCTTTCTCTATTTCCTTCTCTCTCCATCTCTCTCTCTCTCTCTCTCTCTCTCTCTCTTTCCATCACTCTCTCACCCCTCTCTCTCTCTCTCTCTCTCTCTTTCTCTATTTCCTTCTCTCTCCATCTCTCTCTCTCTCTCTCTCTCTCTCTCTCTCTCTCTCTCTCTCTCCCTCTCTCTCTCTCTCTCCTACCCTTTCTCTCTTTTTTATTTCTTTTTTGGAGACGGATCACAGTGTGCAAGTGGGATGCTTTGTTTGGATGATGAAACGTGGGTGTGTGTGTGTATGTGTGTGTGTGTGTGTGTGTGTGTGGTGTATGTGTGTGTGCGTGCGTGTGTGTGTGTTGTTGTTGTTGTTGTTGAGAGAGCACCTAAACCCTTCTTTCACTCTTTTTAAGGAGATTTTGTAAAATGGTTGTGATACACACACACACACACACACACACACACACACACACACACACACACACACAGGCACAAAGCTACCAGTTTTACTTAAAGCTACAAAGAACTGAAATGAAGAAATGCTTGGGTTTGCATAAGTATTCACCCCTTCCCCCTCGAACCCCCCCATAATGCACCCCCACTCCCACCCCCACCCCCACCCCCCAGTCCATGATTCGCTGTGTTATATCCTGGAAATGAGAGAAACTTAAATGCCATTTTATGACATGAATTTACACAAAATAGTTTGTAATATCAAACCGCTGATCAAAATCAACACAACTTGCGCAATATTTTACAAATAAAAAACCGTAAGTGTCTCGATTGCATAAATATTCACCCCCTTATTGCTAGAAAAACACCAAATGACACCAGTGACCATCAGAAGCCACATAATTAGCTGATTGTGTAATTAATGTGTCACATGACCTTACTATCAATACACACATTCATGGAAAAACCCGGAGAACATAAACACACAGGAATGTGAATGACCATAAACACAGGCCTCAGAATGACCAACAAGTCCGGGATTATTTTGGTTAATAAACTCAGATTAGATGGTTTACTAACCAAAACCAGGCTAAAGGTCAGAGACTGGGTGAAGAGGGGATTAGTCAGAGAAGCAACCATGAGGACAGAAGCTCCAGATGGATGAAGCTGTCCACAGTAAGATTGGAGATCTTTGTGAAAAGTTCAGTCCGTTTTCCCTCAGCACAAGCACTATGTTTGGTGGAAACATCATCCACGCTGTGAAGCACGGTGATGGAAGCATCATGTTGAGCGTTCCCACTGGACACTTGGCTACTTCACTGACTAATCCCCTCGAGTCGTGTTCTATAGATCAGGAGTAAATCTAAAAATACAAAATAAAATCTGTGAAGACGGGATTAGTTAGGAAAAAAAAGAAATACATTTAATGTGCTGTTTTTGTGAAGATTTACAACATGTTAATAACAATTATATTAATTATAATTATAATTATAATAATCGCTATAATCAATTATAATTATAACAATTTATAACATGTTAATAACAAATCCTAATCATTTTTAGGTTATAACCTCATAAAATGTGGGAGGGGGTGAATACTTACGCAAGGCACTCCAAATGAATAACATCCACATGCGTCTTGGATTATATAACATCATATGCTTCTGGTCAATAGATTTTCCAAGCCTCCTGCCCATGAGGAGCGCTGATCCATTAATGTCAATCTCTTAAATTCCTAAAATAATCCTCCAGTCCGGAAAAAAAACAAAAAAACAAGGGCCTTCCCGGATCTGCGGCGTCTCGGGTAGGTCCAGTTGACGCACGTCTCTCGGTCAAGAAGAAAAGCCCTGCAGGTCCAGATGAGACACCAGCCTCTAAAGCCATTACGGCGGCGCTGAGGTCAGCCACAGGAGCGCTCTCACGCCACCACAGACAGGCTTCCATCATGTCTGAATTCTGCCGTTCTAAATAAATTCCATTTAACAGGATTGTTTTATTGGCTCTGCGATAAGGTTTTAAGGTCGGTGCTGCAGCCATTTCACCATCAGTGATCTGATTACGGATCATAAGGTTGTCTGGAGGCCTGCTCTAAAGGCCTTAATGTCCACTGATGGAGAGAGCAGCCGAAGACAGTCATCCATCACGTGGCTTTTCATCACGTCACGTCATTAATGGAGGCTTTACTTCTCTCCTCCTCTTCCATCTGATCATTTATTACGTTAAGTTGTCTTTATTTGTCACATATACATTACTGCAAAGTGAAATTCTTTCTTCACATATCCCATCTTCGGAGGTTGGGGTCAGAGCGCAGGGTCAGCCATGATGCAGTGCGCCTGGAGCAGCGTGGGGTTAGGGGCCTTGTTTAAGGGCCCAACTGGCAGCTTGCTGGTGCTGGGGCTTGAACCCTGATCTTCTGGTCAAAGACTCAGAGCCTTAACCATTAAATTGTTTATTTATCGCTCTCTGCTTTGATCTGAAGGTCTAAACAGTGTTATGACAGACTTCCTGTTTCTATTATGATGATGTTCCAATACAAACAGAATAAAAGTGTTTTATTCCTTTTATACCACTTCAGTACCTCATTATGATTTATTATTCACAAAAACATCCTCTGGTATTTAATCGTAAACTTCTCGACCCTGACACTGGACTCTATATGTAATAGAAAACTCTGTTTGCTATAGAAACGTTTACGCATTAATATAAACCTGTGCTAATGTCAGAGCCGCTGCTCTAGAGAACTAATCAACACCTTCAGCAGCTTATTATTATTATTATTATTATTATTATTATTATTATTATTATTATTATTATTGTATTTATTATTGTTGTTATTATTATTGGGGCATTGGTGGCTCAGTGGTAGGTTGCTCGCCTATCATGCGGAGGACCCGTGTTCGACTCCCAGCCAATGCCTCAACCCCAGCCACTGGACGCAGTGCCGGTCCCAAGCCCGGAAAAATGGGAGGGTTGCGTCAGGAAGGGCATCCGGCGTAAAACCTGTGCCAAGTTGTGTGCGGACCAGTTGGTCCGCTGTGGCGACCCCGAACAGGGAGCAGCCGAAAGCAACTTTTATTGTTGTTATTATTATTATTGGAAGAAGTTCTCATTATCATGACAAGCTGTGTTTATTATTGTTTTTGTGTTGTTAATAACGTTTATAGCTGCTATAATGGAAGTGTAAACAGGAAGTAACCTTCCACAACCTTTAATGTAACTATAAAGGGATAAAACAAATTATGACGTGTCATTGTTTAATTACGTGAGAGGAATAAAACACTTCAGAGTTTGGTGTTGTGATAATAATAATAATAATAATAATAATAATAATAATAATAATAATAATAATAATAATTCCACTTCATGTCATCACCCCACCCCGTCATTGATTATTTTCCTTTCACATCACAACACATCCTGTCGTGTTCCTCACTTTGGTGCTCCATTTTCTCGTTAGTGTTACTGTGTTAGTGTTTATTGCTCACGCTTTCTCATTACACACAACTAAGTGAAGTCACGCCATGAAACGTGTAACGACGTCCACAAAAAACAAAATAAACCAAAAAAACACGTGTCCACGTGGATAGATTACAGCGCTTCCTGTTTTAAAAAAAATAAAAAATAAAATTAATAAATAAATAAAAACAATAATCACGCGATTGCCAAGGGAAAACTACACAAAAATGCAAGACGGCAAAAACAGAAGTGTTGCATCTCCATGCCAGGAATCACGTGACTCCCCGGTCTGTCTGTCTGTCTTGACGGTAAGACAACATGCTGCTCACCACATTTCACGTCACGTCGCTAACGAGCAGAGCATCCGAACCCGACGCGGAACAATTTCGAAACAATTCCAACCCAAAGCCCGGCTTTTAATTAGCGTTACAGTCTTGTTGTTTTTTCCCCTCCTCTTTGGAGCGGCGTGGAGAGCGCATCTGATCCGCTGAGATGTGTGATGTGATGTGTGATGTGATGTGTGATGTGATCTGAACTCATCCATCTGCGCGCATTTTCTCCACAAGTTGTTTTTAAAGGAGGAGGCATACGTCAAGAAAGAGAAGGATGGAGATGGAGATCTGGCTGGATCCCAAACACCGATAGGGTCGGAGGAGATTAATAATAACAACAACAACAACAACAACACCAATAACAAGAATAATAATAATAATAATAATAAGGAGAAGAAGAAGAAGAAGAACGCGTAAAAAATGCCCGAGAGCTTTTTCCGCGCGCGCACCCAAATAACGCCACGTACAGAAGCCGGAACTTTCCTCACCCCCTGAAGCACAGACAGAGCTGTCCACAACGGCGACTTCTCCAGCGTTTAGACAGCGTCTGATGGAGCACGGAGACCTGTAGAACACTCAGACTCGGCTCCGAGAGGATAGGGATGTTTGGGATGTTTGGGATCGGGAAGAGAAAGCTCTTCGGGATCGTTTCCGTGCCGCTCCTGGTGGCACTGATGTGCTGCGCTCAGAGGTCAGTGAGTGAGCTCGTAAACTTCCTGCGTACTGACGCTGCGTTCAGGCGAAAAAGGAAAAAAAAAAACCCGCCTATAAACCGGACATTTCCTTGTATTTCTACATACTGGGGCATTAAAACGGAAATGTGATTCTAACCTACCTTCAAATAAAAAGATTTCAGCGGCATATTTTTGGTTTAGATTTAAATATTGCACATATTTGCACCTTTTAAGGTTAAAGATGCTTTACTGTTTTTTTTTTTTGTTGTTGTTGTTTTTTTTCCAGCGCCAATGAACCAGGAAACATGTCTTTTGTGAAAGAAACAGTGGACAAGCTGCTGAAGGGGTATGACATCCGGCTGCGTCCTGACTTTGGAGGTAAATTGGAGTTTTGCTCAGTTTTGCACTCTTTAAAGCACATAGAATGGGGAAAGGGTGTTAACTCCAACCTTTGTTTATCTTTTGCACCTATCATAGGTTTATACACCTTTAAAAAAAGATTTAACATATATATTTCTTTTAGAATAAAGCTTAATTCATCCTTCTAGGTAAAGGTACCTTACACTTTCCAAGTACATCATTTAATGAACACTTAAATTCCTTATATAAAGTTTGTGGGCTTAGTGAATGAACACTTAAAAACGTATATAATATGCGATGAAATATTCAGTACCTTCAGCACACAAGTCCTGAATGACGTCATGAGCAACATGAAAACCCGCTCTGTGGTTCACTTTCGTTCTGTTGGCTCAAGTTACAAACCCCGCCTCTAATCCTATATCTACAACTGTGTACTTTAAAATGTATAAACTAAGCACTTGTGCTGCTTTCCAGTAATCTGTGGCATTGTTCGTGCACATCTTCCGAAACATCCACATGGTGCAGTACCAGCGTAACAAGTGGGGGCGCTGTAGAGGACTTTACATCAGCACCGGAACCAGAGCTAACATCCTGTTGGTTTTCGTGTCAGGATTGATTTAATCACCTGACATTCCGTCTGTGTGTCTGCTGATGAACTTTAATCCAACGAACCATTGAGGGGGCCGTGTACTCCTACTATTAGACTCTTAGGTTCATCAAGGGTTCTTTCGCTAATTTAAGATGCTTAGCTGCTTCAGACACTCTTAAAAATAAAAGTATCAGTGAACCAAAGTGATGCCTTAGAAGAACCATTTTTGGTTCCCCAAAGAAACGCTCAGCAAGTGGTTCTTACAAGAACCCATTTTTTCTTAAAGATCATTTTTATAGTTTAAAGAACTTTTGTGCAGTGGAAAAAATCCATGGATGTTAAAGGTTCTTCATAAAACCATACACCCTGACAGAGAACCATTTGAGAACTATTATTTTTAAGACAAAATTGTCCTACTCTTAGGACTTTTTGTAGGGTTCAATACAGAACTATTAAGGATTTAACCCTAGAAGCATTAGGGGTCCGTATTCTGTAGTCCATATAACGTCCAATTTCTGTCTATAGTCCATATACCTTATGTTCTTCAAGGGTTCTTTAGCTAGTTTAGGATGCTAAGCTGCTTCAAATGGTTCCTTTCTTAGAAAAGAGATAGACTTTATTGGGGTTCAGTATAGAACCTTAATTAAACTTTAGGATGTATACTTCTGCTATACACTTGTACGTTCCTTACAGGTTCTTCAGATGGCTTGTTCTTCTTAAAATTGCTTGAATCCTCAAGAAAGAAACATTTAGGATTTAGCTAGTTTAGGATGCTTAGCTGCTTCAAATGGTTCTACTCTTAGCAGGGAAACACGTTTTGGGATTAACCATAGAATCGTACTCTTAAGCTGAAGAGTTCTTTTTAGAACCTTTACAGATTTAACCACAGAACCTTTAAAGGGTCCAGGCACCATATTGTGTACTCCTGTTATCTACTCACAAGGTTCCTCACAGGTTCTTTAGGCAGGGTTCTATTGCAGGGTTCTATTGCAGGGTAGAACCAAAGAACCATTCGGTGGCCAAGCACTAGAATAGATACTCCTGCTATACACTTAAAGGTTCCTCACAGGTTCTCCAGATAGTTTGAAGTTCTTGTCTAATTGTAATGGTCCAACATAGAACCATTATAATCTAAAGTTCTGTGTAGAACCTTTAGCCAAACATCCTTTAGGAGGCCAAGCACCGGAGTTTACACTCTAATCTACATTCTTATGTTTCTTAGGATGCATCATAGTTCTTGGAGAGTTTGTGGCCCTTCTTAAATGGTTCTGTTTGGTTCCCCCTTTGGAAGGAAACATTTTGTTATAGCATTTAACACAGAACCTGGACAGAACCTGGACAGTCCAGTCACTGTAGCTTTAGTAGAAAAAAGTACGATATTTTTTTTGAAAATAATTAGTAGAATCTTGTGTTTATTTATTTGTGTGTGTGTTTTTTTGTGCGTATGTGTGTGAAGGTGCGCCGGTGTCAGTTGGGATGACCATCGATGTGGCCAGCATAGACATGGTGTCTGAAGTCAACATGGTGAGTGCATACACAATTTCCTCCACTTCCTGTGTGTTCACTGTAATCCTCTAACACTATTAAAGCATTTTAAGGAAAAAAAGGAAAGTAAAAGGATGACTAAGTTCAGTCAAAAAAACAGAACCTTAAATATAAGAATTATATTTTAACAATTTATGCAAGAAAGATAAATATAAAGACAGCGAGATCCTCGTGTACATTTGCCTGGGCTTGTATGCCGCCGTTGGTATGTCATCACCCCACGCAGGTATTTCTGCTGTTGTGTTAATATTCATGTTTCCTCTCCACACACGCCATGCTGCTTGTGGGAGGGGCTTAGCATGATGAATGTGCATCCTATGACGTTGGGATTGTAGGGTGTTATAATGCGTTATGATAGCATGAGTGGTGAAATCACTTCAGAGCTCTCAGCTTGGTCTAGCTCGGCTCCATGGGTGCATTATACGAGGTTTATTATAGTATTAGATCCTTTTAGAGCTTTTGTAGTGCACTATGTCCATCAGGGAGATTGTGGAAGATGGTGACTGCCCACTCTGTCTCTGTGGAAATGTAACACTGTACATAGAGTAATAATAATAATAATAATAATAATAATAATAATAATAGCATGCTTCATCGTTTCTATAGCAACAGCTCATTCACAGGAACTGATACGGTGGACGCTCCACGTAAACACGTGAAATTGTTGCCATGGTTACGTTTTCTGTAATGTATTTATATGACTCTGATGGAAGGAGTCTCCAGTTTCAGTCAGATTAACTGAGCTAAGGAATTTTTTATGCTTCGTAGCCGTTTATCAGCCGTTACGCGAGAGGAAAAAGAGTCACGGGTGAGAGGGAAGGAATGTTTATATCTGCTAGGTCGTTATAAACAGATAAAAATGTATGATGTTTAACTCGTTAACAGGATAAAAACTTTAATATCTGGATGTAAAATTGCAGTAGAGGAAGAGGAATAAAAGACGTTCTGTTATAGGAAATCAATCAATGATGTTTGAGAAAGGGTCAAGCGTGTGAGTCATGTGACATTTTTATGAGCTGTAGAGAAGACGCTTTGATTTTTTTGGATGCTAATTGATGAGCAAACCCAAGCCTAGGGATGAATAAAAAAATAAATACGTGTCTGACGTAAGCATTAAAGTCTATATTGGGCCTTTATTAGGGTGTGTTTTAGTCTCTGACTGAATCCTGATGCTCATCAGACTCTTTACTGGAGTAAAGCATCTTTGTCTGACAGGAAGTGATGACTGGACGCTGCTCTGGGTGCCTTCTGAGTCAGCAGAATTGAGGGCCGGTGTATCGATTGAGCCAAGGATGAAGAACAGCATTTATACTCTCCATTAAAGTGCAGACGGAGACGAGGCTTGTTCCTCTCATAGCATAATCGAATCTGTATTATATACGCGATATTATATAAGGTATAGGTCCGGTTTGTGTGGTTATATAACAACAGAATAAAGGAGTGTGTCTGTTTAGAAGAGTGTGATGGTGTAGAGGAGTGTGTGGTGTAAAGGAGTGTGTCGGTGAAGAGGAGTGTGTTGTGTAAAGCAGTATGTAATGTAGAGAAGTGTGTGGTGTAGAGGAGTGTGTCAGTGTAGAGGAGTGTGTCGTGTGGAGGAGTGTGTGGAGTAGAGGAGTGTGTCAGTGTAGAGGAGTGTGTGGTGTAGAGGAGTGTGTCAGTGTAGAGGAGTGTGTGGTGTAGAGGAGTGTGTCAGTGTAGAGGAGTATGTCGGTGTAGAGGAGTGTGTCGGTGTAGAGGAGTGTGTCGGTGTAGAGGAGTGTGTGGTGTAAAGGAGTGGGTCGGGGTAAAGGAGTGTGTGGTGTAGAAGAGTGTGTCGTGTAGAGGAGTGTGTGGTGTAGAGGAGTGTGTTGGTGTAGAGGAGTGTGTCGATGTGGAGGAGTGTGTCGGTGTAGAGGAGTGTGTGGTGTAGAGGACTGTGTCGGTCTAAAAGAGTTTGTCGGTGTAGAGGAGTGTGTGGTGTAAAGGAGTGTGTCGGTGTAGAGGATTGTGTGGTGTAGAGGAGTGTGTCAGTGTAGACGAGTGTGTGGTGTAGAGGAGTGTGTCAGTGTAGAGGAGTGTGTCAGTGTAGAGGAGTGTGTGGTGTAGAGGAGTGTGTCAGTGTAGACGAGTGTGTGGTGTAGAGGAGTGTGTCAGTGTAGAGGAGTGTGTCAGTGTAGAGGAGTGTGTCAGTGTAGAGGAGTGTGTGGTGTAGAGGAGTGTGTCAGTGTAGAGGAGTGTGTCAGTGTAGAGGAGTGTGTGGTGTAGAGGAGTGTGTCAGTGTAGAGGAGTGTGTCAGTGTAGAGGAGTGTGTGGTGTAGAGGAGTGTGTCAGTGTAGAGGAGTGTGTGGTGTAGAGGAGTGTGTCAGTGTAGAGGAGTGTGTCTGTTTAGAGGAGTGTGTCGGTGTAGAGGAGTGTGTGGTGTAGAGGAGTGTGTCGGTGTAGAGGAGTATGTCGTGTAAAGGAGTGTGTGGTGTAGAGGAGTGTGTCAGTGTAGTGGAGTGTGTCAGTGTAGAGGAGTGTGTCGGTGTACAGGAGTGTGTCGGTGAAGAGGAGTGTGTCTGTTTAGAGGAGTGTGTCGGTGTAGAGGAGTGTGTCGGTGTAGAAGAGTGTGTGGTGTAGAGGAGTGTGTCGGTGTAGAGGAGTGTGTCTGTTTAGAGGAGTGTGTCGGTGTAGAGGAGTGTGTCGGTGTAGAAGAGTGTGTGGTGTAGAGGAGTGTGTCGGTGTAGAGGAGTGTGTCAGTGTAGTGGAGTGTGTCAGTGTAGAGGAGTGTGTCGGTGTACAGGAGTGTGTCGGTGAAGAGGAGTGTGTCTGTTTAGAGGAGTGTGTCGGTGTAGAGGAGTGTGTCGGTGTAGAAGAGTGTGTGGTGTAGAGGAGTGTGTCGGTGTAGAGGAGTGTGTCAGTGTAGAGGAGTGTGTGGTGTAGAGGAGTATGTCGTGTAAAGGAGTGTGTCAGTGTAGAGGAGTGTGTGGTGTAGAGGAGTGTGTTGATGTAAAGTAGTGTGTCGGTGTACAGGAGTGTGTCTGTTTAGAGGAGTGTGTCGGTGTAGAAGAGCGTGTGGTGTAGAGGAGTGTGTCGGTGTAGAGGATTGTGTGGTGTAGAGGAGTGTGTGGTGTAGAGGAGTGTGTCGATGTAAAGTAGTATGTCGGTGTAGAGGAGTGTGTCAGTGTAAAGGCGTGTGTGGTGTAGAGGAATGTGTTGGTGTAGAGGAGTGTGTCGGTGTAACGTTGTGTGTCAGTGTAGAGGAGTGTGTGGTGTAGAGGAGAGTGTCGTGTAGAGGAGTATGTCGTGTAGAAGAGTGTGTGGTGTAGAGGAGTGTTTCGATGTAAAGTAGTGTGTCGGAGTAGAGGAGTGTGTCGGTGTACAGGAGTGTGTGTTGTAGAGGAGTGTGTGGTGTATAGGAGTGTGATTTGTAGAGGAGTGTGTGGTGTAGAGGTGTGTGTGGTGTACAGGAGTGTGTGTTGTGCAGGAGTGTGTGGTGTACAGGAGTGTGTGGTTTACAGGAGTGTGTGATGTGCAGGAGTGTGTGGTGTACAGGAGTGTGTGCTGTAGAGGAGTGTGTGGGGTACAGGATTGTGTGGTGTAGAGGAGTGTGTGGTGTAGAGGAGTGTGTGGTGTACAGGAGTGTGTGGTGTAGAGGAGTGTGTGGTGTGTAGGAATGTGTGGTGTAGAGGAGTGTGTCGGTGTAGAGGAGTGCGTCGGAGTAGAGGAGTGTGTGGTATAGAGGAGTGTGTGGATGTAAAGTAGTATGTCGGTGTAGAGGAGTGTGTGTGGGGTAGAGGAGTGTGTGGTGTAGAGGAGTGTTTGGTGTAGAGGAGTGTGTGGTGTAGAGGAGTGTGTCGGTGTAGAGGAGTGTGTCGGTGTAGAGGAGTGTGTGGTGTAGAGGAGTGTGTCGGTGTAGAGGAGTGTGTCGGTGTAGAGGAGTGTGTCGGTGTAGAGGAGTGTGTGGTGTAGAGGAGTGTGTGGGGTAGAGGAGTGTGTCGGTGTACAGGAGTGTGTGGTATAGAGGAGTGTGTCGGTGTACACAAATGTGTGGTGTAGAGGAGTGTGTGGTGTAAAGGAGTGTGTGGTGTAGAGGAGTGTGTGGTGTAGAGGAGTGTGTCGGTGCAGAGGAGTGTGTCGGTGTAAAGGAGTGTGTGATGTAGAGGAGTGTGTGGTGTAGAGGAATGTGTGGTGTAGAGGAGTTTGTCGGTGTAAAGGAGTGTGTGATGTAGAGGAATGTGTTGGTGTAGACGAATGTGTAGTGTAGAGGAGTGTGTCGGTGTAAAGTAGTGTGTCGATGTAGACGAGTGTGTGGTGTAGAGGAGTGTGTGGTGTAGAGGAGTGTGTCAGTGTAATGTTGTGTGTCGGTGTAGAGGAGTGTGTGGTGTAGAGGAGTGTGCGGTGTAGACGAATGTGTGGTGTACAGGAGTGTGTGTTGTAGAGGAGTGTGTGGTGTAGATGAGTGTGTGGTTTAGAGGAGTGTATCGATGTAAAGTAGTGTGTCGGTGTAGAGGAGTGTGTTGATGTAAAGTAGTGGGTGGTGTACAGGAGTGTGTGGTGTAGAGGAGTGTGTGGAGTACACGAGTGTGTGGTGTACATGAGTGTGTGGTGTACAGGAGTGTGTGGTGTACAGGAGTGTGTGGTGTGCAGCAGTGTGTGGTGTTCAGGAGTGTGTGGTGTTCAGGAGTGTGTGGTGTACAGGAGTGTGTGGTGTAGAGGAGTGTGTGTTGTAGAGGAGTATGTGGTTTAAAGGAGTGTGTGGTGTACAGGAGTGTGTGGTGTAAAGGAGTATGTGGTGTAGAGGAGTGTGTGGTGTAGAGGAGTGTGTGGTGTGTAGCAGTGTGTGGTGTACAGGAGTGTGTGGTGTAGAGGAGTGTGTGTTGTGCAGCAGTGTGTCGGTGTACAGGAGTGTGTGGTGTACAGGAGTGTGTGGTGTGCAGCAGTGTGTGGTGTACAGTAGTGTGTGGTGTACAGGAGTGTGTCGTGTGCAGGAGTGTGTGGTCTGCAGGAGTGTGTGGTGTACAGGAGTGTGTGGTGTTCAGGAGTGTGTGGTGTACAGGAGTGTGTGGTGTGCAGGAGTGTGTGGTGTAAAGGAGTGTGTGGTTTAGAGGAGTGTATCGATGTAAAGTAGTGTGTCGGTGTAGAGGAGTGTGTTGATGTAAAGTAGTGGGTGGTGTACAGGAGTGTGTGGTGTAGAGGAGTGTGTGGAGTACACGAGTGTGTGGTGTACATGAGTGTGTGGTGTACAGGAGTGTGTGGTGTACAGGAGTGTGTGGTGTGCAGCAGTGTGTGGTGTTCAGGAGTGTGTGGTGTACAGGAGTGTGTGGTGTACAGGAGCGTGTGGTGTAGAGGAGTGTGTGTTGTAGAGGAGTATGTGGTTTAAAGGAGTGTGTGGTGTAAAGGAGTATGTGGTGTAGAGGAGTGTGTGGTGTAGAGGAGTGTGTGGTGTGTAGCAGTGTGTGGTGTACAGGAGTGTGTGGTGTACAGGAGTGTGTGTTGTGCAGCAGTGTGTGGTGTACAGGAGTGTGTCGTGTGCAGGAGTGTGTGGTCTGCAGGAGTGTGTGGTGTACAGGAGTGTGTGGTGTTCAGGAGTGTGTGGTGTACAGGAGTGTGTGGTGTGCAGGAGTGTGTGGTGAAGAGGAGTGTGTGGTGTTGAGGAGTGTGTGGTGTATAGGAGTGTGTGGTGTACAGGAGTGTGTGTTGTAGAGGAGTGTGTGGTGTTGAGGAGTGTGTGGTGTACAGGAGTGTGTGTTGTAGAGGATTGTGTGGTGTAGAGGAGTTTGTCGGTGTAGAGGAGTCTGTCGTCTAGAAGAGTGTGTGGTGTTGAGGAGTGTGTGGTGTACAGGAGTGTGTGTTGTAGAGGATTGTGTGGTGTAGAGGAGTGTGTCGATGTAGAGGAGTCTGTCGTCTAGAAGAGTGTGTGGTGTAGAGGAGTGTGTCGGTGAAGAGGAGTGTTTGGTGTAGAGGAGTGTGTCGGTGTAGAGGAGTGTTTGGTGTAGAGGAGTGTGTCGATATAAAGTAGTGTGTCGATGTAGAGGAGTGTGTGGTGTACAGAAGTGTGTCGGTGTTGAGGAGTGTGTCGGTTTAGAGGAGTGTGTGGTGTACAGAAGTGTGTCGGTGTAGAGGAGTGTGTGGTGTACAGGAGTGTGTGGTATAGAGGAGTGTGTGGTCTAAAGGAGTGTGTGTTGTAGAGGAGTGTGTGATGTAGAGTAGTGTGTGGTGTAGAGGAGTGTGGGGTGTAGAGGAGTGTGGTGGTGTAGAGGAGTGTGTCGGTGTAGAGGAGTGTGTGGTGTAGAGGAGTGTGTCGGTGTAGAGGAGTGTGTGGTGTAGAGGAGTGTGTCGATGTAGAGGAGTGTGTGGTGTAGAGGAGTGTGTCAATGTAGAGGAGTCTGTCGTCTAGAAGAGTGTGTGGTGTAGAGGAGTGTGTCGGTGTAGAGGAGTGTTTGGTGTAGAGGAGTGTGCCGATGTAGAGGAGTGTGTGGTGTAGAGAAGTGTGTGGTGTAGAGGAGTGTGTCAATGTAGAGGAGTCTGTCGTCTAGAAGAGTGTGTGGTGTACAGGAGTGTGTGGTGTGCAGGAGTGTGTGGTGTACAGGAGTGTGTGGTGTGCAGCAGTGTGTGGTGTACAGGAGTGTGTGGTGTACAGGAGTGTGGGGTGTTCAGGAGTGTGTGGAGTACAGGAGTGTGTGGTGTGCAGGAGTGTGTGGAGTACAGGAGTGTGTGGTGTAGAGGAGTGTGGGGTGTTCAGGAGTGTGTGGTGTGCAGGAGTGTGTGGAGTACAGGAGTGTGTGGAGTACAGGAGTGTGTGGTGTAGAGGAGTGTGTGGTGTTCAGGAGTGTGTGGAGTACAAGAGTGTGTGGTGTTCAGGAGTGTGTGGTGTAGAGGAGTGTGTGGTGTTCAGGAGTGTGTGGTGTTCAGGAGTGTGTGGTGTGCAGGAGTGTGTGGTGTGCAGGAGTGTGTGGTGTTCAGGAGTGTGTGGTGTGCAGGAGTGTGTGGTGTACAGGAGTGTGTGGTGTACAGGAGTGTGTGGAGTACAGGAGTGTGTGTAGTACAGGAGTGTGTGGTGTTCAGGAGTGTGTGGTGTTCAGGAGTGTGTGGAGTACAGGAGTGTGTGGTGTGCAGGAGTGTGTGGTGTTCAGGAGTGTGTGGTGTACAGGAGTGTGTGCTGTACAGGAGTGTGTGGTGTACAGGAGTGTGTGGTGTACAGGAGTGTGTGGTGTACAGGAGTGTGTGGTGTGCAGGAGTGTGTGGTGTAGAGGAGTGTGTGGTGTGCAGGAGTGTGTGGTGTACAGGAGTGTGTGGTGTACAGGAGTGTGTGGTGTTCAGTAGTGTGTGGTGTTCAGGAGTGTGTGGTGTGCAGGAGTGTGTGGAGTACAGGAGTGTGTGGTGTTCAGGAGTGTGTGGTGTACAGGAGTGTGTGGTGTACAGGAGTGTGTGGAGTACAGGAGTGTGTGGTGTGCAGGAGTGTGTGGTGTAGAGGAGTGTGTGGTGTGCAGGAGTGTGTGGTGTACAGGAGTGTGTGGTGTACAGGAGTGTGTGGTGTTCAGTAGTGTGTGGTGTTCAGGAGTGTGTGGTGTGCAGGAGTGTGTGGAGTACAGGAGTGTGTGGTGTTCAGGAGTGTGTGGTGTACAGGAGTGTGTGGTGTACAGGAGTGTGTGGTGTACAGGAGTGTGTGGTGTACAGGAGTGTGTGGAGTACAGGAGTGTGTGGTGTTCAGGAGTGTGTGGTGTACAGGAGTGTGTGGAGTACAGGAGTGTGTGGTGTTCAGGAGTGTGTGGTGTACAGGAGTGTGTGGTGTACAGGAGTGTGTGGAGTACAGGAGTGTGTGGTGTACAGGAGTGTTTGGTGTACAGGAGTGTGTGGAGTACAGGAGTGTGTGGTGTTCAGGAGTGTGTGGTGTACAGGAGTGTGTGGAGTACAGGAGTGTGTGGTGTTCAGGAGTGTGTGGTGTACAGGAGTGTGTGGAGTACAGGAGTGTGTGGTGTACAGGAGTGTTTGGTGTACAGGAGTGTGTGGAGTACAGGAGTGTGTGGTGTAGAGGAGTGTGTGGTGTACAGGAGTGTGTGGAGTACAGGAGTGTGTGGTGTTCAGGAGTGTGGAGTCGTTGAGTATCAGGTGTGTGTGTAGATTGAAGATTCTCAGAGGGTTGTGCATTATTCTGTATTGCTGTGCGGTTATGTAAAAGCATTAAGGATTAAAACAAAGACGTAAAAAGAAACTGGAAAGTGCATTATTATTGTATGATATGGATTATAATACATATAGTGTTAATGCAAATTTTTTTACAAAGCTCTTTTTAATAGTTAACTAATGCATGAATCAGGCGGTGATTTAAACGGGTGGGGTTAATGTGAGCTTTGTTCTGAGGTAAAGAAATCCAGCTCGTATTATTTCTTCCTTCCTCTTCATTCTGGGGATGATCTGCGATTTATTAAGTCAGGAAGCGTGAAGACTTGTACATGAGCATGCAGAGTGAATAATTCAGTAAGCGTGGATCATCACTGAATAATGAGACACATGCTGGAAACACTGAGCATGGGCTGGAGATGGAACCCACGACACACTCATTCAGAAAGATCAGGTAATGAGCTCTAAACCGTTTCAAACACAACAGAAGACATATTTTCCTGTCGAGTGCCTTGGAGGGTTATAGGGGTGTTTGGTTGAGACCAGCTGTGTGGATCAGGACCTGAATCGCAGTTAAACAACCCCTCAAACAAGAAAAAGAATGATGTGACCATACCATAGGCCGTCCCTACAGCAGCTACAATGTGATAAACTGCCCTCTAAGATTCCCCTATGGAAGATAAAATGTGATAAACTGCCCTCTAGGATTCCTCTATGGTATATAATGTGATAAACTGCCCTCTAAGATTTCCCTATGGAAGATATCATGAAAAACTGCATTCTACAATTCCCCTATGGTATATAATGTGATAAACTGCCCTCTAAGATTCCCCTATGTTAGATAAAATGTGATATACTGACCTCTAGGATTCTGCTATGGTAGATATCATGAAAAACTGCATTATAGGATTCCCCTATGGTAGATAATGTGATAAACTGTCCTCTAGGATTCCTCCATGGTAGGTAACATGTGATAAACTGACCTCTAGGATTCCTCTATGGTAGGTAACGTGATAAACTGACCTCTAGGATCTCCCTATGGTGGATAAAATGTGATAAGCTGCCCTCTAGGATTCCCCTGTGGAAGATAAAATGTGACAAAATGCCCCCTTTGTGTGGTCTACGGTAGGTAGATGTGATAAACTGCTCTTGGCATAAAGTGCCCTTCAAGATAACCTTTGCTAGATAAAAAGTGAGTACGGTGCAGTCCCAGCTGAACCTAAGGTAAATAGAATCTAATAAAGGCCCTCTAGGATGTGGCCATGTGTGAGAACTTATGATGAAGTGCCCTTTAAGGTGCCTTTCCAATGTAGAAACGATGTAGTGCCCTATACGCTTTTGTACATGCATGCCAGTGAGTTGAAGTGGCTTACACTTCTATAGGAGTTTCTTCAGGTGAAAAAGTGGGCACTCTAGGTACTTACTTAATAAAAACATTATTCTTCTGTAATGTTTTTAACTCCTACCACTCATGCAGCCTGTCCCTGCTCTGAACCCTTAACACTAACCCCTAACCTTAGCCCATAGCCCCTAACTCATAGCCCATAGCCCTTACCCTTAAAGCCATAACTCATAACAGTTAATCTCTAGCCCTTATCCCCTAACCCTTATCCCTAGCCCCTACCCTGTAACCCTTAGCCCTGAATACCTTATACCTAACTCTTAACCATTGGCCCATAACCACTTAACCATTAATCTCTAACCCCAAACCCTTGAACCCCAATCTTCTGGTCAATGACCCAGAACATTAACCACTTGAGCCCCCTGCCTCTTTTTAAGTTAAGTAAAAGGCTGAGGTCCCACCGAGATTTGAATTCGGATTACAAGTCCAGAGTGCTAGCCATTACACCATGGGACCCGGTGTCTAAGAGTACTAGCCCCTAGCCCTTAACCCCTAACTAATAATCATTAATCTTTAACATTTAACCCCTAACCCTTAGCTCCTAAACCCCTAACCCTTATTCCCTTAATCGCTGACCCCTAACCCATAGCCGCTAACCCTTAAACCATAACTCTTAACAAATAATCTTTTACCCTTACTCCCTACTCCCTAACCCTTAGTTGAGTAGTCTTTAATTGTCACATAAACATTATTGCACAGTGAAATTCTTTCTTTGCATATCCCATGCTTGGGTTAAAAAAGGGGGGGCTTTTTTAACCCCAAACTCTTGAACTCCAGTCTTCTGGTCAATGATCCAGAGCCTTAACCACTTGAGCCCCCCCTTTTTTAAGTTAAGTAAAAGGCTGAGGTCTCACCGAGATTTGAACTCGGATTGCTGGATTCAAAGTCCAGAGTGCTAACCATTACACCATGGGACCAGATGCTGTTAGCCGTGATGCAGCGCCCCTGGAGCAGCGTGGGTTGGGGGCCTTGCTTCCCAGTCAACAACCCTGAGCCTTAACCATGTGAGCTAAATTAAGTTAAGAGACAAGGACCCTTAGGCCCTACCCTTAGCCTGTAACCCTTAGCCCTGAACCCCTAATCCCTAACTCTTAACCATTAATCTTTAATCCTTAGCCCATAACCACTTAACCATTAATCTCTAACCCTAAACTCTTGAACTACAATCTTCTGGTCAATGATCCAGAGCCTTAACCACTTGAGCCCCCCCCCCCCTTTTATGTTAAGTAAAAGGCTGAGGTCCCACCGAGATTTGAACTCAGATTGCTGGATTCAGAGTCCAGAGTGCTAACCATTACACCATGGGACCAGATGCTTAACAGCACTAGCCCCTAGCCCTTAACCCTTATTTCCTCAATCTCTGACCCCTAACCCTTAAGCCGTTACTTCTAACAAATAGTCTTTAACCCTTACTCCCTACCCCTTAGTTAAGTTGTCTTTAATTGTCATATAAACATTACTGTACAGTGAAATTCTTTCTTTGCATATCCCATGCTTGGGTGTTGGGTTCAGAGCGCAGGGTCAGCCGTGATTCAGCGCCCCTGGAGCAGGGTGGGTTGGGGGCCTTGCTTCCCAGTCAACAACCCTGAGCCTTAACCATGTGAGCTAAATTAAGTTAAGGAACAAGGACCCTTAGGCCCTACCCTTAGCCTGTAACCTTTAGCCCTGAACCCCTAATCCCTAACTCTTAAGCATTAATCTTTAATCCTTAGCCCATAACCACTTAACCATTAATCTCTAACCCTGAACTCTGAACTCTTGAACTCCAATCTTCTGGTCAATGATCCAGAGCCTTAACCACTTGAGCCCCCCCCCCTTTTTAAGTTAAGTAAAAGGCTGAGGTCCCACCGAGATTTGAACTCAGATTGCTGGATTCAAAGTCCAGAGTGCTAACCATTACACCATGGGACCAGATGCTTCACAGCACTAGCCCCTAGCCCTTAACCCTTATTTCCTCAATCTCTGACCCCTAACCCTTAAGCAGTTACTCTTAACAAATGATCTTTAACCCTTACTTCCTACCCCTTAGTTAAGTTGTCTTTAATTGTCACATAAACTTTACTGCACAGTGAAATTCTTTCTTTGCATATCCCATGCTTGGGTGTTGGGTTCAGAGCGCAGGGTCAGCCGTGATGCAGCGCTCCTGGAGCAGGGTGGGTTGGGGGCCTTGCTTAAACACTATACTTTTCTAATTATATAGTCTGGGTTAGATCTTTTTTTTAGTGTAAAGTACATGAATATTGAAAAAAAAAACACAAAACCAGTACTGTACATTGATGAAAATATTTCTCACTATATTGTAAAACAAATTCAATACATCCATGTTTTTTCAAAAGGTTGCATTTTGCACTGAAAATCAGAACATATTCCAAATACAATATAATACACAAACAAAAACATGTGGAGTCAAAACAAAAGCATAAGTTTAAAGTTTAAAAGAAAAGAAAAGAAAGAAAAAGTAACCTAAGCATCTCTTCGCCTAGCTGGATCTGGCTATAGCACTTCATCCACATCACAGGTAATGTCCTCTCTCGCAAGACAGCGAGGGAAGAATCTTCTTGAATGGTGAATCCGTCCTTGCACAGACCCTGCATCAATTAGGTCACATGCTTCCTCCATGGCTTGAACGAGGGGTATCTTGACATAGGGCTGGAGATCGTAAACCTTCCATCACCATGCTGAAAAAAACTCTTCAATGGGGTTGAGGAAGGGAGATTATGGTGGGAGGTATTGGAGTGAAAATTGGGGATGATCATGAAACCAGTTTTAGACAAGAGCAGGTCGGTGGAAAGACACATCGTCCCAAATGACAATGTATCTCATCTGCTTGGCATCCATTTGTTGTTCTGCTGTAACAATGTTGTAAAGTCTGTTTAAAAATGTGATAATGTGGGTCATGTTGTAAGGACCTAACTTGGCCTGGTGGTATAGGATCCCATTCTGCGTGATTGCAGCACACATTGTGATGTTGCCTCCATGTTGGCCCGGGACATTCAAAATAGCTCTATGGCCAATGATGTTTCTCCCTTTTCTTCTTACTTTAGTCAGGTTAAACCCAGCCTCATATATGAAAATAAATTCATGTGAGATTGGATCACCATCAATTAGCAGAACTCTCTGGACAATACTGAAGTGGACATTACTTACCTCCACATATTCATGCCGTAGGTCTTTTACTCTTTCAGAATTTCTTTCAAATGGCACTCGGTACAGGTGTTCCATCTGAATGTGATGTTTTTTAAGGATTCGCGCCAGTGTTGTTAAAGAGACCTGATGGACATTATTGAAAACTGTGTGGTCATTCAGGATGTAGTTAAGTTGTCTTTAATTGTCACATAAACATTACTTCACAGTGAAATTCTTTCTTTGCATATCCCATCCTTGGGTGTTGGGGTCAGAGCACGGGGTCAGCTATGATGCAGGGCCCCTAGAGCAGGGTTGATTGGGAGCCTTGCTTCCCGTTCAACAACCCTGAGCCTTAACCATGTGAGCTAAGTTAAGTAAAGTAGGAGTTAAGGGTTAACCTTTAACCCTTAACTCCTAACCTTTAACCCCTGACCTTTAATCCACACAGCGCTGTACAACACAAAATAACGCATAAAACGATTGGCTGTAAAATGCCATCACCCATAAATAAGTGTAAATGTGCAAATAAGAAGAGCCCCAATGACCTCCATATGCTCCTGCCATTGATCAGCCTGCATCTGTACTTTACTCAGTGATTTACTGACTGATTGATGGATCGATTGATGTTCGGAGATTGTTTCTATGACAACTGTATGTTAGCTGGTTAGTGTACACAGGTGTTGCAGATAAAAAAAAAAAATCATTGTTGTTGCCATCCTCAAAAAATTGGCATGTGATTGGTTCAGTGCTGAGCCTGTAGTGTTATGACATCATAAACTGCATTCATGTGTAGCTCCACCCCCAAAAAACAGTTTTATAATCAAGAATGAAATTGATTGATTTTTAATTCATGAAAGCGCTTTGTTATACTTTTTATCTGTTTAGAGTTGCATTTAGATGCTATATAAGGCAGCGGTGTTGCGAGGTGACCCTGTGGCACGAGCGGAGGTAAAGACATCACTAGTTTACTGAATGATTAAAGCTCTGCAGTGAGTCAATCATGTGTCAGTTTCTTCTCACCACGTCCTCCACTGAAGGTCCAAACTTGCTTTATTTGAAAAAGAGAAACGGATTTACGTTTGTAAATTTGGAGCGTTAGTCACTCCACGTGATTGATGCTAACAGTAAAAATATTCATCATAATATCCTGTAAAATATTGTGTACAAAGCAGAAGCTGACAGCATGTGGAAGATTTATCGACGTCCCTTAAAGATGTAGTCAGCGAGCTCTTCGGTTCTTCTTAGTGTTCCTTCTAATATCCAGGATTCTTTGATTCGTCTCTGTGACTGAATATTAAACCATCTCTCTGTCAGTGAATAATAAATGAACAGCTGCAAGTTTGGCTGTGGAAGCTGAAGAAGGTTTGGCTCACAGAAGCTCGTTTCTTCATTTATTTATTCATCCTGGGATTCGCAGAGACACACGGACAACATCCCAGTCCCTGAGCCCCAGCCTTAATTAGCGCTAATGAAAGCTGATTTCTTTTACTTACTGTCTTTTTTTTTGTCAGGGATGTAATCTCAGCTTTTTATAGCAGTTATAACTGTTACAGCTCTTCAGTAAAATCATTAACTGTTTGTGTTTATTTTAACCCTGAAATCCACATGACGCATCATGCTAATGCGAAGCCCAGGGCTGGAAACTGTAAAGACGCTCTGAATTTAAATATAGAATGAAATCTGCTCACATGCAGGAAGGAAGAAAGGAGAATTTGATATACATATCTATATATGTGTTGTTTTTTTTAATAAAGTGCCACAGGAACATCTCTACATCTTTAACTTCACTGAATATGTGTGAATATGCAAATTAGGACCACCTTCAATACTAGCAACATCTAGCTCATATTCTCTGCTCAGAAGATTTATTTTATAAATAAATCAATAAATACATAATCATTTTACTCTGTGAACTGTTCCAATATTAGGTTCATTAATTTATTTTAAAAGATGCAATAATATTTTGGTTATTTATTGGAACCACAGAGGATTAATAAATTAATGCATTAATAAATTAATATATTATATTGAATTTTATTACTTTAAATTATTTTTAAAGTGATAATAATAATAATAATAATAATAATAATAATAATAATAATAATTATTATTATTATTATTATTGTTATAATTATTATTATTATTATTATTATTATTATTATTATTATTATGATAATAATAACTCTTAACTCTTAGTCCCTAACCCTTAGGCCATAACCTCTAACCCTTAACCCATGAACCTAGTTCCTACTCTTTATCTCAACCCTAAACCCCTAACTCTTAATCATTAATCTTTAACCCTTAACCCCTAACCTTTATCCACTAACCATTAGTCCCTAGACCCTAACTCCCTAACCTCTGCACCTAGTTCCTAGTTTTTATCCCTTAACCCTTAGGCCCTAGCCCTTAACCCTGAACCCTAAACCCCTAACCCCTTAATCTTTAACCCTTAACCCCTAACCCGTAGCCACTAACCTTTAGCCCTTAGCCCCTAGCCCCTAACCCCTTCTTGACTACTAAAGTGCCATTTGTTTTTCAAAACAGCATTTAAACAATGCCAAAAGCATTACAGCAAGTAATATGCAAATTATCACTGAATATAATTTTAAGGTCTAATATACAGGATCAGAAAATATAAATATGTATAAATAACATTCATATGAATGAATACTAATGCTGAATAAATGAGAAGCTGACAGTTTTGTTTTACTATGTATTTATATGTTTACTAAAACAAAAATAAAAAATAAAATAAAATAAATAAATAAATAATCATAATAATAATAATAATAATAATAGAAAGAAAGATGAGTAGAACAAAGAAATAATAATAATAATAATAATAATAATAATAATAATAATAATAATAATAATAATAATAATAGTGAATGTTCTGGTTCTTCAGTTATCTTCCGTGTTGAAAATCCGTGTCATGTTGAAAATGGAGCAGCGTTCCATAAAAACCAATTAAAGCAAATCTGGGTCTGAGGAACTGGGCTGCCAGAGATCCGCTCGGAAAAATAAAGGACAGAACTGGTTCTGTAGAGGAACCGAGACATCGTCCTGTGGAAGCTTTTCACTGGTTGCTGTGGTGTAAATGGTTTTCATGAGGAAAATGAAAGTAATAGATAACGGTAAAGTTTTCATGAGGAAACTAAACGCTGGTTATTCTGAGGCTTTAAGGATCTTTTCCTCTGCTGGCTCAGGATCAGGCTGTAAAATAGGTTTTGATGTGAAGGATTTATTAATTTTTTTGTGTGTTGCTGCTTAATCGAGTAACAGATCGAACCTGAGAGATGAAAATCCGTTTATTAAATATTAAAATGCCACTTCCTGTCAGCGTCTTGAGCCCACTGTCTGAGTGAAGCTCAATCACACTGAGATGATGCATATAGACACTCAGGACTCCGGAGGATTTCATCCACCGCTAGCTGTAGGATCGATGATAGACCCTGTGTGTCTGATAAGCTTTCCTTTAAAATAAAATGAGAACTTCAGGCTCGCTCGGGATTGTTTAAATGCAGCACCAATCCTGCATTCTGATTGGTCGGAAAGTTTGAATTAATTCTCTATAACAGCAGCTCTGGCTTTCTATTAGCTTTCTGTGAGGATATGTTCATTTACTTAACTTTTATGGAAGGAGTCCCCAGCGTCAGCTGTAGTTTCTTTCACATCGAATAGACACTCTGGTGAGAGAACATCTGTCTGCAGCTGCTATAGCGTAAGTGAAAACAGGAACTAACTCATTTCGTGTAGCTATAAATGGATAAAAACATATGCAGTCATTTCAGTAGCAGAAATGATAACGGTCTTAGATTGCTGTGGTGTAAGAGGAATAAATCACTATAGGACGTGTCGTTAGGGGAAAATAATCAACGTCAGGATAGTAATCATTTTATTGTAACACACACACACACACACACACACACACACACACACACGCAGTGTTTTATTCCAACGTCCACTGCGTGTCTCTGAATATAGATAACATTTCATGCTAAATTGATCCGATCATAGCAGGTAATATGATCCTTTCAGTGCACAGACACTTGCTTTTTATTTAATTTAAGGGTTGAGAAAGAAAAATCCACCTCAGTTAAGTCAATACATCTAGAGTAGAACTGAAACTAGCAGGACACTGAAAACAAGATACATGTTTTCCTTTTTTTTTTTAGTTTTCCATCTAAATACATGAAGTGAGTGAAGTCCAATAAGGTCCACACATGTCCGATCTCAACTAGCGTCATTATTATCCTCTCCATATTCCTCCTTTTCCCCACCAAGTCTCAAGATATCTTGCAGTAGAACTGGTTCTGTGTGTCATAGACACAAGTTCACGTTCCCTTTGTCTATCACGACTTCAATTCATTTTCCATTATAATGCGATAAAATAAGATCTTGCTTTGTATGCTATAGTTTGGGGTTAAAACTGAGCGCATGGCAACCCTGTTTGGGACGTTGATTGATGATTGACTGACGTGAACCAATCACTGTTGGTTATTTAAATTGGCCTGTCATGTGGCGTAAAAACGTAAAATCAGAAATAGGATATGTAAGAGAGAGTGTGTGTGTGTGTGTGTGTGTGTGTGTGTGTGTGTGTGTGTGTGTGTGTGTGAATTCTATATTTGAGCATCAGTCCACTCTGGCTGAAGCTATAATCCATGACGAGAGAATATTTTACACACACACACACACACACACACACACACACACAAGCATGAGTGATGAGTACGTTGGCATGGAGCATGTGCTGAGTGAAAGCCGTTGTCTTAGAAACCAATATCATCTTCAGTCAGTGTCTGAAAGTGTTTGTGGCACTTAGGTGAAGAGGGAAGCTGCAGGAAACAGGAAGGATTTATGAAAATTACTGTTTTCTCAGCATGAAGCAATAAAAACCATATCATCAGTCTAGAAAAAAACACACACAGAAACACAACGCTGCAGCTCGTGCTCCTCTGTCACCGCTACAACACACAGAGGTCAGGACAAGGCTGAGGAAACAACGTCTCAATTATGTCTCAGTCTCGTCTCAGTGACATTTCATCTGTGTCAGCTTCTCGTCAGCATCTCATAAGTGTCTCATCAACTTCTCATCATCAGATGAGATCAGTGTCTCATCAACTTCTCATAATCAGATGAGATCAGTGTCTCATCAACTTATCATCAGATGAGATCAATCTCATCAGCATCTCATCACCACCTCATCAGTGTATCATCAACGTCTCATCACCCTCTCATCGACGTCTCACCAGCATCTTGTCAGTGTTGCATCAGTGTCTTACCAGTGCATCGTCATCATCTGTGTCGTCGCCCAGTGTCTCATATCTCATCTTGCCGGCTTCTCGTTATTGTCTCGTCAGAGTTGCATCAGTGTTGCTTCAACATCTCATCACCATCTCATCAAGGTCTTATCAGTGTCTCATCAACATCTCATCAGCATCTTGTCACCATCTGCCCAGTGTCTCATATCTCATCTCGCCAGCTTCTCGACACCAGTGTCGCATCAGGGTCTCACCACCGTCTCATTTATGCCTCATCATTGTCTCATCAACATCTCGCCAGCATCTTGTCAGTGTCTCATCAGCATCTTGTCAGCATCTTACCAGTGTCTCATCACCATCTGGCCACCATCTGGTGTCCTATCTGTATCTCGCCAGTATCTCACTGTTGTATTGCCAGTGTCTCATCAGAAATGCTTTAGAATCTCATCAGTGTAATGTCAGTGTCTCACCAGCATATTATTAGCTTCTTATCAGTGTTTTATCAATGTCTCACCAGTATCTCACCAGCATCTTATCAGCGTCTCATCAGTGTTTCATCTGCATCTTATCAGTGTCTCATCTCCATCTTATTAGTATCTCATCAGTGTCTTATCAGTGCCTCATCAGCACCTCATCAGTGTCTTATTAATGTCTCACCAGCATCTTATCAGTGTCTCATCAGTGTCTCATCTGCATCTTATCAGCGTCTCATCAATGTCTTATTAATGTCTCACCAGTATCTCACCAGCATCTTATCAGTGTCTCATCAGTGTCTTATCTGCATCTTATTAGCATCTCATCAGTGTCTCACCAGCATCTCATCAATGTCTATCAGCATACCTTTTCCCTGAGGTACAGTAAAGCAGGTGTGGGTCTGCTACTCCACCGTTACATCACCCCAGAAAATACACAACATGGAACCATGAATCATTCCCAGCTCTGTGTTCCCGTCTCGAGCAGAGAGAGATTCATCTTACAGTGACCTCCACGCTCTGACAGGAAGTTCATCCCATTAGCTTACGGCTGCATTTATACATCGATGGTGTGATGTTATGTCCGCTTTTTATTTTAAATTCCAGATACATTAACATCAATAACGTCTTCTTCTTACTGATGTCACGACTCCAAATGATCGGCTCGTTTGATTCTTTGGCTCAATCCTGTGTCCTGACGTTTCTTCACTACCCCAAACTTCAGTTTGAAAGCAATGTCGGTATTTATATAGTGAAAGTTCTTCACTTCCTGTATGTAAGGAAGTGAAAGCAGCTCGGAAGGAAGTAGCAAAGATGGACGATGCCTCCAGAGAGCGTAGCTAGTACAGTTAGCTAGCTTTGCTAATCAAAGCTAGTATGAAGAAGAAAATGGAAAAAAATTAAATAAATCAAACAAAAGATTTATACACTAATGAAAAAAAATGGTCTTGTTCGTTGACTCCGCCCACCATTCGTTTCTGTGTACACACAGCCCCGCCTCCTTTGTGTTAAAACTCAACCCCTTCATGGGAACCTCTGCTCCATGGGAGAGAATAAACACACATTTATAACATCAGGACTTTTCATTATTTCTGATATTGAATAAAAATAATGAAGTAAATGTTTTATTAGAATACGTGGTGCCGATCCACGCTGCATCTACGGATCACGCCGAGCCACGGAGCGAGCCATGGGGCGAGCCACGGAGCGAGCCGGGTTTATCCTGGAGCTGGAGATAATGAGCAGCTATCGGAAAGTGGCTTTAAAGCTGCTCGACACCAGCATTTACGCCTGATTGGACAATTAGAGGCCCCCGGAGCCGAGAATCCGGATAAAAATAAAAGAGGAGGAGAGCAAACAAAACAGCTAAATATATTAATAAAGCCCGTCTCCATGACGACGCTGTCTCCGGCTACACACCCACATGCAGCACGCTGAGCTCTGCTCTGAGACCGTGTTCAACTCTTGAGGTTTCAGTGTACAAAACACACACACACACTCTTACACACACTCATACACACACACATGCACACACACACACACACACACACACACGCGCACACGCACACACACACACACACACACACACACTCTTACACACGCTCATACACACACATACACACACACTCATACACACACACTCTTACACACACTCATACATTCATGCACACACACTTACACACACATACACAGACTCTTAAACACACACACACTCTTACATACACTCATGCACACACACACACTCATACACACAAACATACATACACACAATCATACACACACATGCACTCATACACTCATACACTCACACACACACACACACACACACACATACACACACTCATACACACACACGCACTCTTACACACACTCATACACGCACTCACACACTCATACACTCATACACACACACTCTTACATATACACACTCTTACATACAGTCATACACACACACACACACACACACACACACACACACCCCTCATACACACACATTCATACACACACAAAAGACACACTCACACACTCAAAAAGAACACAATAAAACATTTCAAATGAATAATTTAAAATAATAAATAAACATTGATCTCGTCACTAATTGTGTTTTTTTATTCACTACAAACATTATTTATTTCTTCTCCAAGAAGCACAAGAACCACTGATGCACAAATCATTACAGTACTGTTGAAATGTTATTGATAAACCAGTAAATAAACCAGTAAATAAACCAGTAAATAAAGTGTGTGATTAAGACACACACACTTGTCTCTGAGGCTCCGCCCCCACTGGGATGACGAGGAGCACCCGGAGATTTCTCTGCCTGTTTACAGCTCTGTGAGCTAAACTGCTGCGTTCGGACATCTGGGGGGAAAAAAGGTGTCAGTCTGCTGAAACAGGGGCATGCATCAGGATCACACACACACACACACACACACACACACACACACACACACACACACACTGTTCAGGAATTTCTCGCTCTCTTGTCTTTACTGCTATTCCGGGATCCTCAGTGGACATGGTGGTGCTAAGCTGATGTAAATGCTGTGTGTGTGTGTGTGTGTGTGTGTGTGTGTGTGTGTGTGTGTGTGTGTGTGTGTGTGTGTATCAGGACACCCCTCGTCTCACTAATGACATTGTTACTTCTCTCCCAGAGGAGCCGATTTAACAGCTGAGTTTTGCTTCTGTTTGTTTGTTTGTTTTGTTCGTTTCGTATTTCCCGTACTTTGCTTTTCTCTCTTTTTATTTCTTTTAACTTTTTTTTTTTTTTGTAAAACTTTTTTTTCCCCCGCATAACTCTGCAAAAAAAAGGCTGTTTTGTATTCAGGGACAGGATCGGTGGACAGATTGCTCTTTTAAATTCCACATGAGCTTAATGAGTTAAATTAGAAAGTTAAATCATTACTCGAACGAATCGTCTAAGCGAAACTAATTAAACTCTCGAAACATATTTCCCCCAAGTCTAATCTAATCTAAAAACTGACATCAGACCGGGGGTTTTGGCCAAAGTGCTGAAAAAAAAGGATAAAATCTCTGAGAAAGGAGTTTAGTAGAATTTATCATGTAATAAAAATAAAAAAACAGTTTACCCCAGATTTCATTTTTTTTAATTCAGTTATTAATTTTATTTCAGAAATTTTCAGGTTTCTGTGTCCGGTGTAATGTTTGTCAGGACACGACTCCTGAGACTGAAACAAACAAAAAATTCGGTTTATTTCATATCGTTTGTTTGTTTGTTTGTTTGTTTGTTTGTTTGTTACAAATTCATGGTGACATCAGAGTGCCTCAGCTTCGCTCAGGTTATTGCAAGCGAGAAATAAGCAACCAAACATGAAGCGTCATTTACTTTCAAAGAGTTCAAGACCACATTTTCCAATACTTTTGCCCAGCTCAAAAATCGTGTGCTCCAACACTAAAGCTCTTTAGCAGTTCTTTAAAACGCCTAGATGCAGATATCAGAAAAAAATTCTGATCTATGATTTTATGTTTACCTTTTAATCTCGAGTCCAAATGTCCTCAGCGTAAAGCACAGAGAGCAGAGCCGGGGCTTCCCATTCCAATACTTTTGGAGCCAGAATTAAGCAGACACAGTAAAAGTATTTTGTATTTATTTATTATTTCTTTCGGAATTATTTTGTATTTTTGCGTGTTTGCTATAGCGATGAGTACGGCTGCTGACCAGAGATGTGTTCACACACTGAATCATATAAGTCATATAAATCATATTTTTAGATTCTTTTACATAACTGTAACATTTTTTAATTAGAGGATTTTTTTTACATTTTTTTTTTTTTCAAGGTAGAAAAAATTGGTAGTGATCCGGAAAGTTCCTCAAACGATTCTTTAAGAAAATGTGAAATAGTTCTCTTACAGCTTCACACACTCAGAAAGAAGATTTAGAATGTAGGGTTTTCCAAAATATAGAAAATAATTATATATATATATATATTAATTAAATAATTATAATTATTTATAGAAAAATCTAGCTCATACAGTAGGAGTAAATAATGATGTAATCTTTTTAGATCAATTTTTTGATCAAAGTTGTTTGTTTTTTTCTTCTCGATGGTTATGTTTCGGTTCTTTGAGATTTAACGTCTGAGCTGCAGATTAGTTTTATGACTCAAAGATTGTGCTAAAACAGACATATTCATGTTCAGAGAATTTTTTTTGCTTTCCGTCTGTTCAGTAAATCTGCCAAACTGGCCTAGTGGGCGTGAAGATAAGCGGGCGGTCTGGAGCTGGTTGTGTAATAGATTTATTTATTTATTTATTTTTTATACACGAATTACTGCATCCTAAACCACGGAATAAATAAGAGCGAAAGAAAGAAATGATGGAAGAAGTAAAAGATAGCAGTTGAGATTTGTTTATAATCATTTCAAAATATTCCTTAAAGGTGTCATCATTTTCTTCTCATACTTTTTGCATTATTTTTCTCCTGCATTATAATTTAAATAAATAAATTAATAAATTAATTAATTAATTTTGTAAATAAAAAGTGGAGAAAAAAAGCCTAATTTCTTGAGATGAAATAAATGTAAATAAATATTTGAGATAATATTTCAGATAAAATGGGATGATGTTATGAATTAAATTAAGGACACAGTGTGGAATTTTAATTAGTTTTTTCTTTTTAAATTTATATTTCTACATGAGTAATCAGATTTTTTTTTTTTTTTTTGCATGTTATACTTTATTATAAAAATAAAAATGTTCACAGAAATGAAACTTTTATAGAGCCAGAGAGAGAGAGTGTGTGTGTGTGTGTGTGTGTGTGTGTGTGTGTGTGTGTGTGTTAATGACCAAAGCCAGAGGGGAATTTTATATAAAGTGTTTTCCTGTATTTAAATGAGGCCTAAAACTTCTTGCGGCCGTAAAGCAGCGGTAAAGAGCAGATCTGTATGCAGTAAAAGGTCAGAGAGTTCAGCGTCGGCGTGACTGAGGGAATTAAGGTGTGTTTTTACAGAGTGACTTCAGTAGCGTGAGGGTGTGGAGGGTGTGTGAGGATTTAATACTGAATTTACACACGTCAGTACGCAGAGCTCATTGTGATAGGAAAATATCAGCGAGAATCAAGGGGAAGGTGTACAGGACAGTGGTGAGACCGGCCATGCTGTATGGTTTAGAGACAGTGTCACTGAGGAAGAGACAGGAGTCAGAGCTAGAGGTAGCAGAGCTGAAGATGTTGAGGTTCTCTTTGGGAGTGACAAGATTGGACAGGATTAGGAACGAGTACATCAGAGGGACAGCTCATGTTGGACGTTTGGGGGACAAAGTTAGGGAGGCCAGATTAAGATGGTTTGGACATGTTCAGAGGAGGGAGAGTGAGTATATTGGTAGGAGAATGTTGGACATGGAGCTGCCAGGCAGGAGGCAAAGAGGAAGGCCAAAGAGGAGGTATATGGATGGAATTAATGAGGATATGAAGCTAGTGGGTGCAAGTGTTGAGGATGCAGAAGATAGGGATAGGTGGAGAGAGATGATTCGCTGTGGAGACCCCTGAAGGGAAAAGCCCAAAGAAGAAGAAGAAGAAGAAGAAGAAGAAGAAGAAGAAGAAGAAGAAGTACGCAGAGCTCATGTTATACACTGAGCAGATAACGTTAAACACACTGACAGGTGAGGAGAATTACGCCGGTTATTTGGTCACAATGCCTCCTGTAGGGGGCGTGATATATTACAGCAACAGTCACTTCTGGAGGTTGATGTGCAGGAAGCAGGAAAAATGGGCAGGTGTAAGGATTCAGATTGTGGTGTCTAGATGACTGGGTCAGAGCTTCTACAAAATAGCAGGTCTTGTAGGGTGTTTAGGTATTCGGTGGTTAGAAGGTACCAAAAGTGCTCCAAGGAGAACAACCCAAGGCTCTGAAGACTCATTTATGTTCTGGTTTTATCCCACTGTAGAAGAAACTGCTGAAAACGTTACACTGGTTCTGATAGAACAGAGTGACCATGCTGACTCCTGTACATCAACGAAAGCTCCTACTCTGGACACTTGAGCATAAGATCTGGACCATGGAGCAGTGGAAGAAAGAGGCCTGGTGCGAAGAACCATGTTTTTGTGTGTGTTTGTGGAAGAGATGGAGGCGGTGTAAAGCTCTGGGTGAAGTTCCTTGGCTCCTGGAGTTCATGTAGATGTTACTTTGAGACGTATCACCAACTTAAACAATGCTGCAGAGCAACTTCATGTCAAGAGTGTTTCCTATAGTCAGTGTCCTCTTTCAGCAGGATGATGATCCCTGATACACTGTGAAACTCTTCAGGAACAGATTGAGGAACATGATGAAAAGCTCAATCTGTGGGATGTTCCGGACAAACAAGTCTGATCCATGGAGGCTCCTCCTCCCAGCTTACAGGACTTAAAGGATCTGCTGCTGACATCTTGGTGTCTGATACCACACACACCTTCTGAGGTCCTGTGGAGGTCATGTCTCAGAGCCAGAGCTGTTTTAGAGGAACTGTATTAAGCAGGCGATCGGTGGTGCTCAGACATTAGAGTCAGAGTTACGCACATGTAGGCGGAGTTTGTCTAAATCTGGGGCGTGACTCAGTTACAGATGATTCTGACCTCATTTTTCTGGTCTGATAATGAATTATTGGAAAATTTCTTTCGGACTGAATTTGTTGATACGATCCCTGGTGACTGAGTTAACCCCCTTCTATCGCTATCGTTTCTATAGTAACAGGTTTATAGATGAATGAATAAAAAGATATGGTGAGAATGAAAGAAAGATGCTTCCTATGACCATGTTTTCATCTGAGTGCAAAAGTTTGTGCACCCTTAGAACAAAAAGACAAAGAGAAGTCCACTCGCTACAGGACTCTTTTTTGTTTTCCCTAAACATCACGGGGGGTGTACAAACTTTTGGCTTCACTTTTAAGCTTTTCTCTGTTCTCAGTCCCAGTGAGGAGCGATGAAGAGCGATTAGAGACTGACTGCTGACTCGAAACATTTGGAAAATCCAATCAGCCCACAGTGGGTCGGAATTGCCGTATCGGAATTGTGTCTGTGTGAATTTTAAAGATCGAGAGGATTGAGATCACACTGTTCAGGATGCAGCACGGATAACTGTACACGCTGTAACTAATGTGCAAGGGTGTGTGTGTGTGTGTGTGAGTGTGTGAGTGTAAGTGCTACA
>JAUCMX010000001.1:1807599-1815099 GCA_033459395.1 Hemibagrus guttatus
TGACTCGGAAACTTGGTTTATGATAATATATCTCATTCATATGCCATCATATAATATCCCACAATATATTACCAATATACCATTAACATATCATCATATACAATAATATAAAACCACATACCATCATATATCACCATATATTTTTAATATACCATTAATATACCACCACATACCATCATATATCACCATATACCATCATATACCACCATATATCATTAATATACCATTAATATACCGCCATATACCATCATATACCACCACATACCATCATATATCACAATATACCATCATATACAATAATATACCACCACATACCATCATATATCACCATATAGCATTAATATACCATTAATATACCATTAATATACCACCATATACCATCATATATCACCATATACCATCATATACCATTAATATACCATTAATATACCGCCATATACCATCATATACCACCACATACCATCATATATCACAATATCCCCATCATATACAATAATATACCACCACATACCATCATATATCACCATATATCATTAATATACCATTAATATACCCCCATATACCATCATATATCACCATATACCATCATATACCATTAATATACCATTAATATACCACCATATACCATCATATTCCATTAATATACCATTAATATACCACCATATACCATCATATATCACCATATACCATCATATACCATTAATATACCATCATATACCATTAATATACCATTAATATACCACCATATACCATCATATATCACCATATACCATCATATACCATTAATATACCATTAATATACCACCATATACCATCATATATCACCATATACCATCATATATCACAATATACCATCATATACCATTAATATACCATTAATATACCACCATAAACCATCATATACAATAATATACCACCACATACCATCATATATCACAATATACCATTAATATACCATTAATATACCACCATATACCATCATATATCACCATATACCATCATATACCATTAATATACCACCACATACCATAACATATCACCATATACCATAATATATCAACATATACCATCACATACCATTAATATACCACCTTTATACCATAATATATCACCATATACCATCATATACCATTAATATACCATTAATATACCACCACATACCATAATATATCACCATATACCATCACATACCATTAATATACCACCATATACCATCATATATCACCATATACCATCACATACCATTAATATACCACCACATACCATAACATATCACCATATACCATAATATATCAACATATACCATCACATACCATTAATATGCCATCACATACCATTAATATACCACCATATACCATAATATATAACCATTTACCACCACATACCGTAATATATCACCATATATCATCACGTACCATTAATATACCACCATATACCATAATATATCACCATATGCCATCACATCCCAAATTAATATACCACCATATACCATAATATAGTGTGTGTGGGAAGTGTGTAGATTAAAAATAAAAGTGGACCAAGGACAGATCCTTAAGGCATTCCACGGGAGAAGGTGACAGAATGAGAATTGAATTTGTCAATGCTAATAAACTGTTGCCTGTCTGTGAGATATGAGTTTAACCATTGTAAAGCCGTTTCTGAAATGCCGATTGCAGACAAACGTGACAAAAGTACAGAGTGGCAGACGGTATAAAATGCTGAACTCAGGTCCAAAAGGCCCAGAAGGCTGAGGGCACCAGAATCAGAGTCGAGGAGGAGGCCACTTTGAGAAGAGCAGTCTCTGTACTGTGGAGGGGGCGAAAACCAGACTGAAATGGTTCCTGCAGATTATTTTTGTCCAAGTGAGTCTGCAGTTGTGTGGCAACCACTTTTTCTAGGACTTTAGACAAAAAAAAGGGAAAATTGGAAATTGGTCTAAAGTTACTCAGTACTGTGTCATTAAGGCCAGGGGTTTTTTTAAATATAGGGGGGGATCATGGCTATTTTCAGTCCAAGTGGTACATAACCAGTCATAAGGGAACTATTTATATTGTGAGTGATAGGTATAATGAGGGAAGGGAGGAGATTTTTGAGTAGATGTGTTGGTAACGGATCTAACTGGCAGGTGGAGGAGTTAGAGCTCATAATCAGCTGTTACCATGGGGGGTATATGATACCATCATATACCACCATATACCATCATATACCATCATATACCATTTATATACCTTCATATACCATTCATATACCATTAATATACCATCATATACCATTCATATACCATCATATACCACCATATACCATTCATATACCATCATATACCATTCATATACCATTAATATACCATCATATACCATCATATACCATTCATATACCATTAATATACCATCATATACCATCATATACCATCATATACCATTCATATACCATTCATATACCATCATATACCATTCATATGCCATCATATACCATCATATACCACCATATACCATTCATATACCATCATATACCATTCATATAACATTAATATACCATCATATACCATTCATATACCATCATATACCATTCATATACCATCATATACCATCATATACCAACATATACCCCTTTTATATACCATTCATATACCATCATATACCATTCATATACCATCATATACCATTCATATACCATCATATACCATTCATATACCATCATATACCAGCATATACCATTCATATACCATCATATACCATTCATATACCATCATATACCATTAATATACCATCATATACCATTCATATACCATGATATACCAAACATATACCATCATATACCATTCATATACCATTCATATACCATCATATACCATTCATATACCATCATATACCATCATATACCATTCACATACCAATTTATATACCATTCATATACCATCATATACCATCATATACCATTCATATACCATTCATATACCATTCATATACCATCATACACCACCATATACCATTCATATACCATCATATACCATTAATATACCATCATATACCATTCATATACCATGATATACCATCATATACCATTCATATACCATTCATATACCATCATATACCATTCATATACCATCATATACCATTCACATACCATTCATATACCATATACCATCATATACCATCATATACCATCATATACCACCATATACCATCATATACCAATTTATATACCATTAATATACCATTCATATATCATCATATACCACCATATACCATTCATATACCATCATATACCATCACATACCACCATATACCATCATATACCATTCATATACCATTAATATACCATTCATATACCATCATATACCATCATATACCATTCATATACCATCATATACCATTCATATACCATCATATACCATCATATACCATTCATATACCATCATACACCATCATATACCATTCATATACCATTCATATTCCATCATATACCATCATATACCACCATATACCATTTATATACCATCATATACCATTCATATACCATTCATATGCCATCATATACCATTCATATACCATTCATATGCCATCATATACCATTCATATACCATTCATATACCATCATATACCATTCATATACCATCATATACCATCATATACCATTCATATACCATCATATACCATCATATACCATTCATATACCATCACATACCATCATATACCATTCATATACCATCATATACCATCATATACCATTCATATACCATCATATACCATCATATACCATTCATATACCATTAATATACCATCATATACCATTCATATACCATCATATACCATCATATACCATTCATATACCATCATATACCATTCATATACCATCACATACCATCATATACCATTCATATACCATCATATACCATCATACACATTCATATACCATCATATACCATCATATACCATTCATATACCATCATATACCATCATATACCATCACATACCATCATATTCCATTCATATACCATCATATACCATCATAAAACCATCATATACCATTCATATACCATCATATACCATCAAAATACCATTCATATACCATCAAATACCATCATATACCATCACATACCATCATATACCATTCATATACCATCATATACCATCATATACCATCATATACCATCAATACCATCATATACCATTCATATACCATCACATACCATCATATACCATTCATATACCATCATATACCATTCATATACCATTAATATACCATTCAATACCATTCATATACCATCACATACCATCATATACCATTCATATACCATCATATACCATCATATACATTCATATACCATCATATACCATCATATACCATCATATACCATCACATACCATCATATTCCATTCATATACCATCATATACCATCATATACCATCATATACCATCATATACCATCATATACCATTCATATACCATCATATACCATCATATACCATCACATACCATCATATACCATTCATATACCATCATATACCATCATATACCATCATATACCATCATATACCATTCATATACCATCACATACCATCATATACCATCATATACCATCATATACCATTCATATACCATCACATACCATCATATACCATTCATATACCATCATATACCATTCATATACCATTAATATACCATCATATACCAACATATACCAATCATATACCATCACATACCATCATATACCATTCATATACCATCATATACCATCATATACCATCACATACCATCATATACCATTCATATACCATCATATACCATCATATACCATCATATACCATCATATACCATTCATATACCATCATATACCATCATATACCATCATATACCATTCATATACCATCACATACCATCATATACCATTCATATACCATCATATACCATTCATATACCATTAATATACCATCATATACCAACATATACCAATCATATACCATCATATACCATTTTATATACCATCACATACCATCATATACCATTCATATACCATTCATATACCATCACATACCATCATATGCCATTCATATACCATCATATACCATTATATACCATCATATACCATCATATACCATTCATATACCATCACATACCATCATATACCATTCATATACCATCATATACCATTCATATACCATCACATACCATCATATAACAAAACCATTCATATACCATCACATACCATCATATGCCATTCATATACCATCATATACCCTTATATACCATTATATACCATCATATACCATTCATATACCATTCATATACCATCACATACCATCATATACCATTATATACCATCATATACCATCATATACCATTCATATACCATTATATACCATCATATACCATTCATATACCATTAATATACCATCATATACCACCATATACCATTCATATACCATTCATATACCATCACATACCACCAGCCCTGTATTGCCATATACCATATGCAGGTAAATGAAATATAAAACAAAGTATCTGTATATATTAATAAAAACATAAAACTCAAAAAACCCAAAAAAGAAAAATACAAATACATTTTTTAAAAAGTAGTCATTCTTAATGAAAATATAAAAATTTTATAGATAAATTAGGTTGATCAGTTTTTAACTTCTAAGAAACAGAGCTATTTACATTTACTACAACAACAATTTCCTTCTTTATCAAGAGAGGCGAGGCTAGTACTAACCAATAAAAATGCAAAAAAAGGGGCATGAGACCCACTGGCAACTAATTTGTTTATTGCACATGTTTACATCAAAATAACAATTAGTGTTTATTGGGATTTTTATTACTTAAAAAGCTTTAATAAAGCACGGACATGTGAGCTGTCGTTAAAAAAATAAATTACATAGAGAATAAAAGCTTGTTTTTGTTGAGAAAAAAAATGTGAAAATGTTCATGTAGTTTTAAAACTGAACTCTAGGGGGCACTGTGGCTCCATCATAAACATACACCAGACACAATAGACAAAATGTGTGTGTGTGTGTGTGTGTGTGTGTGTGACAGAGAGAGAGAGAGAGAGAGAGAGAGAGAGAGAGAGAGAGGTTTATCATTCAGTGATGTGTATATCAGCTAAGAGGTAAAGAAGCGAGTGCAGGCAGGTTGGAATGGGTGGAGAAAGGGGGTCGGGAGTTCTGTGTGATAGGAAAATATCAGCCAGAATCAAGGGGGAAAGGGGTACAGGACAGTGGTGAGACCGGCCATGCTGTATGGTTTAGAGACAGTGTCACTGAGGAAGAGACAGGAGTCAGAGCTAGAGGTAGCAGAGCTGAAGATGTTGAGGTTCTCTTTGGGAGTGACAAGATTGGACAGGATTAGGAACGAGTACATCAGAGGGACAGCTCATGTTGGACGTTTGGGGGACAAAGTTAGGGAGGACAGATTAAGATGGTTTGGACATGTTCAGAGGAGGGAGAGTGAGTATATTGGTAGGAGAATGTTGGACATGGAGCTGCCAGGCAGGAGGCAAAGAGGAAGGCCAAAGAGGGGGGTATATGGATGGAATTAATGAGGATATGAAGCTAGTGGGTGCAAGTGTTGAGGATGCAGAAGATAGGGATAGGTGGAGAGAGATGATTCGCTGTGGAGACCCCTGAAGGGAAAAGCCGAAAGAAGAAGAAGAAGAAGAAGAAGAAGAAGATGTGTATATCAGCTCCATTAAATAAAAAAAAAAAACTTGAATGCACACACACACACACACACACACACACACACACACACGTACACACACACGCACACACACACACGCACACACACACGCACGCACACACACGCACGCACACACACACACACACACACACACACACACACACACAGAAAGCTCAGTGCTTGTCCAGTAAACGTTTACATTCATAGACAGTGTTTTCTGAGAATGACATCATCATCATCATCATCATCATCATCATCATACATACTACACAAGGGCATGTTATGGTTGCCATGGTATCTGTGTGGCATTTATGTTATAGTGATATTTTATTCATGAATGATTTGTCTCTTTGAACCAGTCAGCTTTTTTAAACCCAATCTGCTTTTTCTTTTTCGGCTGTTTGAATCAGATGCTGTTTTGAACAATTCAGCTCTTTGACCCTTTGATCGATTCGACCTCTTTGAGCCAGATTGGGTCTTTGAACAAGTCGATTCTTCTAATGATTCAGCTATTAGAACGCTTGGGGACTTGAAATGATTTGGCTTTTAACGAGTCTGCATTTTAAATGATTCAGCTTTGTAAATGATTCAGTTATTTAAATGATTCACCCATTTGTACAAGTCAGCTATTCTTGTATGCTTTTTTAAATGATTCAGTGTTCTGAAAGATTCAACTTTTTAGAATTATTCGGCTCTTTGAACAAGTCAATTCTTTGAACGAGTCTGTTTTTTAAAAAGATTCAGCTTTTTAAATGATTCAACCTTTTGATCAAGACAGCACAGTGAAAATCTGTTTATTAAAAGATTCAGCTTTTTAAATCATTT
>JAUCMX010000001.1:1820099-1825099 GCA_033459395.1 Hemibagrus guttatus
CTACTCCAGTACGTGGAGGATTTGTAAACAGAAGATAATCTGTACTTTCTTTCTTTCTTTAATTAACCAACAGTGCACATTTTTCCTCTTTGCTCCTCCAATCTTTTATTAGACTTCAAGTGATCTGATAATGCACATTACACCTAGTCACCCGGGTTGCCAGGTCTGCAGTATTTCACCCGGTATCATGCAGCCACCCTGCTGAGTCTGAGAGTGTGAGAGAGTGAGAGAATAAGAGTGTGACAGTGAGAGTGTGAGAGAAAGTGAACAGTAGTGGATTCAGTGGTGGAGTCAGTGGTGGATTCTGGGCTGGAGTCAGCAGTAGAGTTGGTGGTGGAGTCAGTGGTGGAGTCAGTGGTGGATTCTGGGCTGGAGTCAGCAGTAGAGTTGGTGGTGGAGTCATCTGTGGTGTCAGTGATGGAGTCAGTGATGGAGTCAGTGTTGGAGTCAGTGGTGGAGTCAGTGTTGGAGTCAGCTGTGGAGTCAGTGTTGGAGTCAGTAGTGGAGTCAGTGTTAGAGTCAGTGTTGGAGTCAGTAGCAAAGTCAGTGATAGAGTCAGTGTTGGAGTCGGTGGTAGAGTCAGTGGTAGAGTCAGTAGTGGAGTCAGTGGTAGTGTCAGTAGTGGAGTCAGTGATGGAGTCAGTGATGGAGTCAGTGTTGGAGTCAGTGTTGGAGTCAGCTGTGGAGTCAGTGTTGGAGTCAGTAGTGGAGTCAGTGTTAGAGTCAGTGTTGGAGTCAGTAGCAAAGTCAGTGATAGAGTCAGTGTTGGAGTCGGTGGTAGAGTCAGTGGTAGAGTCAGTAGTGGAGTCAGTGGTGGAGTCAGTGGTGGAGTCAGTGGTAGTGTCAGTAGTGGAGTCAGTGGTGGAGTCAGGGGTCAGTGTAGAGTCAGTGGTGGAGTCAGTGGTGGAGTCAGTGGTAGTGTCAGTAGTGGAGTCAGTGGTGGAGTCAGTGGTGGAGTCAGTGGTAGTGTCAGTGGTGGAGTCAGTGGTGGAGTCAGTGGTAGAGTCAGTGGTGGAGTCAGTGGTGGAGTCAGTGGTAGTGTCAGTAGTGGAGTCAGTGGTGGAGTCAGTGGTAGAGTCAGTGGTGGAGTTAGTGGTAGAGTCAGCGGTGGAGTCAGTGGTGGAGTCAGTGGTAGTGTCAGTGGTGGAGTTAGTGGTAGAGTCAGTGGTGGAGTCAGTGGTAGAGTCAGCGGTGGAGTCAGTGGTGGAGTTAGTGGTAGAGTCAGCGGTGGAGTCAGTGGTGGAGTCAATGATGGAGTCAGCTCTCTCTCTCCCCCTTTCTCTCTCCCTCTTTCTCACGCCCCCCCTCTCTCTCTCTCTCTCTCCCTCTCTCTCTCTCTCTCTCTCTCTCTCTCTCTCTCTCTCTCTCTCTCTCTCTGTCTCTCTCCCTCTTTCTCACCCCCCTCTCTATAGTTGATGTATGTGTATCATTTCGCACTGCTCATATCTTGATCTGCTTCATCAGTGTTATAATAAACGACACAGCGGTCTTCTGTTGATTAATGATCTAATTAATCATTGGAATAAATCTCTTACTGTAATAACCGTGATCAATAATCAGGAGGTTAATATTTGTGGGAAATACGATCTTTGTGTTTTTTATCTTCCTAATGCTAACAGAAAAGAGAAGAAAACGCTATTTGATGAGCAACACAATCAAAAAAGAATAATTGGTATAATTAATAATAATTTTAATATTCAGTTAAAAATCTGAATATTAAATAAGTTGAGTGTTAAAGCCACAGAGCTCGTTATTGACAAGTTAAAAAAAATCCGTAAATTCTATGCACTAAATTCTACACAGAACCCTCATATTTGGCACTGACATGATTTTATGACATTCTTCTTCTTATTATTTTTGCTTTGTAAAATTTCATGGTTCTGATCCAGCTTTACTTCACCGGACCTCACAAGAACAACTGAAAGCAAGCAGCTCTGGTCTTTCTAAACATTTTATGGTAGCAGTTACAGTCGGTTCTTCAGACGGTTCTTCAGCACCAACGTGGTTGTTTGTCTCCTCAGAGGACGATGGTTCCGATTAAACTCTATCTCAAGAACATCTCCTGCATTCGTCTCCTTCTGAGAACTCTTATCATCCCTCTGTTAGAGAGACGCTATCAGCTCTACATAAAAACACACACACACACACACCCATACAAGTGTGTGTATGAGTGTATACGAGTTTGTGTGTGTATGAGTGTATACGGGGTGTGTGTGTGTACAAGTGTGTGCATAAGTGTATACGAGTTTGTGTGTGTGAGTGTATATGTGTGTGTGTGTATGAGTGTATACGGGGTGTGTGTGTGTGTGAGTGTATACGGGGTGTGTGTGGGGTTGTGTGAGTGTATATGTATGTGTGTATGAGTGTATATGTATGTGTGTATAGTGTATATGTGTGTGTGTATAGTGTATACCCTGTGTGTGTTTAGTGTATACGTGTGTGTGTTGTGTAAGAGTTCTTGGTTCTTTGAGTTTTTGAGTTGTGTGGTGTTTTGTGAGTTTTTTTAAAAGTTCTTTAAGAGGGTTTTTTAAGAGTTCCTTTTAAAAGGGTTTTTTAAGGTTTTTTTAAGAGTTCCTTTTAAAAGTTCTTTAAGAGTTCTTTAAGAGTTACCCTTTAAAGGGGTTTCCCTTTAAAAGGGTTTTTTAAGAGTTCTTTAAGAGGGTTTTTTAAGGTTTTCCCTTTAAAAGGGTTTCCCTTTAAAAGTTCTTTAAGAGTTCCTTAAGAGGGTTTCCCTTTAAAAGTTCCTTTTAAAGGGGTTTCCCTTTAAAGGGTTTTTTTAAGAGTTCTTTAAGAGTTCTTTAAGAGTTCTTTAAGAGTTCCTTAAGAGGGTTTTTTAAGAGGGTTTTTTAAGAGTTCCTTAAGGGTTCCTTTTAAAAGGGTTTTTTAAGAGTTCTTTAAGGTTTTTTTAAGAGTTCTTTAAGAGTTCTTTAAGGGTTCCTTAAGGGTTCCTTAAGGGTTCCTTAAGAGTTCTTTAAGGGTTCTTTAAGGTTTCTTTAAGAGTTCTTTAAGAGTTCTTTAAGAGTTCCTTAAGGGTTCCTTAAGGGTTCTTTAAGGGTTCTTTAAGAGTTCCTTAAGAGTTCCTTAAGGGTTCTTTAAGGGTTCTTTAAGAGTTCTTTAAGAGTTCTTTAAGAGGGTTTTTTAAGAGTTCCTTAAGGGTTCTTTAAGGGTTCTTTAAGAGTTCTTTAAGAGTTCTTTAAGAGGGTTTCCCTTTAAAGGGGTTTCCCTTTAAAGGGGTTTTTTAACAGTTCTTTAAGGGTTCTTTAAGGTTCTTTAAGAGTTCTTTAAGAGTTCTTTAAGAGTTCCTTAAGAGTTCTTTAAGGGTTCCTTTTAAAAGTTCCTTTTAAAAGTTCTTTAAGAGTTCTTTAAGGTTCTTTAAGAGTTCTTTAAGAGTTCCTTTTAAAAGTTCTTTAAGAGTTCCTTTTAAAAGTTCCATTTAAAGGGGTTTCCCTTTAAAAGTTCTTTAAGAGTTCTTTAAGAGTTCTTTAAGGGTTCCTTAAGAGGGTTTCCCTTTAAAGGGGTTTCCCTTTAAAAGTTCTTTAAGGGTTCTTTAAGGTTTCTTTAAGAGTTCTTTAAGAGTTCTTTAAGAGTTCCTTTTAAAGGGGTTTCCCTTTAAAAGGGTTTCCCTTTAAAAGGGTTTCCCTTTAAAAGTTCCTTTTAAAGGGGTTTTTTAAGAGTTCCTTTTAAAGGGGTTTCCCTTTAAAAGGTTTTTTTAAGAGTTCTTTAAGAGTTCCTTAAGGGTTCTTTAAGGGTTCTTTAAGAGTTCTTTAAGAGTTCCTTAAGAGTTCTTTAAGGGTTCTTTAAGAGTTCTTTAAGAGTTCTTTAAGAGTTCCTTAAGAGTTCCTTAAGGGTTCTTTAAGAGTTCTTTAAGAGTTCTTTAAGAGTTCCTTAAGAGTTCTTTAAGAGTTCCTTTTAAAGGGGTTTTTTAAGAGTTCTTTAAGAGTTCCTTAAGGTTTCTTTAAGGGTTCTTTAAGAGTTCTTTAAGAGTTCTTTAAGAGTTCCTTAAGAGTTCCTTAAGAGGGTTTTTTAAGGGTTCTTTAAGGGTTCTTTAAGGGTTCCTTAAGAGTTCTTTAAGAGTTCTTTAAGAGTTCCTTAAGAGTTCTTTAAGGTTCTTTAAGAGTTCCTTAAGGGTTCCTTAAGAGTTCTTTAAGAGTTCTTTAAGAGTTCTTTAAGGGTTCCTTAAGGGTTCTTTAAGGGTTCCTTTTAAGCAGTTCTTTAAGGGTTCTTTAAGGGTTCTTTAAGAGTTCTTTAAGAGTTCTTTAACAGTTCTTTAAGAGTTCTTTAAGAGTTCTTTAAGGGTTCTTTAAGAGTTCCTTTTAAGAGTTCCTTAAGAGTTCTTTAAGAGTTCTTTAAGAGTTCTTTAAGGGTTCCTTTTAAGGGGTTCTTTAAGAGTTCCTTAAGAGTTCTTTAAGAGTTCTTTAAGAGTTCTTTAAGAGTTCTTTAAGAGTTCTTTAAGGTTCTTTAAGGTTCTTTAAGAGTTCTTTAAGAGTTCTTTAAGAGTTCCTTTTAAAAGTTCTTTAAGGTTCCTTTTAAAAGTTCCTTAAGGGTTCTTTAAGGTTCTTTAAGAGTTCTTTAAGAGTTCTTTAAGAGTTCTTTAAGAGTTCCTTAAGGGTTCTTTAAGGGTTCTTTAAGAGTTCTTTAAGGTTTCTTTAAGAGTTCTTTAAGAGGGTTTTTTAAGAGTTCTTTAAGAGTTCCTTAAGAGTTCCTTTTAAAGGGTTCTTTAAGGGTTCTTTAAGAGTTCCTTAAGAGTTCCTTAAGGTTCTTTAAGGGTTCTTTAAGAGTTCTTTAAGAGTTCTTTAAGGGTTCTTTAAGAGTTCTTAAGGGTTCTTTAAGGGTTCTTTAAGGTTCTTAAGGTTCCTTAAGGTTCTTTAAGGGTTCTTTAAGAGTTCCTTAAGAGTTCCTTAAGAGTTCCTTAAGGGTTCTTTAAGGGTTCTTTAAGAGTTCTTTAAGAGTTCCTTAAGGTTCCTTAAGAGTTCTTTAAGAGTTCTTTAAGTTCTTAAGAG
>JAUCMX010000001.1:1827599-1845099 GCA_033459395.1 Hemibagrus guttatus
GTGTATGAGTGTGTATAGGAGTGTGCATGAGTGTGTACAAGTGTGTGTGAATATGTTTGTGCACGAGTATGTTCAAGTGTGTGTGTGTGTGTGTGTGTGTGTGTGTGTGTGTGTGTATGAGTGTATATAGGAGTGTGCACGAGTCTGTACAAGTGTTTGTGAATGTGTGTGTGTTTGCATGTGTGTGTAGGAGTGTGTATGGGATTGTGTGTGTGTGTGTGTGGTTGAATGTGTGTGTGTGTGTGTGTGTGTGTGTGTATGAGTGTGTATAAGAGTGTGCACAAGTGTGTACAAGTGTGTGTGAATGTGTGTGTGCATGAGTGAGTATGGGAATGTGTGTGAGCGTGTGGTTGAATGTGTGTGTGTGTGTGTGTGTGTGTGTGTGTGTGTGTGTGTGTGGTGTGTGTGTGTGTGTGTATGAGTGTGTATAGGAGTGTGCATGAGTGTGTACAAGTGTTTGTGAATGTGTGTGTGTGCATGTGTGTGTGTGTGTATGAGTGTGTATGGGAGTGTGTGTGTGAGTGTGTGGTTGAATGTGTGTGTGTGTGTGTGTGTGTGTGTGTGTGTGTGTGTAAATGTAGATCAGTGTAGAGCTGAAATAATCCCAGCATCTGGACGTCCAGCGTGGATCTTCATTTCTCTGGACACAGGCGCCATGAGAGTGTCAGGATTACTGAGTGGCTCAGAGATGGGAAGAAGCGACGGAGCGAGTCAGGAGGCGAGCGATGAAGGGAACAGACGAGCAGAACCCGTAACCTGCACGTGTATTCTCTCTTTCCTTATGTGTTAAAGCCCTCACACGAGGAACCATGCAGGTCTTCTTCAGAGTTCTGCATTAGAACGAATGATTCAGTAAAATGAACGGAATGGATTATTGTAACCCGACCTGCTCGCCGGCTAACGAGGTTCGGCTGTAACGAGACACACCCCGCCGATCGGAGTTCGTTAATTAGATCCTTCAAGCAGCTCGTTTGTTTCAAACCCTGATCTCATTCTGCACCCCCAGACGCTGATTAAATTTATTAGCACTGATGCTCGACTTGGCATAGCTGGACAACACGCTGCGAGTGGAGAAGCCGAGTGTCTCCGTGGCGATGGCAGATGTACCGTGGTTTCCCTGAATTAATATGAAACTGGGATTCTCCATGCAAATCTGCTGGGATGCAATTTGTCGGCTGTAACCCAGATGTTTAATCACACTCTGTGTCTTACATAAACTCCTACATTATGAAAGCGGAGAACTGTTACGGCTTTACTTAAAGGAGATGTTCGTAGATCTACACTATATTGCCAAAAGTTTTGGGACACCCCTCCAAAACACTGAATTCAGGTGTTGTTTTTCGGGGGTTGGGCTCGGCCCCTTAGTTCCAGTGGAGCTGTTAATGCTTCAGCATACCACGACATGCTGTTTATGGGAGCAGTTTGGGGATGACCCCTTCCTGTTCCAACATGACCGCACACCAGTTCACAAAGCAAGGTCCATAAAGACTGTTGTTTGGTGTGGAGGAACTTGACTGTCCTGCACAGAGTCCTGACCTCAACCCCATAGAACACCTTTGGGATGAATTAGAGCGGAGACTGCGAGCCAGGCCTTCTCGTCCAACATCAGTGCCTGACCTCACAAATGCACTTCTAGAGGAACGGTCAAACATTCCCATAAACACACTCCTAAACCTTGTGGAAAGCCTTTGCAGAAGAGTTGGAGCTGTTCTAGCTGCAAAGGGCGGAACGACTACATATTACATTCATGTGCGTGTAAAGGCAGGCGTCCCAAAACTTTTGGCAATATAGTGTACATAACCCCTACATAAACCCTTTGACATGAACCTGCATTAAATAATAAATAAACATAAAGAGATAAATGTGTCTGACTGATTAGACAAGCTGTACAGTCATGTTAGAAAATATGGTCATCTTTACTTAGAAGTAGTGTTCATAGGGCTATATAACACCTACATAACCCTGCTGGAATACACCTGCATAAATCAACGAATAAGCATAAAGGGAGGGACAATGTGTATGGCTGATGAGAGCAAGCTAACAGAGAGAGCTGTACAGTCATGTTAGGAAATATGGCAATGCTTGCTTAGAAGAAATGCTCATAGGACTTCATAACACCTACATAACCCTGCTGGCATACACATGAGTAAATTTATTAATAAAGTAATACCGTAATTGAGGACCAATGTGTGCTGGGGATAAGAGCACACTAAAAGAAAGATCTGTACAGCTGTGTCAGAAAATATGGCATTGTTTGCTTAGAAATAGTGTTCATAGAGTTACATAACTCCTTCATAACCCCTTTGACATAGACTTGCATGACATAAAGTAAGCATAAAGGGATTAATGTTTGTGGCTGCGAGCTAACAGAGTGAGTTTTACAGCTATGTTAGAAAATATGGTAATGCTTACTCAGTGTTTATAGGGCTACACAACACATACATAACCCCTTTGACTTAAAACCTGCATAAGTTAATTAATAAAGTAAGCATAAACGGAAGGACAGTGTATGACTAAGCTACGGGGTATAAAAGCATGCAGCAGAAAGAGTTTTACAGCCTTGTTAGAAGACATGACAATGCTTACTTAGCTGTTATGTAGCTCTATGAACACTAGCCTTAAGGAACACATTAACATAATGCTACCTTTATGTCCTCAGCATTAATTTTTGTGCCACTGGGTACTGCTAATTCTCACCGTGTTTTTTCAGATGCTTATCTTTCTCATAGTTTTCACAAAGCTGTATAGACCTACATAAACATTTATGAAGGCTTGTGTATGTCTTATGTATGACACACCCCTCAAGCAAAGCATGAGCACTTTTTGGATATGCCGCTAATGCTAATTTTGTCCTTTCAGATGCCTATCCAATCTCAGAGGTTGTGTATAAGTGGACCCAAGAGCCAAAAAAGTCTGTAGTGGTGGCGGAGGATGGCTCACGACTCAACCAGTACCATCTGATTGGCCAGACAGCTGGCACTGAGGACATCAACACCAGCAGAGGTAAAAAATATATATATATATATATACTAATAATAAAAATAATAATAATGATGATGATAATAATAATAATAACAACAACAACAAAATAAAGAAATAAACTCCATAGTTAGGTGCTTACATCATCAACTGGACATCATTTGAGGAATCACTAGTGCTAAGATGCATCTAATCCACTGCATACATGTTATCTGAAAGGCAACTTGTAGGCTACAACCTGCCCCTGCAACCTGCCCCGCATGCTAATGACCAGTCTTACAGCCTATTATAGAACGTAGCCAAGACAAAAAGGAAAGAGGATGGACAGAGGAAGGGAAAGTGACAGAGGAGGAGGAGGAGGAGGAGGTACTTATCCCTGTCCTGAGTTGTCAGGGCTGGAGAGTTAATCCCTATGCTTCCATCTCATCCGTTGTTGGTTTTCCAGATGATGTCAGCAGGCAGTGATTGGCTAGAGCGGCTCTGAGACACGTGGGAAAGGGGAAACACGTGGGTGGGGACTAGCAAGAGCTCAAATGTCATCTGTTTCATTCAGTTATGTAAAGAGGAGCAATAACACACTCCCATCATCACTCTCTTCAACACCTCGGTTAGATGCTAGAGTTCACGTGAAGACCACTTTCTCACTTTTTTACTGTGTAGAATACAGAGATTCTTAAATGAATTCTTTACAGGAGGTAATAATGGAACGTTTTATTAAGTATAATGAATCGTTACATTGTACCTCAAGTATTGAGGTGTATTTAGATACCTCAAGTACTATAGTTAATGATAACTCAATATATATGAAAGATGGCCAGGGATCCACCTGATATTAGAGTTCTTAGGCTCTTAGAGCTCTCAAGTATAAACTCTTACAAAAACGGTTTCCTCAAGGGTACTCTGAACCACTAGGGATCTTCAAAGGTTCTTTTTCCAGAAAGAAAAATGAGAGAAAAAAACATTCTTGTCCCAATTTCTACTTCCTAGCTACACATCCTTGAATTCACAAGGTTCCATGTTCCACAATGTCCCATTAGGAAGCTAAGATCCTGAAGAATGCTTAAAGAACCATTTCAAGAGCCCTAAATACTGTGCACTCATTTTCCACCTGGAACCTTTAAGGTTTCACCTAGAAGGACAAACCAAAGAACCTTTTTTTCGATGAGTTTACTTCCACTTTCTGCTCAGCACAAGCTAGTTAGTCAACAGTACAAGAAGAGACATCATGAGGCAATGTCCACGTTTGGCCCTCAGGAGCACATTAGATGCTCCATGTGGGACCCTTTTAGGAAACTAAAAGCCCATAATGATCTAAAGAAACTTAATAAGAAAAATAAGAATAAGATAAGATTGTATGTTTGGGCTACACATGGAACCATCATGTCTTTTTTCAGCCAAAAGAGCAACTCTTGATGCTTCAGTGTGGAACATGCATATCTTAATTATCCAAAGAACTATTATGGAATCCTTGTAAGAATGTATATGATGAATGTATGATGACGAAACATCAGGAAGACATGTTCTCACCTTGCCTTTAAGAGCACCTTGAAAGTTGTAGAAACCCTGCAGGAATAAGAGCTCTTAATAGTTCAAAGAACCCTCAAGGAATTGTTCAAAGAACACATAAGTACACATACTTGGCTTGCACATACACCAACAACTGTCTTTACTTGGCCTTCAAGAGCGCCTTAAAGGTTTCAGTTGGAAACAATTCAGGAACCTACAGATCCTTATCTTCACAGAGGTGTCTCAAGGGTTCTTTGTGTCATAAATGGCTATTAGCTTCCTTAGCTCTTAGCTTTCAATTAGCCCTTGGAAGAAGAGGTAGGAGTTTTTTTCCCCCTATGATAATATTTCCAGCTTAGCACCAAGAACCCCTGAGGAACATTTCAACTAGTACGTGTATATAATCTGGAACCATCTCATAAATTCTCTGGATTATAAGGGCTATTAGCTTTCTAAAGGGCTACAAGTTGGACCCGTTGAAGACTTTGTATATGTACAATTGTTCAAAGTTACTTGATATGAAGTAGATGAAACATCAGGAGGTCAGGTTCTTACTTAACCCTCAGGGGCCACAGGGTTTCATGTGGAAAACTAGTAGGAAGCTAAGATCTTTTATTAGTTTATACTCAAGTTCCAAATGGAATCTTCAAGGTTTTTCATAGAGGAATGAACTGACAACAGTTGACAAAAAAAATCAGTTTCCTTTTTACTTTCTGCTCAATTCCACTGCTCTTCAAAACCTTAGCAAGGTACAAGATGAACCTTCAGGAGACCACTTCCTGACACAACCCTCAGGAGAACTTTTTTCCCTTTCTATCGTCCTTTTTGCCGCTCTGTCTAATTTGAAGGACAAAGGTTACGGGGCTATTAGTGGTGCTAATCTGGTGTAAACCCTCAGTCAAGAATAGATCCACCAAGCAGTGAAAATGTCAACCTTCTTCAACCAATCACTCTTAGTTCTGTGTGAAGATGTACCAGTAACATGTCACCTTTTAACTAAGGTTCCATAAACCAAGCCACGCCCATTTTCAGACTTTATTACATTTCTGGTAAGGAAAAAAAAAAATCTAAATAAAAAATTGTACCAAAACCTCAGTGACTCACCAGTTGACCAACATGGCAGCATTGTTCTCCGCGATGAAAGGAAGTTCTCCGTAAACACTCCAGAAGCTGAGCAGGAAGATCCACCACTGTGGCATGTTTGCTTCCTCTCAGAAAGGTTCCACCTGATCGGGAACATCCAAGAAAACCTTCCTGAATCGCAGGATGGGTTTCTTCAGGTCATAGGAGCACGGAGTAGGTCTAGAGGGGGATGATCTGGACGTGTCGACCTCCTCTCATGGAGGATGCTGTCAGTTCTAGGTGCATAATGAGCTTCAGCGAGATCCTGGAGGATTGATTTGAACAGCAGTAATTTTTGCTCTTCTTTATCTGATCTAGTTTTTTTGGAATTTCTTTCTGTCTATCCCTTTCTCTCAACGTGCTATTCGAGGTCGGCCCAGCTTGAGTGACTGGGATAAAGCAAGAGAGTCTGAGAGCTGCAGGATGCAGATTACGACAAGGGATTAGTGCGACGCAAAAATCCGATTTTGCCAGGAGAAAGCAGCAGTGGATTTTCTTTCGGGTTATCAGTCGTTGTGGCTTGAAAGGATTTTTTTAAAACCTCTAAATGAATTCTTTGCTTGTTTAACAGGATAGACCTAACCTTTTATTGTTATTATTATTATTATTATTATTATTATTATTATTATTATTATTATTATTTTATGTTCATTGTCTCCTCCTGCCCCTTTTCCACCGTGAAGAAATCCTTTGGTAAGGAGTCGTTACGTAGCGACGACGGGATTTGTATCTTCACATGTTTAAAGGAATACTCGGATGTTCGATCCTAATCTCTATCTTCTGTGCCCGTAGTGTGTGTGTGTGGGGGGAGGATTTACTGCAGAATTACAACATCCTCAAAACTCTTATATTAATGCGATCTGTCTGACACCTTATCGTTGCTATAGTAATGGCTCATTCACACAGGCTTGTACGGAGAAAGAGATTATAAAAGACGTTATTTAACAAAGACTTATTGATACGGTGAAGATGACACAGCTTATTTTACTTAATAATGTCAGCTAACATCTGCTTATAATGCATTCATGATAACATTATGACATTTCGGCTTATCCTGCTCATAAGCTTTCTACAAATACCTTTGATGTGTTACGTCATGGCTCTGTGGTGTCGTGTATATATATATATATATTGTTTCTCAGCTTTAAGTGTAGTGTGTTACTTATTTCTGCTCATAAGCTACTTATGAATGCTTATGACAATGTCATAGCACTAAATTCTCTGGCCCTTATATAATCTGCGTATAAGGTGCTGTTATGACTAGCAATGGCAATGTATTAGCAGCTTAATGACAGTGTTATGGATATTTTCTCAGGATCTGAAGTAAAATGAGATATTTCTGTTCACAACCTTGTTATGAATACCTATGTCAATGTCATGGCACCATAATAACAATGTTATGTAGCTTTCTTTACTCTTACATACCAGAAGTGCACTTAGCTTCAGTAGGAGTTATCATGATGTTGTAACGAAAGTGTTATAACCAAAACTTATCTCACTTATTTCACTTGACATAGGTGTTATGACATGTTATAAAAAATGCCTGATTTTTTTTCTTTTGGAGTGTTTGTGCTAATTTAGGTGTTATGTAGCCCTATGAGCACTACCATTTTACCAGTTCACATATGTGAATTTTAAAAAGGTTTCAGAGGTTATATAACTATCTACGTAAGACCTTTATAACAACTGATATCAAAGTTGACGAATGCTGTCTTTATATCAGCTACTGCTTGCTGGAATAAACCTTTATAAATGTTACAGTATGTAAGTTTATAATGGCCATTTGTTATGTAGCCCCGGTGAACACAATCTTTTAATGCTAAAGTGCTAATGCATTGCTGTTGGAATAATTCTATATAAGGGCTTATATAGGTGTTAAGTAGCCTTAGAAAGGGTTTTCAGAGGGTTAGGTAATACCCACATAAGCATTTTCTAACATCTTACATCAAAGTTGACAAATGCCGTTGGAATAATCCTACATAAGGACTTATGTATGTGTAATGTAGCCTTATGAACACTATTGTTAACTGTTGCATTTTCTAGCACATTTGTGAAAACAAAAGGTTTTCCAAGGGTTATGTAATACCTACATAAGCGCTTTATAACAACTGATATCTGGATTGTTGTTGGAATAATCCTACATAAGGGCTTATGTATGTGTAATGTAGCATTATGAACATTACTGTTAACTGTTACCACATTTTCTAGCCCAGTTGATCAACATTCCTGGAAATCTCTCTCTGCTAGCTTGCACGTATTCACCAAAATCCTATCACTCGCTCTGTCTCTCTCTTTATCTATGACTCATCTGTCCTCTGATCCCTCGCTTATCTTCCTCTCCTCTTTGTTTTTTTTTTGTTTACACAGGCCTCTACACAGTGATGATGGCTCACTTCTACCTGAAGAGAAAGATCGGATACTTTGTCATCCAGACCTACATGCCGTGCTTCATGACGGTCATCCTGTCGCAGGTCTCCTTCTGGCTGAATCGGGAGTCTGTCCCTGCCAGAACGGTGTTCGGTCAGTCACCACTTTACAACTCGCTTTAAACTCCCAAAGTCACGTAACAGTAAAGCTGATTTTTTACAGCGCCCGAGATTCCTCCGGGAATTCTGCCGCCGCTCTCTTCGGCTCTTAATTAATTTAAAGATTAATACATCGATAACGCTCATCAAAATGGAAATCGGAATTGACTGGTGCAGACGGACCGAATGAAGAGCTAATCAGCTCGAGATGAAGCTCTGCTCCTGGGGAGTTCTCTAACAAGTGCAATTATTTCCCTAGTTCAGAGGCGGAGGGGCTTAAATCACAAACTAAGCCATATATAACTATTAGCATTTCCTTTCACTTCTTTGGCTCGATGTAGTGATGATTAGCATTAAATACGTGTAACAAAATACACAAAATCAGTTCGCTAATCTAGTCTAATAACATAATAGTTAGTGATCTGACATTTTAGCAAGCTAACATTAGCTGAAGCATCTTAGCTCACAAGCAAACTATCCATATATCCAAACTAGCCATATTCGCTAAATAGCTAAACTATTGATTGAGTCCAGCCAACACTCAATACCCATGTTCAATAGCCAGAATGCTAATTCCTGCTAGCAGTCTTCTAATGTTAAGAAATTAGAAGCTAGCAAATTTGACTACCCAGTAAACTACTAGCAATGTTTACTAGCCCTGGGTAAAACTACTGTAATATGCAATTCCAATAATTAACCATATGTACTAGCATGGTAGCTGGTGTTATGCTAACTATTAATTGTCCAAGTACCCAAGTATGCTAGAAAACCAGCTAGCTTTATGCTAATACATATATACGGTATAACGTAATTTAAATATATAATTTTGGAGCCCTCTGCTGCCCAAGAGGCGAACTGCATATACATTATTCTTTCCTTCTTGTTTTCCACTCAGTTGTAGCCACAATGCTAATTTTCAAGGTGTTTTTGAGATTATTTGATTACTAAACATCTAAAACAATTTTTTTTTTTAAATGACATACCGCACCTTTAATCTTTTCTCTTTTAATTGTTATTCTGCTCTTATTCTGCTCTCCACTCAGGTGTGCTCACGGTGTTACTGTACCAATATATAAAATATCGAACATGTTAAAGGTGTCCTTAAAATTCTATGATTATTACAAGTCCAGAAAAGCTTTCTTAAATTACGTACTATTAATTACCTTTAATCCTTTTTTAAAATGATTATTCTGCTCCTTTTTTCTAAATTCAGATGTGGCCACTGTGTGAAACATTATATAAAATATGAAATGTTTAAATGGTGTCTTTGATTTTATATAATTATCGCACGGCCAGAAGTACTTTCTTAAAAGACATAGTGCAGCTTTAATCTTTTTTGTGTTTAGTGTTCAGACGTGACTACAGTGGTAAAAAAAAAAAGAAAGAAAAGATGTTTAATGTAATTTAAAGGTTATATGATTATTACAGATTTAGAAACACTTTGTAAAAAATGACTTACCGCCCCTTTAATCTTTTCTCATTATTCCTCTCAGGTGTGACCACAGTGTTAACCATGACCACACTGAGCATCAGCGCCAGAAATTCTCTTCCCAAAGTGGCCTACGCTACAGCCATGGACTGGTTCATCGCCGTGTGCTACGCCTTCGTCTTCTCCGCCCTCATCGAGTTCGCTACCGTCAACTACTTCACTAAACGCAGCTGGGCCTGGGACGGCAAGAAAGCCATGGAAGCGCAGCAGCCCAAAGTGAGTGGCATTTTACTGACTTCAGCGTAAAATCTTTCAGAGTGTAAGACTCCAGAGCGTCACATGATCAGGTCACATGATGCACAGGAAGATGATTATTTCTGTGGTTTGATTTTTTAATGTTACTGCAGTGACCTGAGTCGTGCTTTAACTGCCGGATTAACTGTAACGAATGCTTCTCTTTTAGCCGCTTTAATTCATTTCATCAGCTAGCTCTTTGTAAAGTATGTCATAAAGATAAGAAATAAGATTCCTGGACGTTTTAGAAAAAGTAAACTGACAAACAAACAAAAACAAACAAACAAAGAATATCAAGACATGATTTCATACAAAGCAGGTTCAGTGCTCCGAAATCAAAATAGACAAAAAAAAGTAAAAAACTATGAAAAATTACATGAGAAAATAGCTACCTACCTACCTACACAAATAAATGAATGAATGAATAAATAAATAAATAAATAAATAAATAAATAAATAAATAAATAAAAAATAAAAATAAATAAAAAATAATTCATTAATTTAAAACATTAAAAATAAAAAATAAAAAATGATATTCAAATGATCTACAAAGTATTCAAACAAAGAAACAAGCAAACAAACAAAAACAAATGAATGAGTGAATGAAGGAGTAAAAATTTTCCCAAAACAGCTTCATAAGGAAGAAGTTCACTGTGTTGAAATGAAAGAAAGAAAGAAAGAAAGAAAGAAAGAAAGAAAGAAAGAAAGAAAGAAAGAAAGAAAGAAAGAAAGAATTGAACAGCTACACAACTTCACAGCTATGTGAATAAATGATGCGCGTTAGCGGTCAGGTACTTTAAAATAAATTTAAATGAACTACAATGTATTCAAACAAACAAATGAATGAATAATTAATTAAATAAACAAAAACAAATCTTTTCTCTCTATGTTGGTGGAGTAAACGGAGCACGTCATCGCCACCAAGTGGAACGAAGTAGAAATGTAGTTGCTGTCTGATTTGCTATCTGACTTTTTGTTTGGTTTGTTAGTTAGTTAGTTAGTTAGTTAGTTAGTTAGTTAGTTAGTTAGTTTGTTTGTTTGTTTGTTTAAAGCCTTGCTATGGCCTAAGTTCAGCTCTTCTGGATGTTTGTAGATAAACAGTGACATTTTCACGCTGCTGTGAGACGGTTAGCTGAGCGAGATGAAGAACAAAATCTTTAGGAAGAAAAAATAAAAATACAGTTTTTCAGAAGGAGATTTTCATTTTTGTCTGTTTTTTTTTTTTGTACTGCAGCCGCTGTGTTACTTTAAAGCAGAGCCGGATTCGTTCCTCGTGTCTGTAACCTGTTTATTAAGCGTAGTACCTGATACACTCTTGACCTCGATTAGTGTAAAATCCGAGCCGACGATTGCGCCGCGTTCCACCTGAAACAAGTTTTGTTTTCCTTCACGTCTCCAACATCCATCATCGCTCACATCTCGCGCATCTCACGCTTCTCATACATCCGGCAATTAGGAGGCTGTAATTGGAGCTGTGGAGGATATCAGCTGTGAAAAAGTCTTCAGGCCACCAACTTCATCCGTCTCCAGTGAGCCTCCAGAGAAATCACAGGTTTTAAATCTCAGGACTGAACTGCACGGCTCTCTTCTCTCTGTATTTATAATGATTAGCACCGGTACACCAATTCCACCAGTTTAGGAGTGAAATCATTCCAGTGTGGATTAAAGCATCCGTTTATTTCACCTCACTCTTCTAATAACATCTTAATTTGATTTAAAGTCATTGAACAGAAATAGAAGTGAGATATTAGTCCGTAGTATTTCCTCATCTTCCTCTGCTCGGTGTGGAAAGGCGCTTCTGCTGTGGTTTTGCTCATTCTAATACGTTATTGTTTCCATAGCAACAGCAAACACACAACTTTATAAGTTTTCTGTAAGGAGATGTTCGTTTATGATTTAAGGAAGGAGTCTCCGCTTTCAGTGCTTCGTTTTCAGAAATATAAAAGGATTTCACGCTTTGATTTTTTTTCTTGATGTTTTATTTCTTTGTTGAGAAAAGAGGCTAGGTAGGGAACGACTGCTGCGTCTCCCAGGAGAAGGCAGGTTCCCCTCGGAGTCCGGTTCCTCTCACAGGTTCCTCAGGGAGTGTTTACTCACCACAGTCGCCTCTGGATTGCTCTCCATGTGGGTTTGTGTAAAGCTGTGAAAGTGTTCGAGTCCCAGCTCAGCTTTTCCACTCAAAAGTTTTCTGCAGAAAATGAAGCTGTTAGAGAAGCTGCTTGAGTCTATAATGAAGTTTGAAGAACGTGTGTGTGTGTGTGTGTGTGTGTGTGTGTGTGTGAACAAGGCCAGCAGAATAATAAGGATTTAAAAAAAACCGCGTGTAACAACTGTAAGACTGAGTGTAAGTCTAGTGTGACGTGATGAACTTTTATTCATCCAGAATTAGCAGAATGACGTGTCACATACGTTATAGCATCTATAAACATTCCCGTCGTTCCCTCACCAGCCTTCTCTTTCTTCTCTTTCTTCAAGCGTCCTGCTGAAGATGTCAGAAAACATCAACTCACGGCTTTAAGCTTTGACTCACACTGGAGACCCCTTCCATAAATGTTAATGAACATCTCCCGAGCTCTTCATCTCTCGCCGTAATGCTGGATCTGTGCCAACGCACAGGTCACGACCTTCAAACCCATTCTTCGTCTCTGAGATCTAACCAAAACAAAATGCTTTCTTTTTGCAGAAAAAAGACCCGCTGGCGCTGTCCAAGAAACCCAACAATACCTGCTCCACCGGCATGAACTTCACCGCCAACATCACCAAAGACTCGGCCATCTCCACCATCTCCAACAGCACCACCGTCCAGATGAAGAGCTCCGAGAGCAAGTCCACGCCCGACCCCAAAAAAACCTACAACAGCGTCAGCAAGATCGACAAGATGTCCCGGATAGTGTTCCCCGTCCTTTTCGGAACCTTCAACCTGGTCTACTGGGCCACGTACCTCAACCGGGAGCCGGTGATTTCACCAACATAGAAAGTTCTCACATTCCTTCTTCTTCTTTTTTTTTGGTTATCCCTTTTTCTCCCATTCTTAATAAACTGGAACAGAAAGGCACCCAGTTTCCTTCACCATTCCATTCATCATCCCACCCGCTCCTGCACTCCCCTCTCTTTAGGTTTATTTCAGGTTTTATTTCGGTTCTCAGAGATTGCATGATCGGTTCGAAGCTCTGCAGGAACACCGTCTTATTGCCATGTCTGCCTTGACTTTGACTTTCTACTGTATTTTACTCTTCTATTAGAATTTCAGAGAAGATTGTTGCATTTCCCTTACAAACCTTTACCTAGTCAACACCACGAGGGTTTTCATCAACCATGGAGCTGTTTATGACTTTCAAACACAACTAAATACCAAGAAAAATATGCATTTGGCATCTACATCGATTTATTGATCTGTTACAGTGCCTTGCATAAGTATTCACCCCCCTCCCCACACACACATATATTTTATTTGATATAGTGTTAAAACCTGGAACTGAAATGTACTAAAGAGGCTTTTAATTTACCCACGATGTCAATAAACGTTCATAAACCGTCTCAGATTCTTAACCAGATGTTGGTCTGGGCTCAGACTGGAATGCTCAAACATGTTTTCCAGCGTAGCCCAGAGCTGCCATCCTTTTACATCCTGTTTTACATCCTGTCTCGAGTCTCTTGAGGCTAGAACAAAGTTTCTTTCTTTTAAGAAAAGCAACTTTCACCTCTCATCCATTTCCTGATGATGCAAGGCCTTCAGAGAACATGATGCTAACAACACCGTGCTTCCCTTAGCAGAGTGATTATGTTTATACAACTGAGCATTTTATGGCTAAGGTCCTTGCTCACGGCCCCAGCAGTTGTGGTTCTGGGCTTAGAACTTACAACCTCTCAATCACTAGTCCAACATCTTAACCACAGAGCTACCACTTCCCATAGTAAGGATGATGTTCTCAGGATGATGAATGGTGAACCTTTTCCACATGTATACTGATCTTTTTTTGGGGGGAACAGGAGTTCACAGATCTGACCCCTCCTGTGTAAAGCCCTGTTTTGTGGACGGTCTAGGTTTTGGATGTTCTCCTCTGGATCTCACAGCTCCTTCTGAGTCACCCCTGGCCTCTTGGTTGCTTCTTGGACAAAATGTTTTGCTGCACAGGATATTCCAGACTCTTCCAGATTTGTTTAGATGGATCCTTGGTTTTCATGATGCTGTTTGTTTGGGTATCTTCTCTAAAAGGCAGGTTCTCTGAGGAACTGGTGTATTAATACTGAGACACATTTATTACATGGCACTCCATTGGAATGGGATCTGACCACACCAGGACGAATGTGGCGGTGGGGACACTTGTGCTTAAATATTTTTATTTACAAATAATTCTGTCATCTCTTTTGTGCCACCAAATCCCATCAAGTCCATCTCAGTTCCACATTTCAAAGGTCCAACATGTGAAAACAGTAAAATGGGGTGAATACTTACGCAAGGCACTGTATTCATCATCACCAGGTCAGCAATGCCAAATGCTATGCAACAAAATTTTTTATTCTATTATTCTATTGGTATTGAAACGCTTCTACTGAAAACTATCGCTTTTGTATGGATGAGCCGGAAGCTTGCGGTGTTTAAGTTGTCGCTTGAGCGCTCGAGAGCCATGAGCACCGAGGCAGAGCTGAACTATAGCCATGCTAAAAGTGTTGCCTTCTTTCAGAGCAAAAAAAAAAAAAAAGAGAGAGAGAAAGAGAGAAAGAGATCGCTTTTTAAACTAACTTTTGAGTCGATTTGTTATATAGAGCTTGAAGCCATTTTGAATTACCGAGGCTGAACCTTTGCATTGCGCCGTCTAGTGGCAGCTTTTATAACTTTTGCTCTTTAATACTCGCAGTATGTGGAGTAAAGGAGGTCGGGTTGCAGTTATGACTTTCAGAATCTCTTGTATATAGGCTGCGTGTGCTTTCGCTTTAACGTCCGACTGAAATAAACGTCGTGCTGTGCTGATGCTACGCTGAGAGCTAAAGTGCAGCTAAAGATTTCTTTCCTCTCAACACATCCTCTCCTCATTGCTCTTAGTGTGTAGCTTCGCTTCAACATACTGTAATCTTTTTACATGGTAGTGAAATCAGATGCTTATTTATTAACTTATTTACGGTTGAGACGTTCGCTGGGACGCGGCACGCACACTGATTCTCACAAGCTAGCGTTGGTTTATATTTTGTAAGAAAAATAAGTCTTTGGGCTTTTGGTTTTGGTCTTTATTTTTCTCCGTGCTGACATGGAAACAAGTGGACACCGGTTTCCATCGAGTTAGGATGGAAGGAGCAATGAACAGAACTTTTTTTTTTGTTAGTTTAAAGTTAACAAAGTACATTTTCAAGAGTTCAGATATGACCCTGAGCCTAAAGGAGAGAAGAGCAGAGAGAGTAAAAAAAAATGACAAAAATATAAAGAGAGAGGGGGTAAAGACAGAAAAAAAGGTAGAGAGAGGGGGTAAAGACAGACAGAGTGATAGAGGGAAGGGGTAATGATAGACAGAGAGATAGAGAGGGGGTATATTCAGAGAGAGAGAGAGAGAAAGAGAGAGAGAAAGAGAGAGAGAAAGAGAGAGCAAAAGTCATGGAGCAAAAGTTTGTGCCCCCATCTATTGAGAGTGAATACTGAAGAATCTAGTGGACCAGAGGAAAGAGGCAAAAAAATCCAAGTTTGACCAAACCTACAACATGTCTCATGGCTAACCATCTGCAAAGGGATGCAAACTTTGGAACTTAATGATAGCTAGCTAGCTAACTAGATAGATAGATAGATAGATAGATAGATAGATAGATAGATAGATAGATAGTTAGATAGATAGATAGATAGATAGATAGATAGATAGATAGATAGAGGGGTGGTCTAACATCCAGCATCTCTGACACAGTGTACCACTACCTGAAACTTCCTCTTTTCTGGACATGGTTCTGAAATGATCTTGTTGATATGAAACGGGTTCTCTCAGGAACGTGAGGTTCTCTCCACCTCAATCACTCACTCGCTGAGTTAAAACACCATCACAGATGGACTAACAGACGCTGCTACAGTGCGCGAGAAAGCAGGAGACAGTAGCTTTGCTATCAGACGGTTATTAACTTGTCCTCGCTCCAGAGTCCGGCTCCGTGCAGGGGTTCAGTTTTCTTCAGAATCCTAACAGATGAAGCTAAAAAGAAACAGAAGCTAACGTTAAATGTTCTTGTTCTATTGGCGGATCACTTTTTACTAATTTTAAGCATTCCTTTATAAAAAAAGAACCAAAAATAACAACATCTTTCAAGAGAATATTATATTAATTACAAACAGGATTAAAAGTTTCAATCGTTTGGTTGACCTAAGGTCAGTAGTTTTCAGGCCAGTGCACTTGCAAGTTTCTGAGTTTGAGTCTTTGAGAAGATCGGACCTCGTGCATTCATGCTAATGAATTCAGCTAGTAAAAGATGCGTGTAGCGCAGTTGTTCACGCGGATACGGATAACATGGATGTGGATTTTGTTGAAAGATATGGATTTGATTTGTCCATTCATGATTAGACTTCTATACAGATCAGCTCACAATGTCTGATTTTCTGTTAAAGAGAAAAACCCCTCTACACCTATAGACAGACAGATAGATAGAATGATAGACAGATAAATAGATAGATAGAATGATAGGCAGATAAATAGATAGATAGAATGATAGACAGATAGATAGAGGCCAGGAAGGTCGTGATTGATTCATACCCTACAGCTGAGTTCAGGTTTCTAAGCTCTTAGTAATCGTCGGTTCTAACAACCCGAGGCTTGCCGTGAGGTTCTGCGCTAACGTAGACGTGAAAAGGTTCTGCGAGTGTTCTGAAAACATTACATTACAGAGTTAATGGGGTTATTTTAGAGACGTTCAGGGAGAACCGGATGTTGTTAACTAGACGGAAGATGATGATGATGATGATGATGATGATGATGATGATGGGGATAAAGATCGCTCATGACATTGCACAGGGTTGTGTATGTTTCTTTTATTCTTCTTTTTAAAGCTAATGATTATTTCAGTGATGTACATTTGTCATGTAAAATGTCTGAAGCAATAAAACTCATGCCTGATATCTGATGTTGGTGTTATGTTTTTCCCAGATAACTATTAGCAATCAGTTCAGAATCTAATAAAATGCTGAATCACAGTTATACTGAATAAAATACTGAATGTGGTTACACTGCATAAACTACTGAATTAGAGTTATATTAAATAAATGACTGAATAAATTACTGAATTATGTTTATAGTGAATGTGATTATACCGAATAACCTACTGAATTAGTTATACTCAATAAAATACTGAATATGGTTATACTGCATAACCTATGAATTACAGTTATACTGAATAAACTACAGAATAGGGTTATATTGAATAAAATTACTGAGTTACAGTTATACTGAATAAACTACTGAATAGGGTTATATTGAATAAAATTACTGAGTTACAGTTATACTGAATAAACTACAGAATAGGGTTATATTGAATAAAATTACTGAGTTACAGTTATACTGAATAAACTACTGAATAGGGTTATATTGAATAAAATTACTGAGTTACAGTTATACTGAATAAAGTACTGGATTACAGTCTTACTAAATAAACTTCTGAATTACAGTTATACTGCATGAACTAC
>JAUCMX010000001.1:1850099-1892731 GCA_033459395.1 Hemibagrus guttatus
ATAATAAATAGTATTATTTATTATCAAAATAATAATACATTATTATTATTTGTTATTGTTATTATTATTATTATTATTATTATTATTATTATTACTGTTATTATTATTAATAGTAATAATAATAATAATGTATTATTATTTTTATAATAATTAATACTAGGGTTAGGGTTATTTGTTTTGCTCTGAGAATAATAATAATAATAATAATAATAATAATAATAATAATAATAATAATAATAATAATAATGTGTTTGGAGAGCAGGAGGAATGAGGAGAGAGGTTTGTGTTAAATTACAGTCTGAAGTGACGCTGATATTAATTACACTTTATATTTTAACTAAAAAAATCTCTTTAATTGACTGTTCATAAGTTTGGCTCTAGCAGAAAGGGTTAACACTGCAATGTACTGTATCACCGGAGTACCGCGTGTGTGTGTGTGTGTGTGTGTGTTTTGTTCAGGCAAAAAGCTCAATTTGGATTGTGAAATAATCATGAATTATGAATAATGAATCACTTTTAAACCCCAGACAGCGTAGCGTCCATTTTAAGCACAATCTGGAGTTCATTTTCATCTTCATGCAGCTTTCCCCTTCACAACCTTCACCTTCTGTCAGAATGAATCAGTCTCCATCCATGATGTATAAAAAACACATGATGTGTGTATCAGTACAGAGGAAAATAAACAAGATCATAAAGTAGGTCAGTAATAATGATGAGGTAAATACTAGCGGAGACAGAAAGAAGAAAATGGATAGAAATAAAATGGATAATAATTAGCTATTATTATTATTATTATTGTCATTATTAAGTATTAATTATTATGAATAATAATAATAATAATAATAATAATAATAATAATGAAAGTTACCTAAACAACTTTCTCATATTTAATGGTACATTTCAGATACAAGTTTATATTAATGCACTCGTTCTAATAGCAACAACTCATTGAATAATAATAATGATAATAATAATAATAATGTTTATATAATGCACTCGTTCTAATACGTTATTGTTTCCATAGCAACACCTCATTAAATAATAATAATAATAATAATAATAATGAAAGTTAGCTACACAATAAACTTAAAAAACACGACAAAATATGATTTTATAATTTTTTTCATTCTCATATTTAATGGTACATTCCAGATCCAAGTTTATATTAATGCGCTCGTTCTGATACGGTAGCGTTTCCATAGCAACAGCTCATTTATTCACAGAGACACTGAAAAAAAAAAGTCGTTGGGACGTTTATTTAACGTTTATGAAGGGGTCTCCGGGGTCAGAGGTGAAGCTGTAGTTTCAGGTTTTCAGCAGGACAGAGGAGGGAGGAGTTCACGTTGCTTTCTTTGCTGTTTCTATGGCAACAAGAGAGCTGAAGGAGATGCAGGTGAAGGAGTGAATGTTCTTCGCTGCTCTAACGTACGTGATAGAGAACCACACGCGCCCATTGCTGTATGACGCACACTGTGATAATGATGAGATGTCCTGTCTCCTGTAGCTCTCAAACCCTGGCGTCTGAAGACGAGGAGTACGACGACGTGACCGTCAGCCAGATGCTGTCACCCAAAAAGAACGAGATGGACGCCACGCAGATCCTGAACAACCTCCTGAAGGAGTACGATAAGAAGCTCCGCCCAGACATCGGAGGTGAGTGGACTTCACCAAACCACGCCTTCTCTGGACATCCTGCTTGCTTTGGCTCAGTCCGGTTCCTCTGTAGGGGTTAGATGTAATGCTAGCAAAAGCAAATTTTTGTGCTAACAAGCCGCTCTCGTGTGTATCAACGCTAACTAGCTAAATGCAGATGCGTTAATCTTCTTACTAGCATAAGATTAGCAAAGTGATCTAACTGAACTAGCCACATACACACACACCATCATTGAGGCACTCAAAATCTCAAGCTTCCTGCTTCCTGTCACGCTTTATTTTCCTTCTATCTTGCACTTCCTATGTCTCAGACAGTAAACAGGAAATGACCTCACGCTCTGAGGAATCCGTTCCTGCTAAGCTTCTGGACTTGCTTTACTGTATTAATGTGAACAGAACTGAGAAAGTCTCGGTTCAGATGTTTGTGTTTTTTGCTGAAATCGCGTCTCCTGTTTGTCTCACTGAAACAGCTAGCTGACTAGTCAATTAGCATGACTGATGTAGCCGAGTGTGATTAGCTGATTAGCGTCAGAGCAGCAGAGTGGAAGATAGTGGACAGTGTAGGGCTCAGTAACCGCTTTACATTACAACATACATACACACACACACACACACACACACACACACACCGTCTCTGTAACACACACACTCAATCTCTTTCTCACACATGTACACACACTCTTACACACTTATACACTCGGTCTCTGTAACACACTCTCTCTCTCTCTCTCTCTCTCTCTCTCTCTCTCTCTCTCTCTCTCTCTCTCTCTCTCCCTCTCTCTCTCTCAGTAACACACACACACACACATTCTTTCTCTCTCTCTCTCTCTCTCTCTGTAACACACGCACACACATGCACACGCACTCTCTATCGCTCTCTCTCTCTCTCTCTTTGTAACACATACACACACACACACACACACACACACACACATACACACACACATGGACTCTCTTCTCTATTTCATTTTTAACATGTTTATGAAGTCGAGTCCCTGTGAATGAGTTGTTACTATAGAAACGATAGTACCTAGTACCAGGTACATAGTACAGTATGTACCTGTGATTTGTAGCTAAATGCTAAAGATTAGCCGTGACCCCAGATGTCCTCAGGTGTGTTAGCATGGATGGTGTATGTAACATGTAGCTTCATCGGGAAGTCTAGATTGGATTGACACACACACACACACACACACACACACACACACACACACACACACACACACAAAATTTCTCTCTCTCTCTCTCTCTCACTCACACGCACACACATACACACACACACACTCACACACACACACATACACACACACACACATACACACACACACACACACTTTCTCTCGCTCTCAAACACACACACACACACATACACTTTCTCTCTCTCTCTCTCTTTCTCTCTCTCTCTCTCTCTGTCTCTCTCTCTCTTTGTGCATGCTGGGAGTGTTTGGGTGTCGGTGAGGGGTCACAGGCGGTGAGAGCTATCGCATGTTTTTTTTTCTGTTTTCATTTTTCAATTTTCTCGAGAGAGTCTCTTTCGGTTAAGCAAAAAGACAGAAAGTTAATTGGGAGTGATTGTGTTGGAAGTGTACCTGTTTGTCAGGTTAGTTAGTTAGGTGAGTAGTAGCAGGGCAGGAGCGGGATAGCGTCCCTCGTGCAGAGGGTAGTGTCACCCCTGTCCCTCCATAAAGGCATCAGATGTGTACCGGCAAACGGGGTGACTGTGGAGGAAGTGTTACTGGGAATAGGAAAGGAGATCGGTTACGAGAACATATCGCCTGCTTCTCGCATGAACAAAGTGGCGGTGTTCTCCATAAAGGAGGAATCATGTGAGGCACCGGACCAACGTCGGGATCGTGGTAAATGGGAAGTTTGTTTTGGTTTAAAACACGTCATGCCTTTCAGGAGACAGGTGTTCATGTTGTTAAACGAACAGGAATTAGACATGTTGTTTAGAGTAAGGTATGAGGGGAGAACATACATGGATCATACTAGCACAGGAAATATGAAAAGTTTTCAGTGCGGGGATGTTGGACATAAGAGGCTAGCTTGTCCACATAAAGCTCAGGCCTCTGAGGAGGCGTCCTAGTCAGGGCAATGAGGGGGCAACCAGGCAGGGGAACAAGGAGGAAGCTGGACAGGTGATTTGAGGAGGTAACTGGGCAGGGGAACGAGGAGGAAGCTGGACAGGGGATTGAGGAGGTAACTGGGCAGGGGAACGAGGAGGAAGCTGGACAGGGGATTGAGGAGGAAGCTGGGCAGGGGAACGAGGAGGAAGCTGGACAGGGGATTGAGGAGGAAGCTGGGCAGGGGATTGAGAAGGTAACTGGGCAGGGGAACGAGGAGGAAGCTGGACAGGGGATTGAGGAGGTAACTGGGCAGGGGAACGAGGAGGAAGCTGGACAGGGGATTGAGGAGGAAGCTGGGCAGGGGAACGAGGAGGAAGCTGGACAGGGGATTGAGGAGGAAGCTGGACAGGGGATTGAGAAGGTAACGGGGCAGGGGAACGAGGAGGAACTGGGCAGGGGAACGAGGAGGAAGCTGGACAGGGGATTGAGGAGGAACTGGGCAGGGGATTGAGGAGGAAGCTGGGCAGGGGATTGAGGAGGAAGCTGGGCAGGGGATTGAGGAGGAAGCTGGGCAGGGGATTGAGGAGGAAGCTGGGCAGGGGATTGAGGAGGAACTGGGCAGGGGATTGAGGAGGAAGCGGGACAGGGGATTGAGGAGGAACTGGGCAGGGGATGAGGAGGAACTGGACAGGGGAATTGAGGAGGAAGCTGGGCAGGGGATTGAGGAGGAAGCTGGGCAGGGGATTGAGGAGGAAGCTGGACAGGGGATTGAGGAGGAAGCTGGGCAGGGGATTGAGGTGGAAGCTGGGCAGTTGATTGAGGAGGAAGCTGGGCAGGGAGGTGAAGTTAAACAGAGTACTGAGGAGGAAGGTAGCCATAATATTGATGAGCCAGTCATCACAGGTAATGCTGCAAAAGAAATGGAAGTTGTGCAGACTTTGAATACAGATAAGAGTGGAGCTCAGGTTGCTGAGATTACAGAGAAAACGAGTGATAATGGAGACGAGAACACTGTAATCTTGAATACTGAAATGGTGGAATTAATTCAATTCAATTCAGTTTTATTTGTATAGCGCTTTTAACAAAGAGCATTGTCTCAAAGCAGCTTTACAGAACATAAGAAACAATAAACATACAAACAAACAGTCCTAGATGTTAGACAAAATTTTCCCTAGTGAGCGAGCCTGAGGTGTCTCAGGCCACTGTGGCAAGGAAAAACTCCCTTAGATGGAATTAGGAAGAAACCTTGAGAGGAACCAGACTCAAAAGGGAACCCATCCTCATCTGGGTGACACCGGAGAGTGTGATATGAACAATGTCCTTTCTGCATTAGTTGTGTGATGCAGATACAGCATGTGTAGAATGTTATGTGTAAAATGTTTAGAATTAGAAGTGAATGATGTTATGAGTAAAGAAGAAGAGGTCAGTGTTGGTGGTGGAATAACTGGTGCTACAGAAAAGGACAGATCTAAATGTGAGGATATGGTTGATGCAGAAATGAGGGACGAAGACACACTGTCTGAGACTTCTGATGTTGGGCCACAGGCATTAGAAGACACATACTCTCGAACAAATGAATGAATTTCTCGACACAACCTTCAGCAAAGCGGTTGAGAGAAAAGAATTTTTTAGATTTTAGTAAATAAATTTATAGCATCAGCATTATTATTGCAAAAAACAGTGAGCCACGAAGCCCCAGACAAAAAGAAAAGGTTTAGACTGAAAAAGATGACAACAAAATTAAGAAAAACAAAGTAACTGCTACGACAAAATAGTTATCTTAACTTAACTTAGTATAGTTAACACATACTGACACTGATAATGAGGTGGAATGGGGAATGAGGTGGAAAGGGAACATTATCATGAGTCATGGGACGAGAAACAGTGCTGAGGTTGCAGATTTATTTTCTGAACATATAAACAATATTTTAGAGCTTTAGAGGGCGATGACTGGAACTGTACAATTGATTTTTTTCTTGATAGAAACGGGGAAGAACCTCACAGCCAGTCAGGTGCCCTTTTATCTAACATTATCAGAGAATCCCAAATGACAGATACATGGAGAAATAGACATGAAGGTCTAAGACAGTACACTTGGCTTAAAGTAAATGATAGCAGGGTTAGCGGAGTGAGATTAGATAGGTTTCATTAAAAAAAAAAAAAGAATAGAGTGAGGAATGTTTTTATTGCACCCAGTGGCTTCTCAGATCATCACATGGTTTTATCAGACATAAATTTTAAAGAAAACTTTAAAAGCAAACTATTACTGGGTTTTTAATGTCAAATTATTACAAGACTGTTCATGGGAGAGCTGGAAATTGAAGAAGGGTTCCTTTAGTAGTCTTAGCCAGTGGTGGGACATGGGGAAGGTCAGTGGTGGGACGTGGGGAAGGTCAGTGGTGGGACGTGGGGAAGGTCAGTGGTGGGATGTGGGGAAGGTCATCATAAAAATGATGTGTCAGAACTATACCTCTTACTCAACAACCATGCTAAAAAAAATACAGTGAAGGATCTACAAAGAGACATTGAACTTGTAGAAAAATGTAACGATGCTCCGCAGGGAGCAGGACTAAACAAAAAAAGACAAGAACTCAGCTCCGTCTTACAGGAGCAAGTGAAAGGAGCACTGATCAGAGCAAGATACTGCTCCATTAAAGACATGGACACTTCCAGTACCTTCTTATTTAACATAGCAAAAAAAGACGTTCAACAGAAGATGATGTGCCACCTTCGTCATCTGGACGGATCCATCGCATCAGATCCTGCTGAAATGAGAAGGCCGGTAAGTGACTTTTATAAACAGTTATACAGTGCTGAGATCTGCGATGCTGAATCTGCTGAGGACTTACTCAAGGAACTGCCACAACTTCACGAAACACAAAAAGAGGAATTAGACAGGACAGTCACCTTCCAGGAACTCACAGAGGCAATGTCTCAGGTATCCACGGGACCGTCCCCTGGAATAGATGGATTACCCGTGGACTTTTACTAAAACCTTTGGAATTTAATGGGACAAGACTTACATGAGGTTTTATCAGAATGCATAGAGAGTAAATCACTCCCTCTAATAGTTATAGGTGATTTGGGGCTGTTAAAAAACTGGAGGCCAGTAGCTCTGCTGTGCTCAGATTATAAAATCGTTTCCGAGTGTCTAGCTAATAGTCTGAAACTTGTTTTAGATTCAGTCATCCAAAATGACCAGACATATTGCATCCCAGAGAGGTCAATAATAGACAACCTTTTTCTATTAAGGGACATAATTGATTTTAATCAGATTAATAAGAACAAATTGGGAATCTTTCACTAGATCAGGAAAAAATGTTTGATCGAGTGGATCATGGGTATCTTTTTAATATCTTGAAGCACTTTGGAGAAGGTTTTATATCCTATATACAGAGTGTTTGTAATGGTAAAAGTAGGAGGAGGTTTAAGTGCCCCAGTACCGTGACTAGAGGTGTCAGGCAGGGTTGTCCACTTTCAGGACAGTTATATAGTCTAGTCATCGAGCCTCTACTATGCACACTAGAAAGGACACTAAAAGGGACTCCAATAGCAAAAGCAAATGGTCATTTTAAGGTAGTTTTATCAGCTTACGCAGACTGTTTTTATCACAGAGAAACTGGGTACGGGTCAACTGGTCTAAAAGTGAAGGTTTTATGATGAGCACAAAGCAGTTCCACAACTACCAAGTGAGGAGCTACAATGGAAAAGAGATGGAATAAAGATCCTGGAGGTATTCCTAGGACATGAACAATTCCAAAAGAAAAATTGGGAGGGGCTACTGGAAAAGGTGTCCACCCGATTGTCCAAGTGGAAATGGCTACTACCACATTTGTCCACAGAGGAAGAGTCCTGGTAGTAAACAACCTGGCTGCCTCAACTCTGTGGCATAAGACTAATGTAATGGAACCGCTCGAGGATCTGGTCTCTAGCAAACTAAGGACAATAGTGGATTTCTTTTGGAACGGACAACACTGGCTCCGCGCTGCGGTACTCTACTTTACTCTACTCTACTACCGGTACAGGAAGGTGGGCAAGGACTGGTAGATGTGAGGAGCAGGATCAGTGGCATGGCGTGGGAGAAAACTGCAGGTGCCATCCTGAGGTGAGTAGGTGGCTTCAGACTCGACAAGCATCTGTTCTTAATGGAGCTAAAGGAGTTGAACTTATCTGAGCTCACTCCTTACTACAAATCCATGTTACACACGTGGAGAACAGTGATAAGAACAGAAAGAGACATGGACATTTTAGAGCAATGGACTCAGGAAGAACCACTTTTCTTCAATCCATGTATGCAATCCAGGCTGCTGTCCTCGGTGAGCACATGCAAGTTCTTACTAGGTAACGGCATCACAAAGCTGGGCCACTTGCTGTAGGAAGGCTGGATAACTACAGAAGTGCTGGAAGCAGTGACAGGACTGAGATCTTCACATCTAGCAGCAAAACTGCAGGAAGAACTCTACAACACAGCTACAGAGACACGGGACTTCGCAAGACAGGAGGAATGACGTGGGGTTTCCAGGACTGTGAATTCTCCCAGCAGTAAGAACAGACGAAGAAGACATAGTCACAGACTCCATCTTGTCCTTCAAGAGACAAAAAGCTTCAAGGTGGCCAGGGATGTTGAACCCGGACTTCCTCGTGCGGGACAGGTGGAGGACCCTGTACAAACCCCCTGTAGAGAAGCATACTGCTGACCTGCAGTGGAGGATGATTCATGGGGCAGTAGCTACAGACGGACATGTGGCGCACCTCAATCCAGCAGTGAAAGGGGAGTGTAGGTTTTGTGGGGAAAAGGAAGACCTAGAACACCTGGTTTTAAAGTGCCAGAGACTAGAAGGTCTTTTTAAACTACTCAAGAGTTGGTTTCAAAAATTTGATGAAGAATTTTCTGAGAAGGTTTTTATTGAGGGAGTGGAATACCGTTTCTCCAAAAGAAAAAAACTATGCTTATTAAACTATCTGACCGGAACGGCTAAACCAGCGGTGTGGAGAACTCGGATAAATAAAGGGTTACAGACAGGTACTGTAGATCCAGAGGTCGTGTGTAAGCAGCTAGTAGCGACAAGGCTGAAGGTGGAATTTGCTTACTACAAACTGACCAACAGTGTAAGGTTTTTATGAAACTTGGTGTGTTCATGAGCTTTTATGTGCAGTTCATGAGAACAAACTCAGGTTTAAACTCCGATAGTCACTTCTTTACTTTTTAACGGTTGTCCAAGAGTAATTTAATTTTAAACTAGTTTTTTGTTTTGAGTAAATTTTTGTAATTGTCACTGTACGATATAAAGTTTCTTTCTTTCTTTCTTTCTTTCTTTCTTTCTTTCTTTCTTTCTTTCTTTCTTTCTTTTTCTTTTCTTTTTTGTCTTCTTTCCTTTTTCTTCTTACATATTAATTCCTTTATATTTATATATTCATCTACTTATGCCTTTTCATTGTTCGTTTTTTTGTTCTGTTTTTATATTTTAATTTGCACTAATGGTGTTAACTTTTGGTAAATAAAGAGATGAAGTCAAAAAGTCTCTCTCTCTCTCTCTCTCTCACTCCATCTTTTCTCTCTCTCTCTCTCTCTCTCTCTCTCTCACTCCATCTTTTCTCTCTCTCTCTCTCTCTCTCTCTCACTCCATCTTCTCTCTTTTTCTCTCTCTATCTCTCACTCCATCTTCTCTCTCTCTCTCTCTCTCTTTCTCTCTCTCTCTCTCTCTCTCTCTCTCTCTCTCTCTCTCTCTCTTTCTCTCTCTCTCTCTGCAAATGTGTTTATTTGCAGGTTAACACTTTCCGTGCAGCTGTTCTGCGTTCTGATTGGTTCCTCAGGTGTTGATTAGTTCTCTCTATCAGCAGCTCTGACGGTGTCACAGGTCTATATTAACGCGCCCATTCTGATACATTACCGTTTCCATAGCAACAGCTCGTTCGTCAGACTCCGTATGTTGTGGATTATCTTCTCTATCATGTGTGGAAGGAGTCTCCAGTGTCAGAGGTAAAGCTGTAACTTTAAGCTCTCCTCCATCCACGTCATGGCTGATTATTTTCCTATAACTGCACCACACACGGTGTTTTAATTCCGTCCCTAATTAATATTTTCTCAAAATAACAAGTCATTTCTCAGAGCTTCTGTCTGAAGTTTTGATGTTTTGTTTTTCTTAAGGTCAAAATTCCAATTAATTCCAAACACAAGTGAAGTTATTTTCTTTTGTTCAAAGCACACACACACACACACACACACACACACACACACACACACACACACACGGATCTAATGCCTACTGACAATTTCCTCCAACTTTTAGAGCTAATTAAGAGCTCAGCGGCAGCTCGCGTCGCTCCTATACATAACGCCCGGCTCGCTTGAACACGTTTATAAATTATAATCCACTCATCCGGCTGCATTTCAGTCGATCAAGCCTCCGAGACCTGAGAGGAAAACAAACATGGTGGATGATAGAGAGTTTACTGTCATCCTCCATGTTTGAAATGAAACGAAAACAAATCATTCATCTGAAACAAAGCGGGCCTTTTTTCCCGCATCGGTTCCCTCGTTGGAAAATAGTTTTCTCCTCCTGATCTCCTCCTGAAGCAGCGTTGAGAAAATGTTCAGGATTAAAAGTGCAATACAAATAAATTGAAGTAGTGTGAATCATGTGATCAGACTGAAGAAGAAGGAGGAGAAGAAGAAAGAGAAGAAGGAGAAGAAGAGGATGAAGAAGGAGAAGAAGAAAGAGAAGGAGGAGAAGAAGAAGAAGAAGAAGAAAGAGAAGGAGAAGAAGGAGAAGAAGAGGAGGAAGAAGGAGAAGAAGAGGAGGAAGAAGGAGAAGAAGAGGAGGAAGAAGGAGAAGAAGAGGAGGAAGAAGGAGAAGAAGAAGAAGAAAGAGAAAGAGAAGAAGGAGAAGAAAAAGAAAGAGAAGGAGAAGAAGAAGATGAAAGAGAAGGAGAAGAAGAAGAAGAAAGAGAAGGAGAAGAAGGAGAAGAAGAGGAGGAAGAAGGAGAAGAAGAGGAGGAAGAAGGAGAAGAAGAAAGAGAAGAAGGAGAAGAAAAAGAAAGAGAAGGAGAAGAAGAAGATGAAAGAGAAGGAGAAGAAAAAGAAAGAGAAGGAGAAGAAGAAGAAGAAGAAGAAGGAGAAGAAGAAGAAAGAGAAGGAGAAGAGGATGAAGAAGGAGAAGAAGAAGAAGGAGAAAGAGAAGCAGAAGAAGAAAAAGAAAGAGAAGAAGGAGAAGAAGAAAGAGAAGCAGAAGAAGAAGGACAAGAAGGTGGTGTAGTGTGCAGTGTGTAGTGCACTCAGTTTGGGATGCAGTAAAAGTCTGTACTTTGAAGTTGAGTCTGGACATTTGTCGTGGTCAGGAGATGGAATAGCCGAACGTCTTCGTAATTTGAAAATCTTTAAGATTTCCATAACAAAGCTTCGCTTAACGTTCACATCAGACACCAGAACGAGGAGAAATCTCCAGAATCTCAGTAAAGAAGAATCCCAGCTGATCACTGAGCAGATTTTCAGATATCAGTGCAGGATGTTGAGCGCTGACCCCGAGTGACCTCATGTGTGTTAGCGTGTCTCAGGAATGGAATGTGTCTCACCTTCCTGCTCTCCTGAAGCGTGGAGCTGATTTGAGTTGAGTACATATAAGTAATAAGATGTGAATGTGGGTCAATTTGATTGAACAGCATTGATCTTACGGCAATGTGGATGCTGTGGATGTTTTGGACGCTGTAGACACTGTGGACGCTTTGGACAGCATGGACACTGCTTTGGATGTTGTGGACACTGTAGACACTGGACGCTGTGACTGCTGTGGACACTGACCTCTGTGGACGCCATGGACACTGTGGATGCTTTGGATGCTGTGGACGCTGTGAGTGCAGTGGACACTTGTGGATGCTGTGGATGCTGTGGACATTGACATTGTGGGCACTGTGGATGCTGTGGACACTGACATTGTGGGCACTGTGGATGCTGTGGACAATGACACTGTGGACACTGTGCATGCTGTGGATACTGACACTATGGATGCTGTGGACTCTATGGACTCTGTAAATGCTGTGGACACTGTGGATGCTGTGGATAGTGATACTGTGGACTCTGTGGAGGCTGTGGACTTTATGGACTCTGTGGATGCTGTGGACACTGTGGACGCTGTGGATACTGACACTGTGGACACTGTGGAGGCTGTGGAGTCTATGGAGTCTATGGACTCTGTGAATGCTGTGGATGCTGTGGACACTGTGGATTCTGTGGACACTGTGGACGCTATGGATTAAAGTGAAGAGACATTTTTGCGTCCGTCCGTGACTCACTCACAGCACTCGAGGGCTCGGCTTATTCACATCAGCTTTGTTTCTTTATTAGTTTCTTTATTTTTTTTTGGCTTGTACGTTAACCCCCAGTTCGCTCGGCTGCTCCGAGGCTAATGCACTTCTCATTAGCGACTTTCAGCTGCTGCGCTCAGAGCGCCGGCTTCCACGTCCGATCGTCGGGTTCAGTCGCCGTAATGGAGACTAATCTCAGTCCTGAGACACGGCTTGTTGTGACACAATGCACTGACTCCTTCCATACGTCCCGAGTTCCGTCTCGTCCTCCGTCTGAGACGCTTCTTGACACGGCGTGTGTCGGAGTCTTTTGTTACCTGCTAATTTCTACATTTGTTTCATTTCTTGTTGAAATCCTTCGTGTTAATTGTTGCCTCCATGTCCCCAGTGAACCGCGTCCTGACCTTTTGTGAAGATTTCTTTTAGATATTTTGTCAGAATTTTTTCTATTATTTTTCTCAATTTTTAATGAGATGAGATTAACCTTGTTTAAATATTTTTCATGGACAGCCCTGAATAAAATACATCAGAATTTACAGCCTTCACGTCCTACACAAATACAAATGCATCTCAATAAATTAGAATGTGGTGGAAAAGTTCATTTATTTCAGTAATTCAACTCAAATTGTGAAACTCGTGTATTAAATAAATTCAGTGCACACAGACTGAAGTAGTTTAAGTCTTTGGTTCTTTTAATTGGGATGATTTTGGCTCACATTTAACAAAAACCCACCAATTCACTATCTCAACTAATTAGAATATGGTGACATGCCAATCAGCTAATCAACTCAAAACACCTGCAAAGGTTTCCTGAGCATTTGGTTCACTAGGCTACACAATCATGGGGAAGACTGCTGACCTGACAGTTGTCCAGAAGACAATCATTGACACCCTTCACAAGGAGGGTAAGCCACAAACATTCATTGCCAAAGAAGCTGACTGTTCACAGAGTGCTGTATCCAAGCATGTTAACAGGAAGTTGAGTGGAAGGAAAAAGTGTGGAAGAAAAAGATGCACAACCAACCGAGAGAACCGCAGCCTTATGAGGATTGTCAAGCAAAATCCATTCAAGAATTTGAGTGAACTTCACAAGGAATGGACTGAGGCTGGGGTCAAGGCATCAAGAGCCACCACACACAGACGTGTCAAGGAATTTGGCTACAGTTGTCGTATTCCTCTTGTTAAGCCACTCCTGAACCACAGACAACGTCAGAGGCGTCTTACCTGGGCTAAGGAGAAGAAGAACTGGACTGCTGCCCAGTGGTCCAAAGTCCTCTTTTCAGATGAGAGCAAGTTTTTTATTTCATTTTGAAACCAAGGTCCTAGAGTCTGGAGGAAGGGTGGAGAAGCTCATAGCCCAAATTGCTTGAAGTCCAGTGTTAAGTTTCCACAGTCTGTGATGATTTGGGGTGCAATGTCATCTGCTGGTGTTGGTCCATTGTGTTTTTTGAAAAGCAAAGTCACTGCACCCGTTTACCAAGAAATTTTGGAGCACTCCATGCTTCCTTCTGCTGACCAGCTTTTTGAAGATGCTGATTTCATTTTCCAGCAGGATTTGGCACTGCCCACACTGCCAAAAGCACCAAAAGTTGGTTAAATGACCATGGTGTTGGTGTGCTTGACTGGCCAGCAAACTCACCAGACCTGAACCCCACAGAGAATCTATGGGGTATTGTCAAGAGGAAAATGAGAAACAATTTTTTATTATTAAAATGTTATTATAAAGATCAGATTTTTTTGAGGTGCGATTAGAGAAAATTTATCAGCGTTGGAATTCCTCATGAAATCCTTCTAATCGGGTGACGTGAAGGTAGCGGCTGTGTGTGTGTGTGTGTGTGTGTGTGTGTGTGTGTGTGTGTGTGCATATATAATGGCACTGCCACACTGCCCTAATTGTGTCTGCTCTCTTTACAGTATGAAGGGAAAATCCTCTGAAGTGGCTCATTTTTTTAACACGTGTATAACAATAACACACACACACACACACACACACACACACACACACACACACTCCACAGGCACCAGGCTACACTATAAGCATCCACCAGTCAGTAATTATGTGTGACACCGGGCACATTGGTGTTTAGGTTGTGACCCGCGGCCGTCGAGGCGAGTTTTCCTCGAACGCAATCCACCTGCATGTCAGCATCCTCACACCGAGTGTGTGTGTGTGTGTGTGTGTGTTACATGAAACTCGTTTGCGTTAGGGGAATAAAACAAGAAAGAGAGAGAGAAAATGAGGAGGAGAGACGAGGCGATGGAGCGTAGGAGGCAGCCGGATAAACAGTCTCTATCACTCTTCACTGTTTGATCCAGTTTCATCTGAAAATCCATTGTCTTTCATTCAGCATTTGATTTTTTCATTTCTCTCCACTACATGAGGATCTTTTTTTTTTTTGGACTGTTTCCCTAAAGCTGCCAAAAGCATCATGACTCCTGCTTTATTCAAAATTATTCATAACAACATATTATGATCCAAAAAAATAGGTTTTATGTGTTTATTCATTAATTTTTTAATTTATAATGGATTCTAAAAAAATATTGAGATTAATTATTAAATTAATTGATTTTAATTGTTATTTAAAAGGTAGTTTTTTTTTAAATATTATTTAGTTATTATTTATCCATATGAATTATTTATAACTACATATTGTACATATAAAAAATATACATATAAAAAGGTTTTTATTTAATTTTTAATTAATTAAAAAAATGTATTCTAATATTAAACATTCATTGAATTATTTTTAATTCTTATTTAAAAGGTCTTTTTTATTTTAGTTTTTTTATATTTAGAAATATTCACAACAACATATGATATATATATATATATATATATTTGTGTTTATTTATTATTTTTTCCACTTATAATTAATTGGTATTTAAAAGGTATTGTTTTATTTTAATTTTTACTTTTTAGTATTCAGAATTATCCATACAAACATGTTTTGATATAAAAACAAATTACATTTTGTTTTATACATTTTAATTCATAATTAATTTGATTAATTATTAATTAATGTTTAAATATCTTTAAATAATGAAAGATATCACAGAAAAAAGAAGTGATGCAACAACAAAATGAAATATGAATCTAAAAATCATCGTTCATGGAGGAAAAAAGTAAAATAATGGTTTAAAAAATCATAAAATCGAATTTTTTGCTAAATAAAGGCAGCTAGATACTTCAAACATTAATTTGTTTATTTATCAGGATAGAGAGAAAACATAAGAAGAATCATAAATATCATCTATCAAAAGACTAATGAGACTGTGTGTGTGTGTGTGTGTGTGTGTGTGTTGAACCAGACAGTAAATATAGAGCTCAGCAGTCACCTACTCTCTCTCTCTCTCTCTCTCTCTCTCTCTCTCTCTCTCTCTCTCTCTCTCGCTCTCTCGCTCTCTCTGTCTCTCTCGCTCTCTGTGTCTCTCTCTCTCGCTCTCTCTCTCTCTGTAGAGAACTCTGTATTGATTCATTTTCTGTAACAGCGTGGGCGTTTTGCAGCATTAAATGTAACTATAAATGGATAAAAAGTTTGACATTCATTCAAGACAATTTTTAATAAATATAAAATTGCCATAATTGTTGGCAAATTGCTGTGGTACACACACACACACACTGCTTTTCCTCTGTCCCTTTATTTCTAAAACCTCATTCTGTGATGAAAATGCTGCTCTATATTTGTGCAGCAGCAGCAGGTATTTCTCCTGTACAGTTAATACCAGTGCACTGTGAGACTCTCTGGTCTGTGAGACTCTCTGGTCTGTCGATGACGATGATTATGATGATGATGAGGATGACAATGATAGTAATGCTGATGCTGATGACGATGATAGTGATGGTGGTGATGGTGAGGATGAAGATGAAGACAATGATGGTGATGGTGGTGATGATGGTGACAATGACGATGATAATGTTGACGATGTTGATGATGATGATGATGAGGATGATGATGATGGTGACGACAGTGTTGACAACAATGATATTGTGTTGACAGTGGTGAAATGATGGCAATGGCGATGAATATTGATATTGATGACGACGATGATGATGATTGTGAAAATGATGAAGATGAAGATGATGATGCAGTAGCACACAGAAGTAGCAACTCTACGGACAGAGCAGCTTAACAAACTCGGATGAGTGAAAATTGATAAAACGTTCACTTTCAATCGATTGTTTTTGTAAAGCTGAGATTTGTTCTCCTTCGGGAAACGTGGAGCTGCTGGAATTGAAGGAATCTATTTTCACAAAAGCTCTGCTTTTACCAGGGGGTTCAAAAAAAAAGCCCTCACGCCATGTTTCATTTCTGTTTCCACTTCCATTAGCCTGTAGGTCAAAAGCCTGAAATATAACCTCATGCTAACACTCTGGGAAAAAAACCTTACTGTTACTCTTACTTTTACTGTTACTGTTATTCTTACTGTTACTCTTACTCTTACTGTTACTCTTACTATTACTCCTACAGTTACTATTATTCTTACTGTTACTCTTACTGTTACTCTTACTATTACTCTTACTATTACTATTACTCCTACAGTTACTCTTACTCTTACTGTTACTCTTACAGTTACTATTACAGTTACTATTACTGTTACTCTTACTGTTACTCTTACTATTACTCTTACTGTTACTCTTACTATTACTCTTACTATTACTCTTACTGTTACTCTTACAGTTACTATTACTGTTACTCTTACAGTTACTATTACTGTTACTCTTACAGTTACTATTACTGTTACTCTTACTGTTACTCTTACAGTTACTATTACTGTTACTCTTACTGTTACTCTTACAGTTACTCTTACAGTTACTATTACTGTTACTCTTACAGTTACTCTTACAGTTACTATTACTGTTACTCTTACTGTTACTCTTACTGTTACTCTTACAGTTACTATTACTGTTACTCTTACAGTTACTCTTACTATTACTCTTACTGTTACTCTTACTGTTACTCTTACAGTTACTCTTACTATTACTCTTACTGTTACTCTTACAGTTACTCTTACAGTTACTATTACTGTTACTCTTACAGTTACTATTACTGTTACTCTTACTGTTACTCTTACTGTTACTATTACTGTTACTCTTACAGTTACTATTACTGTTACTCTTACTGTTACTCTTACTGTTACTCTTACAGTTACTATTACTGTTACTCTTACAGTTACTCTTACTATTACTCTTACTGTTACTCTTACTGTTACTCTTACAGTTACTCTTACTATTACTCTTACTGTTACTCTTACTGTTACTCTTACAGTTACTATTACTGTTACTCTTACAGTTACTCTTACTATTACTCTTACTGTTACTCTTACTATTACTCTTACTGTTACTCTTACTGTTTCTCTTACTGTTACTCTTACAGTTACTCTTACAGTTACTATTACTGTTACTCTTACAGTTACTCTTACTATTACTCTTACTGTTACTCTTACTATTACTCTTACTGTTACTCTTACTATTACTCTTACTGTTACTCTTACTGTTACTCTTACTATTACTCTTACTGTTACTATTACTGTTACTCTTACAGTTACTATTACTATTACTCTTACTATTACTCTTACTATTACTCTTACTGTTACTATTACTGTTACTCTTACAGTTACTATTACTATTACTCTTACTATTACTCTTACTGTTACTATTACTGTTACTCTTACAGTTACTATTACTATTACTCTTACTATTACTCTTACTGTTACTCTTACTGTTACTCTTACTATTACTCTTACTATTACTCTTACTGTTACTATTACTGTTACTCTTACAGTTACTATTACTATTACTCTTACTATTACTCTTACTGTTACTCTTACTGTTACTCTTACTATTACTATTACTGTTACTCTTACAGTTACTATTACTGTTACTCTTACTGTTACTCTTACTGTTACTCTTACAGTTACTCTTACTATTACTCTTACTATTACTCTTACTGTTACTCTTACTGTTACTCTTACTATTACTATTACTGTTACTCTTACAGTTACTATTACTGTTACTCTTACTGTTACTATTACTGTTACTCTTACAGTTACTATTACTATTACTCTTACTATTACTCTTACTGTTACTCTTACTGTTACTCTTACTATTACTATTACTGTTACTCTTACAGTTACTATTACTGTTACTCTTACTGTTACTCTTACTGTTACTCTTACAGTTACTCTTACTATTACTCTTACTATTACTCTTACTGTTACTCTTACTGTTACTCTTACTATTACTATTACTGTTACTCTTACAGTTACTATTACTGTTACTCTTACTGTTACTATTACTGTTACTCTTACAGTTACTATTACTATTACTCTTACTATTACTCTTACTGTTACTCTTACTGTTACTCTTACTATTACTCTTACTGTTACTCTTACAGTTACTATTACTGTTACTCTTACTGTTACTCTTACTGTTACTCTTACAGTTACTCTTACAGTTACTCTTACAGTTACTCTTACTATTACTCTTTCTGTTACTCTTACTGTTACTCTCACTCTTACTTTTACTCTTACTATTACTCTTACTGTTACTCTTACAGTTACTATTACTGTTACTCTTACAGTTACTCTTACTGTTACTCTTACTATTACTCTTACTGTTACTCTTACAGTTATTATTACTGTTACTCTTACTGTTACTCTTACTATTACTCTTACTGTTACTCTTACAGTTACTATTACTGTTACTCTTACTATTACTCTTACTGTTACTCTTACTGTTACTCTTACTGTTACTCTTACAGTTACTATTACTGTTACTCTTACTGTTACTCTTACTATTACTCTTACTGTTACTCTTACAGTTACTCTTACTGTTACTCTTACTATTACTCTTACTGTTACTCTTACTGTTACTCTTACTGTTACTATTACTGTTACTCTTACTGTTACTCTTACTATTACTCTTACAGTTACTATTACTGTTACTCTTACTGTTACTCTTACTGTTACTCTTACAGTTACTATTACTGTTACTCTTACTGTTACTCTTACTATTACTCTTACTGTTACTCTTACTGTTACTCTTACAGTTACTATTACTGTTACTCTTACTGTTACTCTTACTATTACTCTTACAGTTACTATTACTGTTACTCTTACTGTTACTCTTACTATTACTCTTACTGTTACTCTTACTGTTACTCTTACAGTTACTATTACTATTACTCTTACTGTTACTCTTACAGTTACTATTACTGTTACTCTTACTGTTACTCTTACTATTACTCTTACTGTTACTCTTACTGTTACTCTTACAGTTACTATTACTATTACTCTTACTGTTACTCTTACTGTTACTCTTACAGTTACTCTTACTGTTACTCTTACTGTTACTCTTACTATTACTCTTACTGTTACTCTTACTGTTACTCTTACTGTTACTCTTACTATTACTCTTACTCTTACTGTTACTGTTACTCTTACTGTTACTCTTACTCTTACTCTTACTGTTACTCTTACAGTTACTCTTACAGTTACTGTTACTATTACTCTTGCTATTACTTTTACTCTTACTCTTACTATTACTCTTACTGTTACTATTACTCTTACTTTTACTATTACTCTTACAGTTACTATTACTGTTACTCTTACTGTTACTCTTTTACTGTTACTCTTACTATTACTCTTACTATTACTCTTACTGTTACTCTCACTCTTACTTTTACTATTACTCTTACAGTTACTATTACTGTTACTCTTACTGTTACTCTTTTACTGTTACTCTTACTATTACTCTTACTATTACTCTTACTCTTACTCTTACTCTCACTCTTACTTTTACTCTTACTGTTACTCTTAGTTACTTTTACTCTTACTATTACTCTTACAGTTACTATTACTCTTACTTTTAGTTACTTTTACTCTTACTGTTACTCTTACTATTACTCTTACTGTTACTCTTAATGTTACTCTTACAGTTACTCTTACTCTCGTCGTTATTCCTGTGAATGATCTGTTGCTATAGTAATATCTCCAGGTCCTAAATGGAACCTAAACCAAGGAAAAGTTTTATTTAAAGCAGATGACATGTTTTTTCTTTATCTACTTCATTACCTTCCTTTTCTTCTCATATCTTACAGTCGAAATGATTCTTAATATCATACGACAAATAAAACAATAAAACAAGCTCTTGGATTCTTTATGGAGTATTTAATTTGAACTTTAAAAAACATGGACCTGGCAACCCTGTGATTATCTTTCCTGTCCATAGCTCCTGCCCCTGAGCCCGGGGCAGCATTGTTCTTACCCCAATGGGCCTCTATTAGCACTGTTTGCAATAATAATTGATCATCTATGAGTTTAAAAGTGGCAGTGAACATGCTTCACAAATACACGACGTCCAGAAACATCATCTGTTGAGTGTCGGTCAAATGGCGACATTTTTTTAAACCATAGAAAAGTGGTAATGGAAATTAAATTTCAGTGGAATTTATGTTGTAAGGAGTGGTGGACTTTGTAAAGATTAATATTTGTTGAACAGCATATAAAAACGACTGCCTTTACAGACGGACACGTCCTTCGTTCCTCTCTCGCTTTAACCTTTAAAAATCTTGTGTACATTTAAAATTGTGAAAATCCCCCCCCAAAAAATCTATGTGTAACACTACAAACACAGAGCGGATGTAGAGAGAGAGAGAGAGAGAGAGAGAGAGAGAAAGCAGAAAGTAACATAAATAGTAAAAAAAAAAAACAATTCAGTTCAAACTTCTCACACAGTTAACCTAGCATATCAGCTAACAGTCTCAATTTCCTGATACAGGGCTAATACGCAAGCTTACACACACAACACAAAATTATTAAAATTGATTGTGCCCTTTAGCACTCCGCTACACAACTATTTCTGTTTCCTTGATGTTCACGCATCATTACATTGGTATTGGTGGATGAGGATGAATCTCCCTAAGCGTTAAACGGAATAAAGAACAAACCCAGCTCGAATGTAACCCACTCAAAATCCACGCACCTGCTTTCGACAGGCGGAAAACATTCGTGCACAAATCTGTTAAAAACTTGCTAATTGGCTAAGGTTTAATACATCAGACAGGACGTGTGGTCAGACACGTTTCCCACTTTTCCTCCTTTTTTCTTGGCTCACTTCCATATCTGCATATTAATTCCGTTGTGGTTTGTTCTGTGATTAGACGGTGCCTTCGTAGTCGGGGTTTAGTTTCTCCTCCAAAGGCATTTCAGGGAAAAATAAAAGAACATTAATAAATAATCCACTTCATTCCTGTGTTGATTACATCCCTGACTGTGTTTCACCTTCACCTTCTCAAATGCTGCTGAGGCAAAAAAAGACAAATGCAGATCAGACCTAAGTCTATGAATCTACAATCCGGGCTAAAAAAAAAACAAAAAACATCCGTCTCTTTTTGTTCCACAAAAGTAGTTTTTTGTGATGAATTAATAATCTGATGCTGATGCCAAAACTGCAACCTTCACCTTGAAAGGCTCAAACCCTGCTAGCTCATTCATAAACCCTCATTAATCCATGACCAGAGTTTGTTAAATGAATTTGCAGTGTACTGAATAATTCTAGCCTTGTTAAGCCCTCATCCAGTGCATGTTGCCGGTACATTGATTAGATACGTCTGTGTAAACATCCACCTGATGTCTCAGCGTGATGAAGACATTATGTATAGAGGACGTGATGCAAGATGGAGCTTTTTATGCAAACAAAGCGACAGAGCAAGCAGGGGCTTTTTTCAGGACTAGTGTATTTGTTTCCATGGCAATAATAATAAACACTGTATTGAAAGGTAACTGAAAGAAAGCATTGACTCTACCTCAGGATCAAACGTTCACGTCTTGAGAGGACTGTCCAACATGTTCTTGAGACTATCTTGGTGTCCTGATACACTTTTAACAACAAGAAGGCTACGAGGACACACAATCTCTGAGGACCTTTCAGAATAAAGCCTGCTAAAAAAAAGCACTTACTAAGTGCATAGACAACACTCATTGTTTGTTCTTAGTCAATTTTCAGCCCTGACCTCTTCCCCCTTCTCCTCGTTCCGTGATAGCAGGATGAATAATCCGGATAGTGGAAGAGCGCCACGCTATATTTCCTTAAACCTTTCAGCTTTGTGCAGGTTTATTATCTTGGAGAATGGAGCCAATATTGCAGTGAGGTCAAGGCCAGTGTTGTAAGCTCCTGTATTCATTTTCAGATTTGTTGCTGTTGGCTTCAAGATGTAGCGTTGCATAACAAATTGAAATTGTTATAATGGCTTATGTAACTAGTTGCAAATTTGAAAAAGGCAGATGAATGCACTGCAGTGAGTGAGCAAGTTTATCTGTATGCCTACTGTATATCTGCCTCAGAACAAACAGTTTTGATGAATTACAAGAAGTGACATTTAAGCCTTAAACAATCTCCTGTGTATAATAGATATAAAGGTACAAAGGTCTGGGATAGAATTTTATTGTCTCTATAAAACATAAACCATGCTTTTTATCACCAAGGTGGTAACCATGGTAATGAGAAACTACAGTGAAAAGTTTTCACAATTGAACCACTTTAGCAACCAATGTGATACAACATAGTCTTGATGTAACGTCCAGATGAACCCACCCGAAGGGGGGCTCAAACCCACAGCTTCCTGGTCGCCCGCACACCATGGAGTCAGACCCATACGCGGGATTCAAACAAGCAGGGCTTTAACATGACTTTAATGACTGACGAAGACAGGCACAAAAGGATCCCTATATATAGGGCCGAACATAAGGGCTAATGAGTAACAGGTGACACAGTGGGAATGAGAACAATGGGGAAGGCGTGGCACAAAATATGCACAACAAGGCAGGCTCCAGAGATTCACCAGTCAGAACCCCATACCCCCCAAACCCCACCCCCCAGGTCTGGCAGGGAACTGTCTAGCTGTTCCTGACACTTGTTTGCTTATAAATGAAATATAATATCTAGAGCTTCTCTTGCTGGGGTTTGTGGTGGCAGCAGACACTAAAGGTCAGTCCAGACTCCAGGTCAGTCCTCTATTCCTGACCACAGGTTCCAGATCCTCCTTGCAGATGACCAAATATCCCTCCTGGACACCATCCTGGTACTAGTTTACCAATCCAGAGGCGCTTGATCTCTAGGAACCAGTGAATAGGCGTGTTCTCCACACAACCCCTGAACCTATTTTTGAAGCTGTGTTTAGGATTAAGGACTATGAACTTTGCCTGTTTATATTCAGTCCTCACCTTTTCCTGGTACATGTGGGTGGAAGTCGTTTCTCATGCCTTACACATGCTCCTAAGCACCCAGAAGTGATTGCTATTGATAGCCTATAGTTTTCCATCTAGTCTAATAACATTTCACTGCTCTGGTATGAACCTCTTGCTATCTCTGACATTCCCTGCCAGTAGCACTATGGAGTCTTGAGCAACTGACTTCACTTCTCCACGATGCCTAAATACACCAAACAGCGGCTTGTTGCTTAAACAGGAACGACAGTTAATTTCCTGAGACCTGAAAGCTTACAGATGCAACCATCTTTCTCGCTAGAAGGTCTGTGGGCTGTAGGAGAGAGCACCCTGGTCAAGAATTTTGGTAACCAGAGAGGCCTTAGACTGTCCATCAAATCTCTGTTTCCTGCTGCCGTTGCCTCCATCTTGATCTTCACTCTTCTTGCAGTTGGCAAACACACAACTGGCTTACATAAGTGACCCAGTCACCAGATTCTCATCATCCCCAGGCCTGGCTCCAGGGTTAGCTTCACAGTAACTCTAATCCAAGTAGGGTACGCTTAGCTTTTTAAAAATCTTACACAAGGGAATCTAAGAACCTCCTGGTGGTCCAGCAGCAGGATCCCGTGCTCTCATTGCCACGGCCTGGATTCGATTCCCGGGCAGGGAGCTAACCCAGCCACTGAAGAGTTAATTCTCAGTGCCGGTCCCAAGCCTGGATAAAATGGGAGGGTTGCATCAGAAAGGGCATCCAGCATAAAGCCTGTGCCAAAACCTGTGCGCTGTGGTGATCCTGAACAGGAAGCAGCCGGAAGAAGAAGAGGAAGAAGTTCAACAACAACAAAAACACCACCACCACAAGGGTTTTTAAGGTTGCTCTGTGTTTGTTCCCCCTAAAGATATGCTCATGGGTTCTAAGTAGTATCTTCCACAGTAATCTCATGTATCTCCAGATTGTCCAAGTTGGAGGCCATCCGGCAGTGAGTGGTTTCCAAGTGATGAGACTCCATTCAGAAGTAGAGCATCAGGATGGATCAGGTCCAGAGAGATGAAGGTTGCTGGAAAAAAAGGTTTCTGTAATAACCATGTTAAAGCATAAAGCTCAGGAATCAAACCATGGCTCTATTCCATCCCAAAGCTAGTCAATAGTCTTAGTCTCACTGGTTGATCTGGAGTTAGTCGAGACACTGCATCTTATATCAACAGATACATGAAGTTCTGTAAGTTTAACAAGTTAGATTGCTCTTCAAGGTTAGTGTGGATATATGTTTTTATGAACAATGGCTCTAATTTCATTCACCTACATCTACAGAGAGACACGCAATCAAGCCGTTTTGAGCTCGACATCTCATCATCATTCTCAGGATTCAGTGCTCCAGGTTCAAATCTGAATGCAGGGTGATGATAGGCTTGTTACACCTGATTATCAGTCTCATCATTTTGAAGATGGTTTCATGAATAAACTTCTAATTTGGGTCAACAGGCTGCATTCTACATGCACGCCCGTCTTTTTTTTTTTTTTTTCACATGTCCTTTGTCCGCTGTCGCTTACGGAATGTACTGTGAAAAATTAATGATAATAATTATAATAGAGCTGTGTTAGAGCAGATTGAAAAAAGTTAACTTATGAACTTATTAGAAATCTGGTGAGGTAAATGCAGATATGTTCTTTATAATTGAATTTTGACTCGGGTGGTTGATGGGATTGGCTGGAAATCAAGGGTAGTGTAGCGTAGCGCCGATGCCGATGTAAAATGTATAATTTTTGGGGTGGAGCTTGCACATCTTGCCGTGTTCAGTCCACTCCACACCAGCATTACGAGGAGGTCCGTATGAATGAAGGAGAAATTAACCACGATAAGATTTTTCCCTAATGTTTTACGAGATTCCAGACAGTGTAGCAGATATAGAACGAGGATAATAAGCGCAGATCACTTAGGGAGGCTCAATAAAAAGAGAATTGCAGCAGATGATAAAGGAGTAAATGAAGGCATAAACCACTGTTTCAGCATTGATAGTGTGGCAAAGTAGATGGCAAACATGCAATGCTGTAAAGATGAAATCAATCTATTTTGGGATATTGTCTGGATACGGACTCTGCAAAGTGCTGAAGCGGAATGAACTGAGCTGATAAATATATGAAAGAAAAATTGGCAACAGTTCAGTGACTCCAGTTTTCTAAGCATCACCCAATACTTTATTAATTCAGTCAAGTGCATTTGCATACGTAAACTGTTTACCAGGGGTGGTGATTGTTTAGTGGTGAGAACATTTGCATCACACCTCCAGGGTTGAGGGTTTGATCCCTGCCTGTGCCCTGCATGGCTTCATGGCCTCATGGTCTGCATGGAGTTTGCACGTTCTTGCCAGGGGTTTCCTCCAGGTATACTAGTTTCCTTCTCAGGTCCAAAGACATGTGTTGTAGGCTGAATGAGATCAGTTGCTACCTTGTCCAGGGTGTCCCCCACCTTGTACCCTGAGTCATCTGGGATAAACTCCAGGTTCCCTGAGATCCAAAGTGATAAGTGCTACATGGAGTTATTTACCTGAAAGCAGCTTATGCTAATCACACTAATGCTACAGATATAATAAATTAGATTAGAGATTAGACTGAAAAGCATTTCTTTAATGTGTGATTTAAATGTAAGAGCAAATCATATGAAGTGCCAACAACTCAGACAGATGAATACAGGCATAAGAGCGAGGCTTATAGCTTCGTTAGAAAAGCTTAACAATAAATCCACGTTAAGTGGCAAAATTGTGCACAGTAAACAGGCTAGACTGAGGTGATCAGTACTTAACCAGATTAAACCAGTTTCCTTAATCCTTATATTGTATGTGTGTGTTAGCGATCAGGTGAACCTGGGAGTTGGAGTCTGTGGCAGATGTTTGTAGGCCTCGTGGTGTTAAGTGACGTGGTGTTTGATATAACAACGGCTTGATTAGGTTAAAAACAAACTGTACATTAAATATTACCAATGCTCACGGATAACATGTATATTATAAAGGGTAGGGGGCCAAATACCGATCCCTGAGACTCCTCCGAGTGACGGACTAATCTAATTGTGAGATCTGATGCTACGGTATCTATATTAATGTCTGTGATACAGGTTCATCTGGACTGTATCCATGTCTATAGTGTACTATATTCTGTATTTGTTAATGAAGGTTTCTGGCTTTTAACAGCTTGAAGGCTAGTACTGGCCAGTTGGATTATTTCACTGAAACAAAACAGTGTTCAGAGTGTCATTTACATATATAATATCCATTTCAGTAAAATAGGATTGGACTTAACACTGATCCTTGTGGTTTACCTTGGATTATACAGTGGGGCAAAAAAGTATTTAGTCAGCCACCAATTGTGCAAGTTCTCCCACTTAAAAAGATGAGAGAGGCCTGTAATTTTCATCATAGGTACACTTCAACTATGAGAGACAGAATGAGAAAAAAAAATCCAGAAAATCACATTTGTCTGATTTTTAAAGAATTTATTTGCAAGTTATGGTGGAAAATAAGTATTTGGTCAATAACAAAAGTTCATCTCAATACTTTGTTATATACCCTTTGTTGGCAATGACAGAGGTCAAACGTTTTCTGTAAGTCGCCACAAGGTTTTTACACACTGTTGCTGGTAGTTTGGCCCATTCCTCCATGCAGATCTCCTCTAGAGCAGTGATGTTTTGGGGCTGTCGCTGGGCAACACGGATTTTCAACTCCCTCCAAAAGATTTTCTATGGGGTTGAGATCTGGAGGCTGGCTAGGCCACTCCAGGACCTTGAAATGTTTCTTACGAAGCCACTCCTTCGTTGCCCGGGCGGTGTGTTTGGCATCATTGTCATGCTGAAAGACCCAGCCACGTTTCATCTTCAATGCCCTTGCTGATGGAAGGAGGTTTTTACTCAAAATCTCACGATACATGGCCCTCATTTTTTCCTTTACACGGATCAGTCATCCTGGTCCGTTTGCAGAAAAACAGCCCCAAAGCATGATGTTTCCACCCCCATGCTTCACAGTAGGTATGGTGTTCTTTGGATGCAACTCAGCATTCTTTCTCCTCCAAACACCACAAGTTGAGTTTTTACCAAAAAGTTCTATTTTGGTTTCATCTGACCATATGACATTCTCCCAATCCTCTTCTGGATCATCCAAATGCTCTCTAGCAAACTTCAGACGGGCCCGGACATGTACTGGCTTAAGCAGGGGGACACGTCTGGCACTGCAGGATTTGAGTCCCTGGCGGCGTAGTGTGTTACTGATGGTAGCCTTTGTTACTTTGGTCCCAGCTCTCTGCAGGTCATTCACTAGGTCCCCCCGTGTGGTTCTGGGATTTTTGCTCACCGTTCTTGTGATCATTTTGACCCCACGGGGTGAGATCTTGCATGGAGCCCCAGATGGAGGGAGATTATCAGTGGTCTTGTATGTCTTCCATTTTCTATTAATTGCTCCCACAGTTGATTTCTTCACACCAAGCTGCTTACCTATTGCAGATTCAGTCTTCCCAGCCTGGTGCAGGTCTACAATTTTGTTTCTGGTGTCCTTTGACAGCTCTTTGGTCTTGGCCATAGTGGAGTTTGGAGTCTGACTGTTTGAGGTTGTGGACAGGTGTCTTTTATACTGATAACGAGTTCAAACAGGTGCCATTAATACAGGTAACGAGTGGAGGACAGAGGAGCCTCTTAAAGAAGAAGTTACAGGTCTGTGAGAGCCAGAAATCTTGCTTTTTTGTAGGTGACCAAATACTTATTTTCCACCATAACTTGCAAATAAATTCTTTAAAAATCAGACAATGTGATTTTCTGGATTTTTTTTTTTTCTCATTCTGTCTCTCATAGTTGAAGTGTACCTATGATGAAAATTACAGGTCTCTCTCATCTTTTTAAGTGGGAGAACTTGCACAATTGGTGGCTGACTAAATACTTTTTTGCCCCCCTGTATATACATTTTTTCTAAAGAATGTTTTTTAAATCCATTTTAAATCCGTATATTTGAGTCCACGAAGCCAAACCATCCTTACCAGGTGTCTTCAAAGAAGAATGATGATTGTAATTGATTGTAAAAGGAAAACCTGACAGTAAAAGCATCACGCTGTCAGTCTGACATCTCTCATCTCTTTGTCCATCCTTTGTGTTTTTATTCTCTGTGTTCCCGCTTAGCATCGAGGCTGTGAATTTGTTTTGGCTCTGCTCTTCTGTCAGCCCTGCTTGGCTTGTAGTGCTGAGGTGATAAGGAGATGAGCCTGTTGACTCATTGAATTTGACCTCTCGAGCCAAAGCAGCTTCTTGCCTTCAAGTCAAACGGTTATCTGCAGGCAGGGTGACAGATTAATTACCGGCCTGGCATATATCCTGAGGAGGTAACATGCAGGGAGGATGTGGGGGAACGTTTTATTAAAGATTCCACACAATATACACTCCAGTCTGAGTAATAATGAAAGAGAGACACAGTTACAGAACACAACATTTTTGTGTCTAATCGCATACAGTCATAACGGAGCAAATTCTTTTATATTAATAAAGCTGCGAGCAGCAAATAACAGGGTTTAGGCATTCTAAGGACTTTAAGTGCATGCGTTAAAGGATATGATCAAGTATGAAAGCACTATATTGGAGATGGGACATTAGAGTATAACAACACTGTAATGTGTTTGTAAAATACAGCATCATTGCACACGTTTCAAAATGGCCGACACCCAAAACAGCCGACAATAAAATTGATCATAATTCAACTTGGCACTGCTCATGTACCATTGTTTTGTTTTGACCACTGTAGCGCCACCATGTGGTCGATTAGGGTGGGTTTCTGCACCATTGTAGACCGGAGGAGTTTTACTGTACCATCCCTCAAAATTTTAAGTGTCTAGGCTTTATAGTTTGGTCTGCACTGTTATTAGGTCAGAAAACAACAAAAACATAAGAGCTTCACGTTTGAACCCCCAACAATAAAAGGAGTGGCACTTCATTCCTTCATTCCACTAACATTTATAATGATTATTGTTAAGATTTTTAACAAGAAATCAGTTTCAGACTACAATTCTCACGTTTTGAGATTTTAATCTTTATCCCTGTTTACCAGTACGCTGGCGAAATGGACTTATGGGACGTTTTCAATCGATACAAAGAAATGACTGATTTTTCTAGCTGTGAGTCTGATCTAAAATGAGTTTGTTGGCTTTCAGTGTGTTTTAGACGTGTGTTTTTCCCTCTGTTGGATAACCTTACATAGAATTTTACTGGTTGAAGATGAAATTTGAGCTGCTTTTTAGATGAACAAGCATTTGGATCAGAAATGGATTTGATATCAACATATAATTTGAAGAAAAAATAAACTTTTCTATGAATATATGACCCCTAGTAGGCTAGGGAAAAGCACAAATCCTTCTGAAACACTGCAAATTCTTAAAGTCCTGAGTGTCTACTTTCATATGAGCTTCATATTAACCTCCACTGTGGGATGGAACATGACAAAGACACTCAATCATCAACATGGACACAACAAAAACGGGATGAAGGAATATTTTTGGGCCTCTGGGGGAAAGAGAAATTCAGAAATGATACGATGTAAAATTGATCTGATTACTAGAATAAAATGTGTGAAAGTAATAATAGTACTGGATTCGAGTGCTTTATGAAAACCTACCGGAAGGTTCTCAATATTCACCTTGACCGTTTCAGCAGGACGCTGTGACACTGTGTTATCTGCGTATCATTTCAATATTACGTAGCTGAGTCCAAATAAAAGCCTTAGTTTTGTTTTGTTTGTTAGATTGTTTATGGTTGTAGTAGAAGAGGCAATGCTACTGAGAGCTATTGTACCAACTGCATGGAATTGAAGGCACTGTTTCTCAAATTTGTCACACTTTTAAGTTGTATGTCTTCCATGAAAGCTTTAATGTTGGTGTAATGCGGGGTATAAACATGTGTAATAGGACAGAGCTGAAGACAGATCTGTGGGGTGTTGATGCAATGCGGGCGCAATACAGTGCTGTGTCATCTGCATATCATATAATGTTGGTTATAAAAATGTGAAATGTGACCTAGAGTAATCCAGATGTTCGTGGTTCAACTTTGTGTAGTGGAAAACTTCTGATTGTTCTAAGCTACATTCTCATTCTTAATATTGATTATGGAGAGCCGGATGATCTTATGTAAGGAAATGTCATCATTATAATGTTATTGCTTATTGATCCAACCTCATGATTGTCTTGTGTAGTCACAGCACTATGGTCCAAAGGTGTCTGCAGTTCCAGTGTATTGTGGCTGTTGATTAAGCAGAGTGGAAGCTCTGTATTTTAGGCTTATTTTTAGGAAATATGTTATACATATGAGGGCTTGGTGGCTTGGTGGTTAGCATGTTTGCCTCACACCTCCAGGGTTGGGGGTTCAATTCCCGCCTCCGCCGTGTGTGTGGAGTTTGCATGTTCTCCCTGTGCCTCGGGGTTTTCTCCCCCAGTCCAAAGACATGCATTGTAGGTTGATTGGCATCTCTAAATAGTGTGTGTGTTTGTGTGTGCCCTGCAATGGGTTGGCACTCCGTGTATCCTGCCTTGATGCCCAATGACGCCTGGGATAGGCACAGGCTCCCCATGACCCGAGAATAGATCGGATAAGCGGTAGACAATGAATGATATACATAGTCCTAAATTGTTGAGTATGTGTTTTTCCATTAAATGTTACTTCTAGACCTGAACATGGAGCTGCAGGAAGCCCAGGCTGAAGTATGGGAGGATGGATGTCTCTGGTCAGGTGCCTGACTGTGAAGCCAGGTTTACACACACAGCTTAATGATCTGTTAAGAATCTGAGTCCAGTCTGGAGATCTTTTAATTAAACTAGGATGTGAATATGTGAGGAGGTTCTATGTGTGTGTGTGTGTTTGTGGGTGTGTGTGAGAATGTTTAGGCCATGATGCTGAAACCCAGCGTATGTTACAGATCTTGAAAAAATCTGTTGAAAATAATCACTTGTGATGAGAGTCTGGAAACTGGTTGTTTAAGTCTGATGAAGGAAATTCTACAGGTGTTCAGTGAAGATGCAGAACATCTATCCATCCTTCCATCCATCCATCCATTTTCTTTAGCGCTTACAGGATCATGGGTAACCTGGAGTTTACCCCAGAGGACACGGGGCACAAGGTGAAGGACACCTTGGACATGGTGCCAGTCCATTACAGGGTACAATCACACACTCATTCACACTACATACAATTTAGAGAACCTCCAAGACATGTCTTTGGACTGGGGGAGGAAACCGGAGAACCCGGAGGAAACCTAAGAAGTACAGGAAGAACATGCAAACTCCACACACACACGTCATAGGTGAAAATCAAATCTGTTTGAGGCAAGTGTGCTAATTATTAAGCCAGCATGAGCCTTGTGTCAGAAAGGACATTCTTTAATAAAGATTTTATTTCTTGTGGATTGGATTTTAAAACCAGAAACATTAAATGCTGAGTAAAGGCATTATACCTTTATAATATCTGATCTTGGGCAACTTTACTGCTCCATCTGTTCAACAGGCACACTTATTGTGATAGCATCAATCAAAACCATGATGATAAACAGAGATTATTTAAAGACTGGCCTGTTTATTCTGAATAAATGTTTTGGAGATGAAAACCTTTGCATATAAACACAAGGCCCGGTGACCGTTCTTAAAATCCAGGTAGAAACCAGTCATGCCACCTAGCTTCTGTCTGCTCTCTCGCTCCATCACTGATGTTTTTGGCACGAATTTCATCTCTGCATCCTGAGCATTTCAGAAACCCTCTGCATTTCATTCCCTAATGAGCCTATATACAGTACAGCCCCACATGCACATCCAAATCCACATCCAGCGCAGTGACAGCAGAAGATCTGGATCCAGCCTCATTAATCCAGAGTCATTTCCCTTTCAGTGAGTGAGAAAAAGCAGCAGTGCGCGCCGTTCTGATGATCCCCTGTGTAGACATCTGCACCACTCGCGGTTTATTTAGCAGCCGAATCTCATAATCCAGCAGGTGTGAAGGAAGGCTGATGGATTTGATGAGGAAAATGAGGTAAACACGATGAAATGCACTCGAAACCCAGCAGTGGCTGAATGAAGGTGAGGTGTAAGAATAGCTCTCGAACAACTGTTTATTCTTCCATGCTGCCTGACAGCTACAGGGTCCCGGGTTCAGTCTTGGCATTGGCTTACTGTCTCCATGTTTCTCTCTGGGTTCCTCACACCTCCAAAAAACAGGCAGGAGGTGGACTGGCTAAGCTATATTGCCCTGAGGTGTGATGGTGTCTGTGCATGGTGCTGTGGATAATCTGGGGTGTAAGAATTGCCACATGCATTACAGCACAGTGGAATTATTTGCTTCACATATCCCATCCTTGGAGGTTTTGCTCAGAGGAGCTATGATGCAGCACTCCTGGAGTGGCTGGGGTTTGAACCCTGACATTCTGATCAAGCCTTGACCACTTTAGCCACTACTTTTTTTTCCACTAATCCCAGTTCCATTCCAGTATTCCCAGGATAAAGCATTCTTCCCGAAGGCGAATGACGCATGAACATTGAGTTAAGTGAATGGCTGCGTGAGTTTTTTTTTTTCTAAAACGGTTAATAGATCTCGTTCCTGAAATGGCGCATGGGTTACGATCATACACAGCCACTTAATTTGACTCTCCAGGAGTAATGGAGTCAGTTAAAGGGAAAGTGTTTTGATTTGATCCACGCTGTTTAGGCGCAAATCCGCCTGTGGCCACAGTCTGCTTTATTACTGAACATCACTGTCAGAGCATGTTAGCCTAATCGACTCGGGTGAAATTCCTGTTCCCTCCCACTTTCTACTTAAATCTAGAATCCCTAATGGCTCCTTGGCCGTCTGATTAGAGGCACCCTTTGAGTTCTATGTAAAATTATGACGCTCAGATCAGAAAAGGGGTCCAAGCAAAGTGACGTGTCTTGTTAAAGGTTCTTCTCTTATAAAGCTGTTCATTAACCCAGAGCATTTTACTGTAATACTTATATTTAGATAAATACATTATAATATAAACGTAATGATGAGATGATTCTTATGGATTTTTGTAAAAAAAAAACGAACGTTTGTGGCAGCGTAACCCACATGAATAAAAATCAATAGAAATTTGCACAAATTACAGTAGAACAGCGCCCCCTAATCGTCTGGTGACGATTTATTTCATCTTCATACACCCACCTTGCGCTAAACCAGATTGAGGTCGAATTCCGCTTACGCAATTTTCCTAATATGATTAAATAACCTTAACTGAATTTTTGAAGGTACGAACATTTAGTCGCTAACAGACGACTGCTCTGATCTGGCAACCTCTCAATGTTTAAACAACTCCAGCCGTTAAAAAGTGTGTTAGCTGTGAAACTAGGAATTGAGACAACTGACTACATGAACCAGCTGTGTGTCCAACAATAAGGAATTAAACAAGTCACAAAATAGGAATTTTAGTTTTATTTGCATTCCGACTGATAAATTAGAGCTCTGTTAAAGACTAGGAAGAGAGCAACACAGCTGTATGTTAATGCTGACTAACTTTCTAGCAAACTGATTAGCAATTTGTGGAAGTGTATGAAACAATGCAAATAAGGCAGTACTTCATACGATGTGTTAAAAAGACCTAGTCCATCGAGATGCTGAAAATCAGGTGGATAGAAGCATCCAGAGATACAGAGCTTGATGTAGGTGAGAGCCGGGAGAGGAACGGCAGAATAATTGAGGAAATGAGAGGTGAAAAGAAAAAAAGAACGTGGTTTGACAGCAATAAAGGAGGAAAAAGCGAGAGAATGATTGTGCATTGGCCACACTGGCCTTTATCACATCTCCTCTACTTTCACTAACGTCTCTTCTACGTCTCAGGAGGCTTCGGTGATACACATTGTGACATAAATGTCTCGTTATCTCATCACAGATCAGCTCCTCGCCCTCCCTCAGGGCGGTTTAATACCCTCCGCCCTCCAGGCCCTCTCAGGAGGACTCGTCTCCCACACCGAGGCTTCAGTGGAGCAGACAGGAAACAGCCGAGCGTGGCATGATTAAGATCTGTGAAGTCCTCTTCTCGTTCCACTTCTCCAGTGCAGAGGCAGACAGATGGCAGGCAATATGCTCGCTGAGAAGATGCTTCGTTTACAGATCACACCTTGGCTCAGCGAAGGTGCTTTTCTGTTTATCTCTCGTCTCCGTGTCCGCTTTGTATCGTCATTCCTCATGCTGCCTTGATGATGCAGGATTCCACTTATCGCATTTATGAATCAAATTTCAACACAAAGCCATCTGGTAATTTCTGTAGTTTCTGTAGCAAGGGTTAAAAGTGCTCTGATTGATCTGATCTAATAATTAGAGCAGACAAGATATAAGAATAGAAATGTGCTCCAGAGTAGTTTTGAGTTTCCACGTAAGCCTGTATTCATGCTAAGATCCATCTTCCCCATGGTGTGATGCTACCACCACCATGCTTTACCATGGGTATTGTTACGGGTAGCAGGGCTGAGGTTGGACCACTAGGGGGCTCTCAGCACGGGGTTGGTTATGTCATGTCTGTTTTTGTTTACTTCGGCCACGTGTCAGTTAAGCCCCGCCCTGTCCTATTGTGTCTTAATTAATGTTCACCTGCACCTAATGTTTCAATGATTACGTTTCCTATTTATAGTCCTGTCTTTGTCTGCTTTAGTCGCTAGTCCTCGTTTGTGTGTAGGCCGATCGCGTGTCGCGGTTTCCGTTTCTCGTTTCTCGTTTCTCGTTTCATGTTCATGTCTCGTGCTTTATGTTTTATGTTAATAAACCCCGTTTTCACGTCAAGCTTCGCGTTGGGTCTGTTATATCCTGCCGGACACTACCGGCCGTATGATGGTATGATGGTCCTCAGGTGAAAAGATGTTTATTGTTATGGCCTTTTTTAATAATCAGACCATTTCCACATTGTTTTGTGATGACTCAGGTGACTTTGGATATATGAACTGCTACCATCTGTCCACCTCACCCCATCACCCAGACATGTAAAGAACATGACCAGTTCTCACCCTGCTGTTCGTTTAGTGTTGCTGTCACAGCTTTCCCTCTAGCAGCTTCCCTGTATACCATTTCTTCTTGTTCTTTCTTCACTTTCAGAGGGAGGTCCATAGTGTTCTTGATGATATGTAGAGTGTGTGTAGAGTGTATATAGGGTGTGTGTTGTGTGCATGCATGTAGCGTATATATAGAGGGCATGTAGAGTGTGAGTGTGTGTAGAATGTATGTAGAGTGTATATAAAGTGTGTGTATAATGTGTATAGAGTGTATTATAGTGTGTGGGTGTAGAGTGTATTATAGAGTGTGTGTGGAGTGTGTATTATAGTGTGTGGGTGTAGAATGTGTGTATGTAGAGTTTGTAGTGTGTGTGTGTGTAAAGGGTATGTAGAGTGTGTGTATGTAGAGTACATATAGAGTGTGTGTAGAATGTGTGTAGGGTGTGTGTAGACTGTATTATAGAGTGTATTATAGAGTGTGTGTGGTATGTGTATAGAGTGTGTGTGGTATGTGTGTAGAGTGTATTATAGAGTGTGTGTGTAGAGTGTATTATAGTGTGGGTGTAGAGTGTGTGTCTGTAGAGTTTGTAGTGTGTGTGTAAAGTGTATGTAGAGTGTGTGTATGTAGAGTGCATATAGAGTGTGTGGTGTGTCTGTAGAGTGTATTATAGTGTGTGTGTGTGGAGTGTGTGTAGAGTGCGTGTAGAGTATATATAGGGTGTGTGTAGAGTATGTGTATAGAGTGTATTGTAGTGTGTGTAGAGTGTATATAGAGTATATGTAGAGTGTGTGTGTGTGTGTGTGTGTATATAGAGACTTCACACACTTCACTGCAGGTTAAAACACATTGAGCTCAGTATGAAGCTCAGAGAGCTGCAGTGTTCACTGGGTTTCAGAGCAGCCTGAGGTTGGATCATGAGATATTTACTCTCCTGGAGCTTCATGACGCAGCATTAAAAAGACAGATCTCCAGAAGAAAAGCCATAAAACAGTGCAGGATTTTACTGGGAACTTTAGACCGAGTACTATGAGTCGTGATTAAAGGAGGCATCAGTGATGGTGAACTCAGTACACTGCTGAATTCTTAAAACTGGATTAACTTTGAGACGTTTTCTGTTAACAGTCAGCTTTAGAAAGTTGCTTTTATTTAAATCAGATTTATATTAATGCTCTTGTTCTAGTATGCTATTGTTGCTATAGTAACAGCTCATACGCAAAAAAATCAATGTCACGTTTTTTAGGGGTTTTTTTATGTAACATTTACTGTGTGTATAGAGTGTGTATAGAGTGTGTATAGAGTGTGTATAGAGTGTATGTAGAGTGTATATTCAATTCAATTTCATTCAAGCAGCTTTACAGAACATAAGAAACAACAAACAGACAAACAGTCCTAGATGTTAGACAAAATTGTCCCTAGTGAGCAAGCCTGAGGTGACTGCTAGATGGTATTAGGAAGAAACCTTGAGAGGAACCAGACTCAAAAGGGAACCCATCCTCATCTGGGTGACACACGGAGAGTGTGATATGAACAATGTCCTTTCTGCATTAGTTGTGTGATGCAGATACAGCATGTGTAGAATGTTATGTGTAAAATGTCCACATAGGGTTGGCAGTGCTGCTTTGATTACTCCAGTCCTCAGAAAGCAGAACCCGACTGGAGCTGGACCATCTCTGGATGCCACCGGAGCTGGCACAATCTCTGTGTGTCTCGGGGATGGGTAGAAGAAGGGAAACAAATGGAAAGGAATTAGCGTAGCTGCTGTTCATAATATTAGCAGGCACTAGATGATGATGTGTATTTAATCAGATGTATTGGAGCACAAAGTTATGGGATGTATTAGGTGTATGCCTGGCTAAAGAGATATGTCTTTAGTCTACAGCTGAACTGGGAGACTGTGTCTGAGCCCCGAACACTGTCAGGAAGACTGTTCCAAAGTTTAGGAGCTAAATACGAAAAAGCTCTACCCCCTTTTGTATAATATATATGTATATATATATATATATATATATATATATATATATATATATATATATATATATATATATATATATATATATATATATGTAGAGTGTGTGCATGTAGAGTGTGTGTGTGTGTGTATAGAGGGTATATAGAGTGTGTGTAGAGTGTATATAGAGTTTGAGTAGAGCGTGTTTATATAGAGTGTGTGTAGAGTGTATATAGAGTGTATGTAGTGTGTGTGTGTGTAGAGTGTATACAGAGTATATGTAGTGTATGTGTGTGTAGAGTGAATGTAGAGTATGTGTGTGTAAAGTGTATATAGAGTGTATGTAGAGGGGGTGTGTGTGTTTGAGGGTTTTGAGGGGTGTGTAAAGTGTATATAGAGTGTATGTAGAGGGATGTGTTTTATAGAGTGTATGTAGAGTAGTGTATATAGAGTGTATGTAGACTGTGTGTGTGTAGAGTGTATATAGAGTGTATGTAGAGTGTATGTGTAGTTTTATATAGAGTGTATGTAGACTGTGTGTGTGTAGAGTTTTATATAGAGTGTATATAGAGTGTATGTAGACTGTGTGTGTGTAGAGTGTATATAGAGTCTATGTAGATATGGGGTTTTGTAGTGTATATAGAGTGTATGTAGACTTTTTGTGTGTGTAGAGTGTATATAGAGTGTATGTAGACTGTGTGTGTGTAGAGTGTATATAGAGTGTATGTAGACTGTGTGTATGTAGAGTGTATATAGAGTGTATGTAGACTTTTTTGTGGTGTGTGTGTAGAGTGTATATAGAGTGTATGTAGATATGTGTTTGGGGTTTTAAGAGTGTATATAGAGTGTATGTAGACTTTTTGTGTGTGTAGAGTGTATATAGAGTGTATGTAGACTGTGTGTGTGTGTGTAGAGTGTATATAGAGTGTATGTAGACTGTGTGTGTGTAGGGGATATGTGTATATAGAGTGTATATAGAGTGTATGTAGACTGTGTGTGTAGATTGTATATAGAGTGTATGTAGACTGTGTGTGTGTAGAGTATATATAGAGTGTATATAAAGTGTATGTAGACTGTGTGTAGAGTGTATATAGAGTGTATGTAGACTGTGTGTGTGTAGAGTGTATATAGAGTGTATGTAGACTGTGTGTGTGTAGAGTGTATATAGAGTGTATGTAGACTGTGTGTGTGTAGATTGTATATAGAGTGTATATAGAGTGTATGTAGACTGTGTGTGTGTAGAGTGTATATAGAGTCTATGTAGACTGTGTGTGTAGTGTATATAGAGTGTATGTAGACTGTGTGTGTAGAGTGTATATAGAGTGTATGTAGACTGTGTGTGTGTAGAGTGTATATAGAGTCTATGTAGACTGTGTGTGTAAATGTATATAGAGTGTATGTAGACTGTGTGTGTGTGTGTAGAGTGTATATAGAGTGTATGTAGACTTGTGTGTGTGTAGAGTGTATATAGAGTGTATGTAGACTGTGTGTGTAGAGTGTATATAGAGTGTATGTAGACTGTGTGTGTGTGTGTAGAGTGTATATAGAGTGTATGTAGACTGTGTGTGTGGGGTTATAGAGTGTATATAGAGTGTATGTAGACTGTGTGTGTGTAGAGTGTATATAGAGTGTATATAGAGTGTATGAAAAGTGTATGTAGACTGTGTGTGTGTAGAGTGTATATAGAGTCTATGTAGACTGTGTTTAGTGTAAAGTGTATATAGAGTGTATATAGAGTGTATGTAGACTGTGTGTGTGTAGAGTGTATATAGAGTGTATGTAGACTGTGTGTGTAGAGTGTATATAGGGGTGTATATAGAGTGTATGTAGACTGTGTGTGTGTAGAGTATATATAGAGTGTATATAAAGTGTATGTAGACTGTGTAGAGTGTATATAGAGTGTATGTAGACTGTGTGTGTGTAGAGTGTATATAGAGTGTATGTAGACTGTGTGTGTGTAGAGTGTATATAGAGTGTATATAGAGTGTATGTAGAGTGTATATAGAGTGTATATAGAGTGTATGTAGACTGTGTGTGTGTAGAGTGTGTATATAGAGTGCATATAGAGTGTATGTAGACTGTGTGTGTGTAGTGTATATAGAGTGTATATAGAGTGTATGTAGACTCTGTGTGTAGATTGTATATAGAGTGTATGTAGACTGTGTGTGTGTAGAGTGTATATAGAGTGTATGTAGACTGTGTTTGTGTGTAGAGTGTATACAGAGTGTACGTAGACTGTGTGTAGAGTGTATATAGAGTGTATATAGAGTGTATGTAGACTGTGTGTGTGTAGAGTGTATATAGAGTGCATATAGAGTGTATGTAGACTGTGTGTGTGTAGAGTGTATATAGAGTGTATATAGAGTGTATGTAGACTGTGTGTGTGTAGAGTGTATATAGAGTGTATGTAGACTGTGTGTGTAGATTGTATATAGAGTGTATATAGAGTGTATGTAGACTGTGTGTGTGTAGAGTGTATATAGAGTGTATGTAGACTGTGTTTGTGTGTAGAGTGTATATAGAGTGTACGTAGACTGTGTGTAGAGGTTATATAGAGTGTATATAGAGTGTATGTAGACTGTGTGTGTGTAGAGTGTATATAGAGTGCATATAGAGTGTATGTAGACTGTGTGTGTGTAGAGTGTATATAGAGTGTATATAGAGTGTATGTAGACTGTGTGTGTAGAGTGTATATAGAGTGTATATAGAGTGTATGTAGACTGTGTGTGTGTAGAGTGTATATAGAGTGCATATAGAGTGTATGTAGACTGTGTGTGTGTAGAGTGTATATAGAGTGCATATAGAGTGTATGTAGACTGTGTGTGTGTAGAGTGTATATAGAGTGCATATAGAGTGTATGTAGACTGTGTGTGTGTAGAGTGTATATAGAGTGTATATAGTGTATGTAGACTGTGTGTGTAGCGTGTATATAGAGTGTATATAGAGTGTATGTAGACTGTGTGTGTGTAGCATGTATATAGAGTGTATATAGAGTGTATGTAGACTGTGTGTGTAGAGTGTATATAGAGTGTATGTAGACTGTGTGTGTAGAGTGTATATAGAGTGTATATAGAGTGTATGTAGACTGTGTGTGTGTAGCATGTATATAGAGTGTATATAGAGTGTATGTAGACTGTGTGTGTAGAGTGTATATAGAGTGTATGTAGACTGTGTGTGTAGAGTGTATATAGAGTCTATGTAGACTGTGTGTGTGTAGAGTGTATATAGAGTGTATATAGAGTGCATGTAGACTGTGTTTGTGTATAGAGTGTATGTAGAGTGTATATAGAGTGTATGTAGACTGTGTGTGTGTAGCATGTATATAGAGTGTATATAGAGTGTATGTAGACTGTGTGTGTAGAGTGTATATAGAGTGTATGTAGACTGTGTGTGTAGAGTGTATATAGAGTCTATGTAGACTGTGTGTGTGTAGAGTGTATATAGAGTGTATATAGAGTGCATGTAGACTGTGTTTGTGTATAGAGTGTATGTAGACTGTGTGTGTAGAGTGTATATAGAATGTATATAGAGTGTATGTAGACTGTGTGTATGTAGAGTGTATATAGAGTGTATATAGAGTGTATGTAGACTGTGTGTGTGTAGATGTATATAGAGTGTATGTAGACTGTGTGTGTGTGTGTAGAGTGTATATAGAGTGAGTAGACTGTGTTTGTGTATAGAGGTATTAGAGTGTTGTAGAGTGTTTAGAATGTATATAGAGTGTATGTAGACTGTGTGTTGTAGATGTATATAGAGTGTATATAGAGTGTATGTAGACTGTGTGTGTGTAAATGTTTTAGAGTGTATGTAGACTGTGTGTGTAGATTTTTTATAGAGTGTATGTAGACTGTGTGTGTGTGGGGTGTATATAGAGTGTATTAGAGTGTTGTAGGGTGTTTTAGATTTTGGGGTTTTAGAGTGTTTTAGAGTGTTTGTAGATGTATATAGAGTGTATATGGTGTATGTGACTGTGTGTGTGTGGAGTGTTTAGGTGTATGTAGTGGGGTTTTGTGTAGGTGTATATAAGTGATGTAGAGTGTTTGGGTATTAGAGTGTATGTAGACTGTGTGTGTGTAGAGTGTATATAGAGTGTATGTAGACTGTGTGTGTGTAGATGTATATAGAGTGTATGTAGACTGTGTGTGTGTAGATGTATATAGAGTGTATGTAGACTGTGTGTGTAGAGTGTTTTAGAGTGTATGTAGCTGTGTGTGTAGAGTGTATAAGAGTGTATGTAGGTGTTTAGATGTATATAGAGTGTATGTAGACTTTTGTGTGTAGAGTGTATATAGAGTGTATGTAGAGTGTTTAGAGTGTATATAGAGTGTATGTAGACTGTGTGTGTGTAGAAAAAAAAAAAAAAAAAAAAAAAAAAAAAAAAATTTTTTTTTTTTTTTTTTTTTTTTTTTTTTTTTTTTTTTTTTTTTTTTTTTTAGGTGTATTAGAGTGTTTAGATGTATATAGAGTGTATGTAGACTGTGTTTGGGGTTTAGAGTGTATTAGAGTGTATTAGAGTGTTTAATTTTTTAGAGGGGTTTAGAGTGTATATAGAGTGTATGTAGACTGTGTTTGTGTGTAGAGTGTATATAGAGTGTATGTAGACTTGTGTGTGTAGAGTGTATATAGAGTGTATATAGAGTGTATGTAGACTTTTTGTGTGTGTTTTGAGTGTATATAGAGTGTATGTAGACTTTTGTGTAGATTTTATATAGAGTGTATGTAGACTGTGTTTGTGTGTAGAGTGTATATAGAGTGTATGTAGACTGTGTGTGTAGAGTGTATATAGAGTGTATTAGAGGGGTTTAGAGTGTATATAGAGTGTATGTAGACTGTGTGTGTGTAGATTTTATATAGAGTGTATGTAGACTGTGTGTGTGTAGAGTGTATATAGAGTGTATATAGAGTGTATGTAGACTGTGTGTGTTTTTTAGATGTATTAATAGAGTGTATATAGAGTGTATGTAGACTTTTGTGTGTAGAGTGTATATAGAGTGTATATAGAGTGTATGTAGACTTTTGTGTGTAGAGTGTATATAGAGTGTATGTAGACTGTGTGTGTGTAGAGTGTATATAGAGTGTATATAGAGTGATGTAGACTGTGTTGTAGATGTATATAGAATGTATATAGAGTGTATGTAGACTGTGTGTTGTAGAGTGTATATAGAGTGTATATAGAGTGTATGTAGACTGTGTGTGTGTAGAGTGTATATAGAGTGTATTAGATGTGTGTGTGTGTGTAGATGTATATAGAGTGAGGGAGACTGTGTTTGTGTATAGAGTGTATGTAGACTTTTGTGTGTAGATGTATATAGAATGTATATAGAGTGTATGTAGACTGTGTGTTGTAGATGTATATAGAGTGTATTAGAGTGTTGTGAGGTGTTTAGAGTGTATATAGAGTGTATGTAGACTTTTGTGTGTAGATGTATATAGAGTGTATTAGAGTGTTGTGGGGGTGTT
>JAUCMX010000001.1:1893231-1915731 GCA_033459395.1 Hemibagrus guttatus
TAAAAGAAAAGGAGAAAAAAAAAGAGACTTCAGCGGTGTCCTTGTGTCTAGACCTGAGCTCATCGTATTCGTTTAGAGAAGCTGGGATTCACAATATCGCTGCGAAGACTTTAAAAATTCTAAACAAAATCTCATTAGCTCCGCCTTTTTTTTGTGAACTCTTTAAGTTTTCCACCCTCATCCTCATAACTACTCAGTTTTATTAACATTCACACGAGGAACCTTCTCCATCGCCTGTGTGGAGTTCACACCTCTGAGGTTGCCAGATCTCACCAGATCTCCAGTTGATGGTTCTTGGTTGTTCCTCAGGAACGAGAACGACGTACTGTACGGAGTATCGATCATACCAAAGTTATGTAGCACTGACGCTGGAGACTCCTTCCACGTCACGTCGTAACCGCACACGTCCCGGTGATCCAGCTGTTGCTATAGAAACGATAACCTATTACAACCTGCGCACGGTCAGTGCTGATTCAGTGAATTAAGGATCGGTAGAGATTTTAAGTTTTGCTAAACTTTGGCTCTGTTAATGCAGGAGTTTAGAAATTCACGAATTCATGACCGCCCCACGGAGTCGCCGAGGTGACGTGAGGTCAGTGTGGATGGAAATAAAAAGCGTTTCATTTCACATCAGCGGTCTCCCTGTGACGTTATTAGCACTTTATTTTTTTATATTCGGTTACTTTTTTCCCCCAAACCGAGCAGCAGTACAGAAAATCCTCAGCATGTTGAAACAGCAGCCAGGGGATGAGTTTGGAGTTTGGGTTTTTATAGAGAATGCGGTTTGAGGGATTTGTATTGAATTTCGAGAGAAAAGAAAGATGTGTGTCACGCTGCAGCTTTAAAAGTCAGATATTTCTATCTAGCATGGATTAATGAACGCTATCATTAGCAGTCGATTTGGTGTTGAAAAAAAAAAAGACAAGCTGATTTTTGAGGCCTTCAGCAGAGAGAATTTTTCTACTTGCTTCCTGTAAAACCTTCCGGAACATCTCCACCCTCACATGAGAGCAGAACTTTCCTTTGGTTCGGTTCCTCCATCTCTTTCCAGAACCTCCAGCACGTCGTCATCAGCTCATGTGCATCCTTTAACCAGTAACCTTGTAAAAAAATATTCGCCCCCTCCACCACCCTTTCATGTTGTCATGGCGACGCCATAACAAACCATTCATGCTCGTAAATTCATCATCATCATCATCATCATCATCATGCCCTACTGCTCTTTACAGTCTTCGTGTCACGGTTAATTTAATCGGGTTTAGAGGCTCATCATTACACACACACACACACACACACACACACTTATTCACAGAAGACCTTTGTGTAGATATAAAAGGATTTATCACGCGTTCATACTCCAGATCATGGCTCTGTAAATCCCTCTGGACTTCTCCAACACCATGGAGTGAAGTGAAGCTCATTTTCTCTATTTCACTCTTTCCCATTAGACTCCAGAACTAAATGCTCCACTTAGATGGTTCTTGCTTGCTCTTTGAGATCTTCACACAGGGAACCTTCCTCATCTTCATGTTCAGACTTCAGCTGTGTGGAGTTCACGCCTCTGAGGTTACACCACTGGTCCAGTTAGTTGGATCTTGCTTGCTTCTCGAGATCTTCACACAGGGAACCTTCCTCATCTTTGTGCTCAGATTCAGCTGTGTGAAGTTCACATCTCCGAGGTTGCCAGAAGTTCTCCAGTTAGATGGTTCTTTCTTGGTCTTCAAGATCAGGAACAGGAACAACATACTGTATGAAGTGCTACACACACACACACACACACACACACACACACAGCTTGTCATAAACTCCTCTGTCCTAAAGATGTTGGAGAACTCACAGCTTCACCTCTTGACCGTTACAAAGTGATGACACTGGAGACTCCTGTTGCTATAGAAACGATAACGTATTACATCGAGCGCACGGTCCGAGTTCTGCAGAATTGCCTTCTGACCAATCAGGGTCCAGAACTCAGCAGCGCTGTGGTAGCTGAAGCGTGAGGAGAGTTTGAAGCTGGTGTAATTCCTCAGGGTCAGTTAGTGGAGTTAATGGTCATTAGCCGATGCTCCTGGAATTACTCAGGTACAATAAAACTTTAAATCTGCTTCATTCTTAAATGTTTTTAATTCCGATTAAAAATAAGCAGTGTGTGTGTGTGTGTGTGTGTGTGTGTGTGTGTGTGTGTGTGTGCGCAGTAACAATCACAATGGCTTTAAGCTCTAATGAGGAACTGCTGTTCGACATCACACACTGAGAACTGGAGCCACACACACACACACACACATGCACACACACACACACACACACACACACACACACACACACACACACACACTGTGTGTGCTATGAGAATCAGTTGTATGGAGAAAAGTGGATTTCATGATTTAAATGTATATATTATTCTTCCTTTCTTTCTTTCTTTCTTTCTTTTTTTCTTTCTTTTTTCTTTCTTTCTTTTGTTCTTCCTTTCTTTCTTTCTTTCTTTCTTTCTTTCTTTCTTTCTTTCTTTCTTTCTTTCTTTCTTTCTTTTGTTCTTCCTTCCTTTCTTTCTTTCTTTCTTTCTTTCTTTCTTTCTTTCTTTCTTTCTTTCTTTCTTTCTTTCTTTCATTTGTTCTTTCTTTCTTTCTTTCTTTCTTTCTTTCTTTCTTTCTTTCTTTCTTCCTTTTGTTCTTCCTTCCTTTCTTTCTTTCTTTCTTTCTTTCTTTCTTTCTTTCTTTCTTTCTTTCTTTCATTTGTTCTTTCTTTCTTTCTTTCTTTCTTTCTTTCTTTCTTTCTTTCTTTCTTTCTTTCTTTCTTTCTTTCTTCCTTTTGTTCTTCCTTCTTTTCTTTCTTTCTTTCTTTCTTTCTTTCTTTCTTTCATTTGTTCTTTCTTTCTTTCTTTCTTTCTTTCTTTCTTTCTTCCTTTTGTTCTTCCTTCCTTTCTTTCTTTCTTTCTTTCTTTTTCTTTCTTTCTTTCATTTGTTCTTTCTTTCTTTCTTTCTTTCTTTCTTTCTTTCTTTCTTTCTTTCTTTCTTTCTTTTGTTCTTCCTTTCTTTCTTTCTTTCTTTCTTTCTTTCTTTCTTCCTTTTGTTCTTCCTTCCTTTCTTTCTTTCTTTCTTTCTTTTCTTTCTTTCTTTCTTTCTTTCTTTCTTTCATTTGTTCTTTCTTTCTTTCTTTCTTTCTTTCTTTTGTTCTTCCTTCCTTTCTTTCTTTCTTTCTTTCTTTCTTTTTTTCTTTCTTTCTTTCTTTCTTTTGTTCTTCCTTCCTTTCTTTCTTTCTTTCTTTCTTTCTTTCTTTCTTTCTTTCTTTCTTTCTTTCTTTCTTTTGTTCTTCCTTCCTTCCTTTCTTTCTTTCTTTCTTTCTTTCTTTCTTTCTTTCTTTCTTTCTTTCTTTCTTTCTTTCTTTTGTTCTTCCTTCCTTTCTTTCTTTCTTTCTTTCTTTCTTTCTTTCTTTCTTTTGTTCTTTCTTTCTTTCTTTCTTTCTTTCTTTCTTTCTTTCTTTCATTTGTTCTTCTTTCTTTCTTTCTTTCTTTCTTTCTTTCTTTCTTTCTTTCTTTCTTTCTTTCTTTCTTTCTTTCTTCCTTCCTTCCTTCCTTCCTTCCTTCCTTCCTTCCCTCCCTCCCTCCCTCCCTCCCTCCCTCCCTCCCTTCCCTCCCTCCCTCAAATGTTGAGATCAGAGCAGAAAACCGTTTCCAGGAGCTGATTTTTTCTCTTGATCTTTTTCTTTCTTTCTCGTCACTCTTCTAGAGAAAGGTTCAGTTGTTGTTGTTGTTGTTGTTGTTGTTGTTGTTGTTGTTGTTAGCGCAGACGTTAATATCTCACTCCTTTCTGTTCGATGATTTCAGTTGGTCTCTGGAAGGATTTTTTTTAGGTGCCAATAATTTTGCTTTTTAAAATAAATAAAAAATCTGGTACTTGTAATAACCCGGGGATTAGTAGGGATTAGTCTGTGTTCACAGTGATGAATTATGACCATGACCATGTTTAGTGATTTTGCTGTCAGCTTAAGTGTGACAAAAACTTCTCTCTCTCTGTGTGTGTGTGTGTGTGTGTGTGTGTGCAGTTAAACCGACTGTCATCGATGTCGATATCTTCATTAACAGCATCGGACCCGTCTCATCCATAAATATGGTAAGTGAAATATGTGAATAAGTGATTTCTGTGTGTGTGTGTGTGTGTGTGTGTGTGTGTTTCACATGATAACTAAGTGCTGATTGCTCTAAAGCTACTGAGGGAAAACTAATAATAAAATAGAATAGAAATACAATAATAAATTCTCATGAAGGCTGCAAGAAGGTGACCGATGGTTGAACCCCACACTGACCCGAACCGGACATGGCAGGGTCAATGACCAGGACACAATAATGCCATCATTTTCCAGGATACATGACGGACTTTTTGTACTCAGAAGTGAATGAAAGAGCGAGGATAAAAGCGTGTAGCTGCATGTTATTTAGAATTATTTAACCCTGCAGCAGCTCCTCAGCTTCAACACTCTGTTTCTCGCTGTAATTATTCCATTCCTTACTGGTTTGCAGCCTGAAACTGGGACAGCCAGTCCTCTGGTCTTCTAATTCCCACGTGGAAGATAGTCATCTCACCATCGCCATGACAACATGAAACAGTAGTGTGTGTTACAGTAGCTCGCTTTTTACATCACATTCATGTTTGTTTACTCTTCTGCAGGAGTCTGAAAGTTCACTTACATTATTTAACCCTTTTTACCAAAACCCTGGAGTTTATTCCAATCAGAATAAACAATCAGTTCATTTTCTCTCTCTCTTTCTTTCTTTCTTTCTTTCTTTCTTTCTTTCTTTCTTTCTTTCTTTCTTTCTTTCTTTCTTCTTCTTTCTTTCCTTCTTTCTTTCTTTCCCCCAAACCCTCCCTCCTTTCCTTCCTTCCTTCCTTCCTTCCTTCCTTCCTTCCTTTCTTTCTTTCTTTCTTTCTTTACACTGAGTGTGATAACAACATTCAGCTTTTTTGTACAGTACAGTAACTCGAAGGGTTCACCGCTGTGACTGGCGAAAAAAAGTGTGTTGATCACTTGACAGTGTTTGTACGACTCGCAACATGAAAAAAAAAAGGGTTTTATTTTGAAGCCAATTTACTGACACAGTAACTCACTTCTGAATGAAATGTGTTGGTGAGGTACTGTGAGTTAGAGCTGTGAGTCAGTAGAGCTGTGATTCAGTAGAACTGTGATTCAATAGAGCTGTGATTCAGTAGAGCTGTGATTCAGTAGAGCTGTGATTCAATAGAGCTGTGATTCAATAGCTCTGTGATTCAGTAGAGCTGTGATTCAGTAGAGATGTGATTCAGTAGAGTTGAGATTCATTCATTGTCTACCGCTTATCCAATCTATTCTCGGGTCCTGGGGAGCCTGTGCCTATCTCAGGCGTCATTGGGCATCAAGGCAGGATACACCCTGGACGGAGTGCCAACCTATCACAGGGCACACACACACTCTCATTCACTCACACAATCACACACTACAGATAATTTAGAGATGCCAATCAACCTACAATGCATGTCTTTGGACTGGGGGAGGAAACCGGAGTACCCGGAGGAAACCCCCGAGGCACGGGAAGAACATGCAAACTCCACACACACATGGCGGAGGCAGGAATTGAACCCCCAACCCTGGAGGTGTGAGGCAAACGTGCTAACCACTAAGCCACCGTGCCCCCCCGAGTTGAGATTCAGTAGAGCTGTGATTCAGTAGAGCTGTGATTCAATAGAGCTGTGATTCAGTAGAGCTGCGATTCAATAGAGCTGTGATTCAGTAGAGCTGCGATTCAGTAGAGCTGCGTTTCAGTAGAGCTGTGGTTCAGTAAAGCTGAGATTCAATAGAGTTGAGTTTCAGTAGAGCTGTGATTCAATAGAGCTGTGATTCAGCAGAGCTGTTATACAGTAGAATTGAGATTCAGTAGAGCTGTGATTCAATTGAAATGTGATTCAATAGACCTGTGATTCAGTACAGCTGTGATTCAGTAGCGCTGTGATTCAATAGAGCTGTGATTTAGTAGAGCTGTGATTCAGTAGAGTTGAGATTCTGTAGAGCTGTGATTCAGTAGAGCTGTGATTCTTTAGATTTGAGATTCAGTAGAGCTGTGATTCAGTAGAGCTGTGATTCAATAGAGCTGTGATTCAGTAGAGCTGTGATTCAGTAGAGCTGTGATTCAGTAGAGCTGTGATTCAGTAGAGCTGGATTCAATAGAGCTATGATTCAGTAGAGCTGTGATTCAATAGAGCTGTGATTCAGTAGAGCTGTGATTCAATAGAGCTGTGATTCAGTAGAGCTGTGATTCAATAGAGCTGCGATTCAGTAGAGCTGCGATTCAGTAGAGCTGCGATTCAGTAGAGCTTTTAGTGGTTCAGTAAAGCTGAGATTCAATAGAGTTGAGTTTCAGTAGAGCTGTGATTCAATAGAGCTGTGATTCAGCAGAGCTGTTATACAGTAGAATTGAGATTCAGTAGAGCTGTGATTCAATTGAAATGTGATTCAATAGACCTGTGATTCAGTACAGCTGTGATTCAGTAGCGCTGTGATTCAATAGAGCTGTGATTTAGTAGAGCTGTGATTCAGTAGAGTTGAGATTCTGTAGAGCTGTGATTCAGTAGAGCTGTGATTCTTTAGATTTGAGATTCAGTAGAGCTGGGATTCAGTAGAGCTGTGATTCAATAGAGCTGTGATTCAGTAGAGCTGTGATTCAGTAGAGCTGTGATTCAGTAGAGCTGTGATTCAATAGAGCTGTGATTCAGTAGAGCTGTGATTCAGTAGAGCTGTGATTCAGTAGAGCTGTGATTCAATAGAGCTGTGATTCAGTAGAGCTGTGATTCAGTAGAGCTGTGATTCAATAGAGCTATGATTCAGTAGAGCTGTGATTCAATAGAGCTGTGATAATTATTTTACTTTTTATGTTTTTATTTCTTTAAATGATTCCTTGTGTTTTTTCCTGTTTGGTAATTCATTATTTTTTATCCATGAAGCTAGTTATTTATTTATTTTTCCATTCTTCCATCTGTTTGTTTGTTTGTTTGTTTGTTTGTTCACTGTGTAGGAAGCTGTTGACTAAACTGCAGAAAAAAACAGATTTATTACAGTTCTTCTGTTTGTGTGCATGTGTGTGTGTGTGTGTGTGTGTGTGTCTGTGTGTGTGTTTCATTTTTGGTCTGACAGAATGTGCTGTTTTTACCGTATTCAGCAGAAAGCCTTATCCAGAACCTATAGTCATCAGAGAGGAAGAAAGAAAAATATGAATAATTGAATATCAGAGAGAGAGAGAGAAAGATGCACCACTAGCTGCTTTTCTGTATGATAGTGTTAATTAAGGCTACACCCCCACCCTGCTACACCTCCATGCTGCTACACCTCCTTGCCACTATACCTGCACCCTGCTACACATCCACCCTGCTACACCTCCATGCTGCTACACCACCACCCTGCTACACCTCCATGCTGCTACACCACCACCCTGCTACACCACCACCCTGCTACACCTCCATGCTGCTACACCACCACCCTGCTACACCTCCATGCTGCTACACCACCACCCTGCTACACCACCACCCTGCTACACCTCCATGCTGCTACACCACCACCCTGCTACACCTCCATGCTGCTACACCACCACCCTGCTACACCTCCATGCTGCTACACCACCACCCTGCTACACCACCACCCTGCTACACCTCCATGCTGCTACACCACCACCCTGCTACACCTCCATGCTGCTACACCTCCATGCTGCTATATCTTCATGCTGCTACACCACCACCCTGCTACACCTCCATGCTGTTACACCACCACCCTGCTACACCACCACCCTGCTACACCACCACCCTGCTACACCTCCATGCTGCTACACCACCACCCTGCTACACCTCCATGCTGCTACACCACCACCCTGCTACACCACCACCCTGCTACACCTCCATGCTGCTACACCACCACCCTGCTACACCTCCATGCTGCTATATCTTCATGCTGCTACACCACCACCCTGCTACACCTCCATGCTGTTACACCACCACCCTGCTACACCACCACCCTGCTACACCACCACCCTGCTACACCTCCATGCTGCTACACCTCCATGCTGCTATACCTTCATGCTGCTACACCACCACCCTGCTACACCACCACCCTGCTACACCTCCATGCTGCTACACCACCACCCTGCTACACCTCCATGCTGCTATATCTTCATGCTGCTACACCACCACCCTGCTACACCTCCATGCTGTTACACCACCACCCTGCTACACCACCACCCTGCTACACCACCACCCTGCTACACCTCCATGCTGCTACACCTCCATGCTGCTATACCTTCATGCTGCTACACCACCACCCTGCTACACCTCCATGCTGTTACACCACCACCCTGCTACACCACCACCCTGCTACACCACCACCCTGCTACACCTCCATGCTGCTACACCACCACCCTGCTACACCTCCATGCTGCTACACCTCCATGCTGCTATACCTTCATGCTGCTACACCTCCACCCTGCTACACCTCCTTGCCACTATACCTGCACCCTGCTACACCTCCATGCTGTTACACCACCACCCTGCTACACCTCCATGCTGCTACACCACCACCCTGCTACACCTCCATGCTGCTACACCTCCATGCTGCTATACCTTCATGCTGCTACACCTCCACCCTGCTACACCTCCTTGCCACTATACCTGCACCCTGCTACACCTCCACCCTGCTACACCTCCTTGCCACTACACCCCCACCCTGCTACACCCCCCCCCACCCTTTGTTTACACCACCACCCTGCTACACCACCACCCTGCTACACCTCCATGCTGCTAAAACCCCCCCTCCATGTTTCCCCCTTTTTAACCACCACTCAGCTGCACCTCCACCTAGCTACACCACCACCTTACTATACCTCCACCCGGCTACACCACTACACTGATATACCTCCACCCAGCTACACCCCCTTGCTGCTTCACCTCCACCCAGCTACACCCCAATGCTGCTACACCTCCACCCTGCTACACCTTAATGCCTCTATACCTGCACCCTGCTATACCTCCACCCCAGCAACACCCCCTTGCTGCTACACGTCCACCCTGCTACACCTCCATGCTGCTACACCACCACACTTCTATACCACCACCCTGCTACACCTCCACCCTGCTACACCTCCACCATGCTACACCACCACACTTCTACACCTCCACACTGCTACACCTCCACCCTGCTACACCTCCATGCTGCTACACCCACACTACTACTCCACACTGCAACACCTTCACACTGCTACACCACCACACCTCCACACTGCTACACCTCCACACTGCAACACCTCCACACTGCTACACCTCCACACTTCTGCTCCTCCACACTGCAACACCTCCACCCTGCTACACCTCCATGCTGCTATACTTTCATCTTGCTACTCCACCATCCTGATACTTCTCCACTCTGATACCCCTCCATGCTGCTACACCTCCACCCACCGACACCCCCACACTGCTACACTTTCTCTTGCAGTAGAAATTCCTCACATCAGATTATTCTCAGTTCCCTGGACAACCCGAGCCACTGCAAACCTTTACATCTTGTCCTAATGAGTCGACTGCCTGGACTTTTGACTCGAATTATCCAACTACTGCAGAAATCTGGCGGTAATTTGCTGCTCTTCCTTCTTAACAATCTGCAATAAAGTTCATTCTCAAACTTTTCTCAACGCAACACTTCTTTACTCCGCATGCTGTCAGACTCCAGATGTAAAATCTAACCTAAAATCAACACTACACCATTTATAGCTGATGCCTGCGTCAAGGAATTATTTAACAGCACACAGCTGGCAAAAAGAATATTTAAAAAAATTCCAAAAACAGCTGTGCAAGCAAATTTGTTATTTATTTATATTTTGTATGAACAGGGCTGTAATTCCTGCATGGTTTCCAGCTCTCGCAAATTAAAGCTGACATGCTGAAGTTTCATTCTGAGTAATTAAGCAGGTAAGTCTGGGTAAAAAGGAAATATATTTAACTTCAAAAAATATAGCTTTGAGGTTGTGTAATTTCCTTGCAGTAATACACTATATTGCTTATACACTAAGTCTTGGGACACCTCTTCAAATCATTGTGTTCAGGTGTTGTTTTTCAGGGGTTGGGCTTGGCCTCTTAGTTCCAGTGAAAGGAACTCTTAATGCTTCAGCATACCAAGACCAGGAGTGATTTGACTGGCCTGCAGAGAGTCCTGACCTCAATGACACAGAACACCTTTGGGATGAATTAGAGCGGAGACTGCGAGCCAGGCCAAAACTGGGACGTCTGCCTTTACATGCACATGAATGTAATATGGAGTTGTCCCGCCCTTTGCAGCGATAACAGCTTCAACTCTTCTGGTCAGGCTTTCCACAAGGTTTAGGAGTGTGTTTATGGGAATTTTTGACCGTTCCTCTAGAAGCACATTTGTGAGGTCAGGCACTGATGTTGGACGAGAAGGTCTGGCTCGCAGTCTCCGCTCTAATTCATCCCAAAGGTGTTCTATGGGGTTGAGGTCAGGACTCTGTGCAGGCCAGTCAAGTTCCTCCACACCAAACTCACTCATCCATGTCTTTATGGAGCTTGCTTTGGTCACTGGTGTGCAGTCATGTTGGAACAGGAAGGGGTCATCCCCAAACTGTTCCCACAAAGTTGGGAGCATGGAATTGTCCAAAATGTCTTGGTATGCTGAAGCATTAAGAGTTCCTTTCACTGGGACTAAGGGGCCGAGCAGAACCCCTGAAGAACAACACCTGAATTCAATGATTTGGAGGGGTGTCCCAAAACTTTTGCCAGTATAGTGTATATTTAATCTTGGACCAACTGTGAAATGTAATACTTAGCATATTTTAAAACCCTAATAAATATATAGTAACATAGTAATCTATAGTAATAACAATAAAGGAAATAATAAATCTTCATAAATAACCTCTTTTGCTCTCTATGTCAACATGAACAACACTACATGGATGGAAAAGAATATCTCCAAGACATATTTTACATTCTGGGGATAAAAAAGTAATTATCTGACAGATCCTCATGTCTAATGCAAGCTATTTTTGGTTCCTTTCGACCCACTAAGATTATAATGTATTACAAAAGACAGAGAGAGAGAGAGAGAGAGAGAGAGAGAGAGATCCATGTGAATGAGAATTAGCTCCATTTTCCTCAGCATTATAACTAAAAGGAGCTGATATGCAGTGTGTATGGTATTTTCTATCATGACTCCACATAAAAATAGACAGCAATCAACAGCAAGAAAACTGCTGAGACTGAGCTAGCATGTAGAAAAATGTTCTCTGGTCTGATCAAACCCCAACTGAACTTGTCTTTCTCCTAATTGTTTTAACAAAACAGTGTGAGCATTTGAGGATCTTAGCTTCACATCTGAGCTAAGATGACACTGTAGAGGTTTTAGCATTCACCAATGGCAGGCAGCCTTGAAATACAAATACTGTGGAACCTCAGGGACACGAATGCTCTCCCTTCGCCTTAAGAATTGAAATTTTGCAAGAAATTTGCATCGGCATGCGAACCATTTTCAGCATACGAACGAACCGAACCGAACCGAATCGAATGCCAGCTAAGTTGCGCGTACGTCCAAGAGCTGTTCAAAACTTGTTTACAAACCTTCAGCATGCGTTCAAAACCTAGGTGATTTTTCAGCCGTTTTTTGTTGACAGATTGGTGCCGTGGGTGGTCTGTTCTATTTTTAGCCCTAGCTTGTTGACGCGACTTTCTGTGAGGACCCTTGACCCTTGGAATTCCATTGGTAATATTGGTGTTTCTCAGCAGCTCATTTTAGCAAACTTCACCACAAATCACAATCATCATCATCACCACCACCATTGGCATCACCATCACCACCACGAACCACTACTCATCATCATCATCATCATCATCAGCACCACCATTGGCATCACCATCACCACCACGACCACCACTTATCATCATCATCATCATCATCAGCACCACCATTGGCATCACCATCACCACCACGACCACCACTATCATCATCATCATCATCATCAGCACCACCATTGGCATCACCATCACCACCACGACCACCCACATATCATCATCATCATCATCATCAGCACCACCATTGGCATCACCATCACCACCACGACCACCACTATCATCATCATCATCCCTCATCATCCCCCCACCACCATTGGCATCACCATCACCACCACGACCACCACTATCATCATCATCATCATTATCAGCACCACCATTGGCATCACCATCACCACCACGAACCCACCACTATCATCATCCCCTCATCATCATCAGCACCACCATTGGCATCACCATCACCACCACGACCACCACTTATCATCATCATCATCATCATCATCAGCACCACCATTGGCATCACCATCACCACCACGACCACCACTATCATCATCATCATCAACATCATCATCACCACCACCACCATTGGCATCACCATCACCACCACGACCACCACTTATCATCATCATCCCCTCATTATCACCACCACCATTGGCATCACCATCCCCAAACCCCCACGACCACCACTATCATCATCATCATCATCACCATTATCATCATCACCACCACCATTGGCATCACCATCACCACCACGACCACCACTTATCATCATCAAACATTTTATCATCAACACCACCATTCATCATCAATCACCTCACAGACCACCACTATAATCATCATCATCATCATCAGCATCACCATTATCATCACCACCACCACCATGACCACCACTATCATCTCATCATCACCATCATCATCATCACCACCACCATTGGCATCACCATCACCACCATGACCACCACTATCATCATCATCATCATCATCATCATCATCATCACCATCATCATCATCACCACCACCATTGGCATCACCATCACCACCACGACCACCACTATCATCATCATCATGATCATCTTCATCATCAACACCACCATCATCATCATCAATCATCCTCTACAGCACCACCATCATCATAATCATCATCATCATCATTATCATCATAATTATCATCACCACCACCAGCACCACCACCACCATCATCATCATCAATCATCCTCAACAGCACCACCATCATCATAATCGTCATCATCATCATTATCATTATAATTATCTTCACCACCACCACCACCACCACCACCATCATCATCATCATCGATCTCATCTTACAGCAGCGTTCACTCTGACCTGTAATTGTTCCACTCCAGCAGCGTTTGACTGAATCACTGAGTCATTTAAACTTCAGAGAAATCTGGCAGTATTGATTCATGTGACACTTGATAAGTTCGATGATGAACTCCATTAAAAAGATGCTTTTTTTTCCTGAGGATTTTTTTCTGTCCAGAGTAGAGCCTGGTGTGATCAAAAGACAATTTCAAAGGATAAAACACTTCCAAGGTTGAAACCTTTTACACTGTTACTGCTGTAGACGGCTGAAAAGTTTCGCATGTCTGCTCCGTGTCAAGCTTTTCACTGCAAATCTCTGAAAAACCGTGAAGGACTTCTGTTAGAAATGTCAAGCGATGGAATTCATATCAAAATTATTATAGGCAAAACAGCTATCACAATCAATACTGATCAGAAAGAACACATTACAGCTAATTATTTATCTGTTTGTTTGTTTATGTTTCAATTTCAAATAAATTCTTTCTTCCTTTAAATGAAACTTGATTTAAATTATTATTACTATTTATGACATGTGGAGATGTGTTGTAGGTGACGTTACTGACGTGTGGAGACGTGTTGTAGGTGATGTGATTGACTTGTGGAGATGTGTTGTGACTGACGTGTGGAGACGTGTTGTAGGTGACGTTACTGTCGTGTGGAGACGTGTTGTATGTGTCATGACTTACGTGTGGAGACGTGTTGAAGGTGATGTGATTGACTTGTGGAGACGTGCTGTAGGTGTCATGACTGACGTGTGGAGACATTGTAGATGATGTGATTGATGTGTGGAGACGTGAATGACGTGTGAAGATGTGTTGTCTGTGTGGTTACTGAAATGTGGAGACGTGTTGTAGATGATGTGATTGACATGTGGAGACGTGCTGTGAATGACGTGTGGAGATGTGTTGTAGGTGATGCGATTGACATGTGGAGACGTGCTGTGAATGACGTGTGGAGATGTGTTGTAGGTGATGCGATTGACGTGTGGAGACGTGCTGTGAATGACGTGTGGAGATGTGTTGTAGGTGATGTGATTGACGTGTGGAGACGTGTTGTTACTGACGTGTGGAGACATGTTGTAGGTGATGTGATTGGCGTGTGGAGACATGTTGTTACTGACGTGTGGAGACATGTTGTAGGTAATCTAGCCATGGGGGTCACAGTCCAGTGACTTCTGTGCCCGTCCCAAGCCCGGATAAATAGAGAGGGTTGCGTCAGGAAGGGCATCCGGCGTAAAACATTGCCAAATTTCATCATGCGAATCGTCAGTACAAATTTCATACCGGATCGGTCGAGGCCCGGGTTAACAACGACCGCCATCGGCGCCGTTGACCTACAGGGCGCCGGTGGAAATTGGGCTACTGTTGGTCGAAGAAGTAGAGGAGGGAGGAGAGTGCGCAGACAGAGAGAGAAGAGGAAAGGTAAGAGTGTAGGACTGAGAATAGGACCTCTGAATGTTGGTACTATGACAGGGAAAGGTAGAGAGCTGGCTGATATGATGGAGAGAAGGAAGGTGGATATACTGTGTGTACAGGAGACCAGGTGGAAGGGTAGCAAGGCTCGTAGTATAGGAGCAGGATTCAAGCTGTTTTATTATGGTGTGGATAGTAAGAGAAATGGGGTAGGTGTGGTCCTGAAGGAGGAGTTTGTGAGGAATGTTCTGGAGGTGAAGAGAGTGTCAGACAGGGTGATGAGTCTGAAGTTAGAGATTGAAGGGGTGATGTTGAATGTTGTTAGTGGTTATGCCCCACAGGTAGGTTGTGAGTTGGAGGAGAAAGAGAGATTCTGGAGTGAATTAGATGAGGTGTTGGAGAGTATTCCCACGGGTGAGAGAGTGGTGATAGGAGCGGATTTTAATGGACATGTTGGTGAGGGGAACACAGGTGATGAGGAGGTGATGGGCAAGTTTGGAGTTAAGGAAAGGAACCTTGAAGGACAGATGGTAGTGGACTTTGCTAAGAGGATGGACATGGGTGTGGTTAACACTTATTTTCAGAAGAGGGAGGAGCATAGAGTGACTTACAAGAGTGGAGGTAGGAGAACACAGGTAGACTACATCCTATGTAGAAGAGGCAATCTGAAAGAGATTAGTGACTGTAAAGTGGTAGTGGGAGAGAGTGTAGCCAGACAGCATAGGATGGTGGTGTGTAGAATGACTTTGATGGTCTGTAAGACGAAGAAGTCAAAGATAGAGATAGAGAAGAAAACCAAGTGGTGGAAGCTGAAAAAGGAGGAATGTTGTAAGGAATTTAGGCAGAACTTGAGGCAGACTCTGGGTGGTCAGGTAGTGCTGCCAGATGACTGGGAAACTACAGCAGAAGTGATCAGGGAGACAGGGAGAAAGGTGCTGGGTGTGTCATCTGGAAGGAGGAAAGAAGATAAGGAGACTTGGTGGTGGAATGAGGAAGTTCAGGATAGTCTCCAGAGGAAGGGGTTAGCCAAGAAGAAGTGGGACATGGACAGGACTGAAGAGAATAGACAGGAATACAAGGAGTTACAGCGCAGAGTGAATAGGGAGGTGTCTAAGGCCAAGCAGAAGGCATATGACGAGTTGTACACTAGGTTAGACACTAGAGAAGGAGAGAAGGACTTGTACAGGTTAGCTAGGCAGAGGGATCGAGATGGGAAGGATGTGCAGCAAGTTAGAGTTATTAAGGATAGAGATGGAAGGGTGCTCACAAGTGAGGAGAGTGTACAGAGGAGATGGAAGGAATACTTTGAGGAGCTGATGAATGAGGAAAATGAGAGGGAAAAAAGAGTAGAAGGGGTGAACTCTGTGGAACAGAAAGTAGATAAGATTAGAAAGGATGAAGTCAGGAAGGCTTTGAAGAGGATGAAAAGTGGGAAGGCAGTTGGTCCTGATGACATCCCGGTGGAGGTCTGGAAGTGTTTGGGAGAGGCAGCAGTGGAATTTTTAGCTAGTTTGTTCAACAGGGTTTTAGAGAGTGAGAGGATGCCTGAGGAATGGAGAAGAAGTGTGTTAGTGCCGATCTTTAAGAATAAGGGTGACGTGCAGAGTTGCAGTAACTATAGGGGGATAAAGTTGATGAGCCATACAATGAAGGTATAGGAAAGAGTAGTGGAAGCTAGGTTAAGGAAGGTTGTGGAAAGCAGTATGGCTTCATGCCCAGAAAGAGCACAACAGATGCAATTTTTGCTCTGAGAATTTTGATGGAGAAGTATAGGGATGGTCAGAGGGAGTTGCACTGTGTGTTTGTAGACTTGGAGAAAGCGTATGACAGGGTGCCAAGAGAAGAGCTGTGGTACTGTATGAGGAAGTCAGGAGTAGCAGAGAAGTATGTCAGAGTGGTGCAGGACATGTATGAGAGGAGCAGGACAGTGGTGAGGTGTGCTGTAGGTCAGACAGAGGAGTTCAATGTGGAGGTGGGACTGCATCAGGGATCGGCTCTGAGCCCCTTCCTGTTTGCTATAGTGATGGACCAGTTGTCAGAGGAGGTCAGACAGGAGTCTCCTTGGACAATGATGTTTGCAGATGACATTGTGATCTGTAGTGAGAGCAGGGAGCAGGTGGAGGAAAACCTGGAGAGGTGGAGGTTTGCGCTGGAGAGAAGAGGGATGAAAGTCAGTCGTAGTAAGACTGAGTACATGTGTGTGAATGAAAGGGAGGGAAGTGGAACAGTAAGGTTACAAGGTGAAGAGGTGAAGAAGGTACAGGAGTTTAAGTACTTGGGGTCAACAGTCCAGAGTAATGGAGAGTGTGGGAAAGAGGTAAAGAAGTGAGTGCAGGCAGGTTGGAATGGGTGGAGAAAGGTGTGGGGAGTTCTGTGTGATAGGAAAATATCAGCGAGAATCAAGGGGAAGGTGTACAGGACAGTGGTGAGACCGGCCATGCTGTATGGTTTAGAGACAGTGTCACTGAGGAAGAGACAGGAGTCAGAGCTAGAGGTAGCAGAGCAGAAGATGTTGAGGTTCTCTTTGGGAGTGACAAGGTTGGACAGGATTAGGAACGAGTACATCAGAGGGACAGCTCATGTTGGACGTTTGGGGGACAAAGTTAGGGAGGCCAGATTAAGATGGTTTGGACATGTTCAGAGGAGGGAGAGTGAGTATATTGGTAGGAGAATGTTGGACATGGAGCTGCCAGGCAGGAGGCAAAGAGGAAGGCCAAAGAGGAGGTATATGGATGGAATTAATGAGGATATGAAGCTAGTGGGTGCAAGTGTTGAGGATGCAGAAGATAGGGATAGGTGGAGAGAGATGATTCGCTGTGGAGACCCCTGAAGGGAAAAGCCGAAAGAAGAAGTAGAGGAGACATGTTGTAGGTGATGTGATTGGCGTGTGGAGACGTGTTTTAGGTGATGACTGACATTTGGAGACGTGCTGTAGATGATGTGATTGGCGTGTGGAGACATGTTGTGACTAACGTGTGGAGACGTTTTGTGATTGACATGTGGAGACGTGTTGTGACTGACGTGTGGAGACGTTGTTGGTGATGTGCTTGACATGTGAAAACGTGTTGTAGATGTCGTTACTGACGTGTGGAGACGTGTTGTCAGTGTCATTACTGATGTGTGGAGACGTGTTGTAGGGGTCATAAATGACTTGTGGAGACATGTTGTAGGTGATGTGATTGACGTGTGGAGACGTTTTGTGATTGACATGTGGAGACGTGTTGTTGGTGATCTGATTGACATGTGGATACATGTTGTAGGTGTCATGACTAACCTGTGGAGACGTGTTGTTACTGACGTGTGGTGACATGTTGTAGGTGATGTGATTGACGTGTGGAGACATGTTGTGACTGACATGTGGAGATGTGTTATAGGTGACGTTACTGACGTGTGGAGACGTGTTGTAGGTGTGGAGCCGTGTTGTGACTGACGTGTGGAGACGTGTTGTAGGTGATGTGATTGACTTGTGGAGACGTGTTGTGACTGACGTGTGGAGACATGTTGTTGGTGATGTGCTTGACGTGTGAAAACGTTTTGTAGATGTCGTTACTGAGGTGTGGAGATGTGTTGTCAGTGTCATTACTGATGTGTGGAGACGTGTTGTAGGTGTCATAAATGACTTGTGGAGACATGTTGTAGGTGATGTGATTGACGTGTGGAGACGTGTTGTGACTGACGTGGAGACGTGTTGTAGGTGATGTGATTGGCGTGTGGAGATGTGTTTTAGGTGATGACTGACATTTGGAGACGTGCTGTAGATGATGTGATTGGCGTGTGGAGACATGTTGTGACTAACGTGTGGAGACGTGTTGTGACTGACGTGGAGACGTGTTGTAGGTGACGTGACTGACATGTGGAGACATTTTGTAGGTGATGTGATTGACGTGTGGAGACATGTTGTAGGTGTCATGACTGGCCTGTGGAGACGTGTTGTAGGTGATGTTACTGATGTGTGGAGACATGTTGTTACTGACGTGTGGAGACCTGTTGTAGGTGACGTTACTGACATGTGGAGACCCATTGTAGGTGACGTAACGTGGAGACGTGTTGTAGGTGATGTTACTGATGTGTGGAGACGTGTTGTAGGTGATGTGATTGGCATGTGGAGACGTGTTGTGACTGATGTGTGGACACGTTGTAGGTGTCATTACAGACGTGTGGAGATGTATTGTAGGTGTCATTTCTGATGTGTGGAGACGTGTTGTGACTGACGTGTGGAGATGTGCTGTAGGTGATATGATTGACGTGTGGACACGTGTTGTGATTGACGTATGGAGACGTGTTGTGACTGACATGTGGAGACGTGTTGTAGGTGATGTGATTGATGTGTGGAGTGCTGTGACTGACGTGTGAAGATGTGTTGTCTGTGTCGTTACTGACGTTTGGCGACGTGTTGTATATGATGTGTTTGACGTGTGGAGACGTGTTGTAGGTGTCGTTACTGTCATGTGGAGACATGTTGTAGGTGATGTGATTGGCGTGTGGAGACATGTTGTGAATGACGTGGAGACGTGTTGTAGGTGATGTGATTGATTTGTAGACATGTTGTAAGTGATGTGATTGACGTGTGGAGACTTGTTGTGAATGACGTGTGGAGACGTGTTGTAGGTGTTGTTACTGTCGTGTGGAAACGTGTTGTAGGTGATGTGATTGACGTGTGGAGACATGTTGTGAATGATGTGGAAACATGTTCTAGGTGATGTGATTGATGTGTGTAGACATGTTGTAAGTGATGTGATTGACGTGTAGACACATGTTGTAGGTGATGTGATTGACGTGTTGTGATTGACATGTGGAGACGTTTGAAGGTGATGTGATTGATGTGTGGATTGTTGTGACTGACTTGTGGAGATGTGTTGTAGGTGACGTGACTGACATGTGGAGACATTTTGTAGGTGACGTGATTGACGTGTGGAGTGTTGTTACTGACCTGTGGAGACATCTTGTAGTTGACCTGACTAATGTGTGGAGACGTGTTGTAGGTGACGTTACTGACATGTGGAGACGTATTGTAGGTGACGTTACTGACATGTGGAGACGTATTGTAGGTGACGTGACTGACGTGTGGAGATGTATTGTAGGTGACGTTACTGACATGTGGAGACGTATTGTAGGTGACGTGACTGACGTGTGGAGACGTATTGTAGGTGACGTGACTGACGTGTGTTTGACTGGATTATGATCAGCTTGTTTTCAACAGCTCTTTCCTGCTGAGTGTCTCATTTATCTGCTCTCACCCTTTTTATTGTGTCTGATTTTAATGGAGTGTATAATTACATTGCATTTCGCTGTCAGCTAATGAAACAAGTCATGATGAGCTCTCTCTGTATTCTCTCGGAATTTTTATTATTGAGAATGTAAAGATTATTTGTCCTAAATCTTTTATACTGAGTGTAGAGTTTATATAGAGGCCATTTTGAGTTTATACAGATGTTATGTAGAGTCTATACTTTGTACAGTGTGAAGAGTTTATATAGAGTTTATATAGCAGGTATATATATATAAAAATGGATTGCTTATATAGAGTTTATATAGAGTGTAATAGAGTTTATATAGAGCTTAGTGTTTACATAGAGTTTATATAGAGTGTAGTGTTTACATAGAGTTTATATAGAGCATAGTGTTTACAGAGTTTATATAGAGTGTAGTGTTTACATAGAGTTTATATAGAGTGTAGTGTTTACATAGAGTTTATATAGAGTGTAGTGTTTACATAGAGTTTATGTAGAGTGTAGTGTTTACAGAGAGTTTATAGAGAGTGTAGTGTTTACATAGAGTTTATATAGAGTGTAATAGAGTTTATATAGAGCTTAGTGTTTACATAGAGTTTATGTAGAGTGTAGTGTTTACAGAGAGTTTATAGAGAGTGTAGTGTTTACATAGAGTTTATATAGAGTGTAGTGTTTACATAGAGTTTATATAGAGTGTAGTGTTTACATAGAGTTTATGTAGAGTGTAGTGTTTACAGAGAGTTTATATAGAGTGTAGTGTTTACATAGAGTTTATGTAGAGTGTAGTGTTTACAGAGAGTTTATAGAGAGTGTAGTGTTTACATAGAGTTTATATAGAGTGTAATAGAGTTTATATAGAGCTTAGTGTTTACATAGAGTTTATATAGAGTGTAGTGTTTACATAGAGTTTATATAGAGCGTAGTGTTTACATAGAGTTTATATAGAGTGTAGTGTTTACATAGAGTTTATATAGAGCGTAGTGTTTACATAGAGTTTATATAGAGCGTAGTGTTTACATAGAGTTTATGTAGAGTGTAGTGTTTACAGGGTTTATATAGAGCATAGTGTTTACATAGAGTTTATATAGAGTGTAGTGTTTACATAGAGTTTATATAGAGTGTAGTGTTTACATAGAGTTTATATAGAGTGTAGTATTTACATAGAGTTTATATAGAGCCTAGTGTCTACATAGAGTTTATATAGAGCGTAGTGTTTTCATAGAGTTTATATAGAGCGTAGTGTTTTCATAGAGTTTATATAGAGTGTAGTGTTTACACAGGGTTTATATAGAGCATAGTGTTTACATAGAGTTTATGTAGAGTGTAATGTTTACATAGATTTTATATAGAGAGCCTAGTGTTTACATAGAGTTTATATAGAGCCTAGTGTCTACATAGAGTTTATATAGAGTGTAGTGTTTACATAGAGTTTATATAGAGCGTAGTGTTTACATAGAGTTTATATAGAGTGTAGTGTTTACACCGGGTTTATATAGAGCATAGTGTTTACATAGAGTTTATGTAGAGTGTAGTGTTTACAAAGAGTTTATGTAGAGTGTAGTGTTTACATAGATTTTATATAGAGAGCCTAGTGTTTACATAGAGTTTATATAGAGTGTAGTATTTACATAGAGTTTATATAGAGCATAGTGTTTACATAGAGTTTATGTAGAGTGTAGTGTTTACATAGAGTTCATGTAGAGTGTAGTGTTTACACAGGGTTTATATAGAGCATAGTGTTTACATAGAGTTTATGTAGAGCGTAGTGTTTACATAGAGTTTATGTAGAGCGTAGTGTTTACAAAGAGTTTATGTAGAGTGTAGTGTTTACATAGATTTTATATAGAGAGCCTAGTGTTTACATAGAGTTTATATAGAGTGTAGTATTTACATAGAGTTTATATAGAGCATAGTGTTTACATAGAGTTTATGTAGAGTGTAGTGTTTACAAAGAGTTTATGTAGAGTGTAGTGTTTACATAGATTTTATATAGAGAGCCTAGTGTTTACATAGAGTTTATATAGAGTGTAGTATTTACATAGAGTTTATATAGAGCATAGTGTTTACATAGAGTTTATGTAGAGTGTAGTGTTTACATAGAGTTCATGTAGAGTGTAGTGTTTACACAGGGTTTATATAGAGCATAGTGTTTACATAGAGTTTATGTAGAGCGTAGTGTTTACAAAGAGTTTATGTAGAGTGTAGTGTTTACAGAGTTTATATAGAGCGTAGTGTTTACATAGATTTTATATAGAGAGCCTAGTGTCTACATAGAGTTTATATAGAGTGTAGTGTTTACATAGAGTTTATATAGAGTGTAGTGTTTACACCGGGTTTATATAGAGCATAGTGTTTACATAGAGTTTATGTAGAGTGTAGTGTTTACAAAGAGTTTATGTAGAGTGTAGTGTTTACATAGAGTTTATGTAGAGCGTAGTGTTTACATAGATTTTATATAGAGAGCCTAGTGTTTACATAGAGTTTATATAGAGTGTAATATTTACATAGAGTTTATATAGAGCGTAGTGTTTACACAAAGTTTATATACTATAGTGTTTTAGTGGATAGAGTTTCTATAGAATATAGAGTTTAGAGTTTCACATTTATATAGTGTGAATATTGAGTTTGTTTATATAGAGTTTCGAGTTTGAGTTCATAGTTTATTTAGCGTCTATGTCC
>JAUCMX010000001.1:1920731-1960731 GCA_033459395.1 Hemibagrus guttatus
GGGATGGGTAGAAGAAGGGAAACAAATGGAAAGGAATTAGCGTAGCTGCTGTTCATAATATTAGCAGGCACTAGATGATGACGTGCATTTAATCAGATGTATTGGAGCACAAAGTTATGGGATGTATTAGGTGTATGCCTGGCTAAAGAGATATGTCTTTAGTCTACGTTTGAACTGGGAGACTGTGTCTGAGCCCCGAACACTGTCAGGAAGACTGTTCCAAAGTTTAGGAGCTAAATACGAAAAAGCTCTACCCCCTTTCGTAGACTTTGATATTCTGGGAACTTTCCAGGGAAGTCCGGAGTTTCGAGATCTTAAGGAGCGTGATGGATTGTAACGTGTTAGAAGACCTATAACACAGGTTGTGTGTGTGTGAGGGTTGTGTGTGAGGGTGTGTGAGGGTTGTGTGTGAGGATTGTGTGTGTGAGGGTGTTTGTGAGGGTGTGTGTGTGTGTGAGGATGTGTGTGACGGTTGTGTGTGAGGGTTGTGTGTGTGAGGGTGTGTGTGTGAGGGTTGTGTGTGTGAGGGTGTGTGTGTGAGGGTGTGTGTGTGAGGGGTGTGTGTGTGAGGATTGTGTGTGTGAGGGTTGTGTGTGAGGGTTGAGTGTGTGAGGGTTGTGTGTGTGAGGGGTGTGTGTGTGAGGATTGTGTGTGTGAGGGTTGTGTGTGAGGGTTGTGTGTGAGGGTTGAGTGTGTGAGGGTTGTGTGTGTGAGGATTGTGTGTGTGAGGGTTGTGTGTGTGTTGTGTGTGAGGGTGTGTCTGTGAGGTGTGAGGGTTGTGTGTGAGGGTTGTGTGTGTGAGGTTGTGTGTGTGTGTGTGTGTGTGTGTGTGTGAGGGTGTGTCTGTGAGGGTAGGGTTTGTGTGTGAGGGTTGTGTGTGAGGGTTGTGTGTGTGAGGATTGTGTGTGTGAGGATTGTGTGTGTGAGGGTTGTGTGGGGGAGGGTTGTGTGTGTGAGGATTGTGTGTGTGAGGGTTGTGTGTGTGTTGTGTGTGAGGGTGTGTCTGTGAGGTGTGAGGGTTGTGTGTGAGGATTGTGTGTGTGAGGGTGTGTGTGTGAGGGTTGTGTGTGTGTGTGTGTGTGAGGGTGTGTCTGTGAGGTGTGAGGGTTGTGTGTGAGGGTTGTGTGTGAGGGTTGTGTGTGTGAGGATTGTGTGTGTGAGGGTTGTGTGTGTGAGGGTTGTGTGTGTGTGTGTGTGAGGGTTGTGTGTGTGGTGGGGGATTGTGTGTGTGAGGATTGTGTGTGTGAGGGTGTGTGGGGGTGTGTGTGTGTGTGTGAGGGTGTGTGTGTGAGGTGTGAGGGTTGTGTGTGAGGGTTGTGTGTGTGTAGGGTGTGTGTGTGAGGATTGTTTGTGTGGGTTGTGTGTGTGTGTGTGTGTGTGTGTGTGTGTGTGTGTGTGTGTGTGTGAGGGTGTGTGTGTGAGGTGTGAGGGTTGTGTGTGTGAGGATTGTGTGTGAGGGTTGTGTGTGTGAGGGTGTGTGTGAGGTGTGAGGGTTGTGTGTGTGAGGGTGTGTGTGAGGTGCGAGGGTTGTGTGTGTGAGGGTGTATGTGTGAGGGTGTGTGTGAGGTGTGAGGGTTGTGTGTGTGGGTTGTGTGTGTGAGTGTGTGTGTGAGGGTTGTGTGTGTGAGGGTGTATGTGTGAGGGTGTGTGTGAGGTGTGAGGGTTGTGTGTGTGAGGGTTGTGTATGAGTTCTGTGTTTAATTCAATGAAACCTGGCAACCCTCTTCTACTGACCTTCTTCAAAACATAAATACTTCAGATGTTGATGCTCTTCTGAACAGTGCGACGTGTTCCTTTTAATCCAGCATGAGCGCTCAGAACCCTCAGAACCGCAGAAGACAAACAGAGCCATTAAACTCTAAACATGTGTGTGTGTGTGTGTGTGTGTGAGAGTGTGTGTGTGTGAGAGTGTGTGAGAGAGAGGAGGGATTTCCTCTGGTTTCCCTCACGTCAGGTCGGCGTGTTGGACGTTCTGGTGGTTTTATTGCTGCCAGATCAGAGCGGAACGCTGTGCAGATATTAAAGTAGATCGGACCTGTGGCAGAACTTCAGGCGCAGAAGCAATTTATTTTCCATCAGTCTGAGCCTGGACACGGACTATATCTCCACTTGAAAAGCTCCTGAGGCTAATTTTGAGGATTCAGAACATGATACGCTAAATTAAGTACTTATTATATACGCATTACGAGCAGCAAAGTGATCATTATACACGTATTAAGCACACAGCGGCTGTACAGTCCAACACACCCTATCACATATCTCCTTCACGTGATTAATACGCGCCGCTTCAGAACCCTCGCTAACGACACTGCGGCAGGAAAAAGAGGCGTGCTTCTCGTTACGGTGCAGATTCGTTAAAGATAAAAACACAAACACGGGCAGAAGTGTGTAACAGGTTCTTCTGAGGATTCCCGTGGTTCAGACGAGCACATCTGCCTGAATACAGCTGTTCTGATCTTAATGTGTGAATCAGTGGGCGGAGTCAAGGCTAATAGAGTAATATATCTGATACTGTATGTGGAAATGAATTCTGTGTGAGGGCTGTGTGTGTGAGGATGTGTGTGTGATGGTTGTGTGTGTGTGAGAATGTGTGTGTGAGGGTGTGTGTGTGTGAGGATGTGTGTGTGAGGGTGTGTGTGTGATGGTTGTGTGTGTATGAGGGTGTGGGGGGGTTTTTTTTGTGAGGTTGTGTTTGGGGGAAATGGTTGTGTGTGTGTGTGTGAGGATGTGTGTGTGAGGGTGTGTGTGTGTGAGGAATGCTGTGTGTGAGGGTGTGTGTGGTGTGGGGGAGGGTTGTGTGTGGGGATGTGTGTGTGAGGGGGTGTGTGTGAGGGTGTGTGTGTGAGGGTTGTGTGTGAGGATGTGTGTGTGAGAGTGCGTGTGTGTGAGGGTGTGTGTGTGAGGGTTGTGTGTGAGGATGTGTGTGTGAGAGTGCGTGTGTGTGAGGGTGTGTGTGTGAGGGTTGTGTGTGAGGGATGTGTGTGTAGTGGGGCGTGTTTGAGGGTCTTTGTGTTCTAGGATGTTTGTGTTTTGGGGGTTTGTGTGTTTAAAATCCTTTGTTGGCATAAAATTTGAATGAATTGAATTAGTTTTGATCAGACTAAAAGCAGGAAGTAGGACAGAGCTGCAGCGGTGGAGGGCAGCTGCGCTGTCTCGCCTCCAAAACCGGGTTCTTTATTCCTCTCTGCTGGGGTTCTCCTCTGGGGTTCCCCTCTGGGGTTCTCCTCTGGGGTTCCCCTCTGGGGTTCTCGCACCGGACAGAAGGAGGAGAGGAAGAGGAGCATCTCTGACAGGACAGGACGCCGAGTCAGCAGTTACACAACCGTGTGGAAACGGCAGCTCCAGGTCTGAGTCAGCACGAGGAGATAGACTACAACCCCGAGACACTGACAGAAAACACCATCTGATTCTGGACAAACAAACAAACAAACAAACAAACAAACAAATAAATAAACTTCATAAAACTCAACGGTTGCTTCAAATCATTAAAAAAATTTTCTTCCTTTATCCATTAATTTTTTCCTTCCCTCCTTTCTTCCTTCCTTCCTTTTCCTTCCTTCCTTCCTTCTTTCCTTCATTTTTCTTTCCTTCCTTCCTTCCTTCCTTCCTTCCTTCCTTCCTTTTTTTTCCTTCCTTCCTTTTTTTCCTTCCTTCCTTCCTTCCTTCCTTCCTTCCTTCCTTCTTTTTTCCTTCCTTCCTTCCTTCCTTCCTTCCTTCCTTCCTTTTTTCCTTCCTTCCTTCCTTCCTTCATTTTTCTTTCCTTCCTTCCTTCCTTCCTTCCTTCCTTCCTTCCTTCCTTCCTTCCTTCTTTCCTTCATTCCTTCATTCCTTCCTTCCTTCCTTCCTTCCTTCCTTCCTTCCTTCCTTCCTTCCTTCCTTCATTTTTACTTCCTTCCTTCATTTTTCCTTCCTTCCTTCCTTCCTTCCTTCCTTCTTTCCTTCATTCCTTCTTTCCTTCCTTCCTTCCTTCCTTCCTTCCTTCCTTCATTTTTCCTTCCTTCCTTCATTTTTCCTTCCTTCCTTCCTTCCTTCCTTCCTTCCTTCATTCCTTCCTTCCTTCCTTCCTTCCTTCCTTCCTTCCTTCCTTCCTTCATTTTTCCTTCCTTCCTTCCTTCCTTCCTTCCTTCCTTCCTTCCTTCCTTCCTTCCTTCCTTCCTTCATTTTTACTTCCTTCCTTCATTTTTCCTTCCTTCCTTCCTTCCTTCCTTCCTTCCTTCCTTCCTTCCTTCCTTCCTTCCTTCTTTCCTTCATTCCTTCTTTCCTTCCTTCCTTCCTTCCCTTTCCCTTTCCCTTTCCCTTTCCCCATTTTTCCTTCCTTCCTTCCTTCCTTCCTTCCTTCCTTCCTTCTTTCCTTCCTTCCTTCCTTCCTTCCTTCCTTTTTTCCCTTTCCCTTTCCCTTTCCCTTTCCCTTTCCCTTTCCCTTTCCCCCATTTTCACACTTTCTTACATTTGTTCTTTCTTTGTTTATTTTTTAAAGCACCTTTGTGTTTGTTTTAGTTTTGTCTCAGAGCAGCAGTGGGAATGTAGCAGAGTGTAAATTTCGTCATGTTAGAGAGACTCAGTGTTTAATCTGTTCTTTTTTCTTCCTGCTCACTCACTTTAACCTCACATGCTCCCGATTCTACAGCTAATGAAGCGTGTGGAGTTTCTCTCACTTCTCTCTTCACTTCCTGCTCAGATTTCCTCTTACACACCAAACACACACTCACTGTCTGGGTGCAGTGTGGAGGCAGTGTGTGTGTGTGTGTGTGTGTGTGTAGGGTAGATGCAGTATGAGTATAGTATGTGCATTGCGGGTGTGTTGTGTGTGTGTAGAGTGAGTGTGAAGTGTGTGTGTGTTAATGTGAGTCTGATTTCTGAGGTCTGGACTCACACTGTCACACACTCTGGTGTTGAACTCCAGTGAGCTTCTGTAATGAAGATGAAGAAAAAAGCCGTTAGCAGAGATCAGGGGTCACTTCGGGCCGAGTCGCCGGTCCGAGCAGCAGCCTGGAGGCGGGTCAGGACATGATATCTCTCTCTCTCTGACGCTGAGGAATGAAGTGTGATGACAAACTGGCCATGTTTTCAGTGACCGACTCGGTGAAGTGAGTGAAGACCACAGCGTGAGAGGCGTTTTTTTTTTCTGAGAAAGATGAGGATGAAGTGAGGCATCGCCACGGAAACACGAGGAAGGCGCTAAGTAGGACGTGCGCTGGCTGCGTGGGAGAGAGACAGAGAGAGATAAACGGAGAGATAACTGAGCGAGAGAGTGGGAGGAAATGATGGGATGGAGGAGTGCAGTGGAAGCACTTTCTCTTTTTTTTTTTTTTTTTTTCCGTGATTCGGAAGTGCATGAATGGGAAAGTTTCTCTCTGCTGAGAATTCCCCGCGTTCCGGAGTCTTAGTGCCGCTCTTCATCATCCTCTTCTCAGTGCTACAGCTTCACCTCTGACTGTTACAGAGCACTGACACTGGAGACTCCTTCCATAAACCTCTCCTTACTTCAACATCTACACCAGTCCCTGTGAATGAGCGGTTGCTATGGAAACGATAAGAGTGACGCATTAATATAAATTTGAGTTAGAGCCGTGTGGTGTGTGTGTGTGTGTGTGTGTGTGTGCATGTATGCGTGTGTGTGTGTGTCTGTCTGTATGTCTTTAAGCTTGTGAGTGTGTGTGTGTGTGTGTGTGTGTGTGTGTGTGTGTGTGTTCCCTCCTCACACCCCGAGACAGACTCCAGCTCTTCCTATTATGTCACAACAGCAGAAGCTCACAGTGTTTATTCCGTGCTCATGAGCGCATTTATAAGCTGTTATAGCGACTCTTACCATAAAGCTGTGGAGTGTTTTATAAGGGAATTAACGGTGTGTGTATCGGAGCAGGAATATAAGCTGTAGCTCCTTCACTGGGACTCCGTGTCCGTTGCCATGGGAACAGTTTGCTGTATCTTTTGCAAAGTCAATGTTTGTGCGTTTGTCTGTTTGTTTTTTGTTTCGGTGGGTTTAGTGGTCTCCGATGGCTTCTTTACTGTTTTGTTGGGATATAAATAAGGTTCGTTTTCCTCCTGAGAGCTGAGCGCAGTCTCAAACACACACACACACACACACACGCACACACACACACACACACAAACACACACCTGGAGCTCCAACACTTTACTGCTCACTGATTACATCTGTTTACTCAGGACTCATGAAACTCCGTCGCTGTTCTCGGGGACGATGGAGTCTTAGTGGACGTGTTGTGGTTTCTATGGTAACGGCTCATTCACGGGGACTCGGCGGTGGATTTTCTCTTTCTGTTCTGGAAGGAGTTTCCAGTGTCAGAGGTTGCAGCGTGAAAAACGAGGCTGCTTAATAGATGCATAATGACCGTGATTTGTTAATAAATGAGATCTTTGCTGAAACAGGAAGTGCTGCTGTAGGAAAAAAAACTTCCTCGTGTGTGTATCACTTCACACTGGTGTGGATTGTTTTCCTGTAACTGCACATCCTGTTGTTGTGTTGCTTTTTATTCAGTCGTTCAGTGTGTGAGATAATTGTTATTCTTAAACGTTGACGTAGACATGAGCAGAGTCGTACATGATGCTCAGGAATGGATGGAAACTGTGCTACAGTCAGATTCATGGGTTCTCACGCTCAGCGTTTAGCACGGCGGTTGTTTCCGCGGACGCAAATCGGCCACCGGAGACGTGACACGACGTTCCCACGGCTTTAAATAACAGCCTGCTGTATTCCCCGTTTATCCGAGCTTGGGTCCGTATTCCCGCCAAATGATAAATGGCACCTGGAATTTAATTAGAGCTAAGGGAAAAGAAAGTAGCTGGACGAATCTCCATCTCCATATAAATCAGAGGTACGGCTCGGATCGGCTCGGCTCGGCGCGTCGCGGAGGGATCCGTCTCCGTATTCCGAGCGGTGTGATGTCTCTGTCAGGCGGCGATTCCTCGGATCTCTGCTCAGGGAATTGCTCGTCTGTATGCAGGTCATTTTGTAGAGCGATGGGAACTTGAGCTGAACAGACCGGCACACTGTGTAGCGCTGTAGCGACTTCTCCTCCTACCAGTGCTGCGCGATTTAGAGCTAATCCTGCTGAAATGTAATAGTGTTTAATATCTGTGGAGGAATTAGACAGGAAGTGGACGTTAAAAAAGTCATTGTTCCAATATGTCTTCAGAAACGATGTTGTAATGCAAAGTCTGTTCTGTTCTTTATCTCCCCTAATTGGCCCAGTGACTCTCATAAGCACATCATGACCATTTTAGACCATTTAGGGATTTAAAGTGTCGCCGAAATAAAGAAATACCGACGCCTCTGGACGCCTTGTGATTCTCTCGACTCGTGTTAAGCGTTTCGATTAAATCAGAGCCGGCGAGAAAACGCCAATATGCCTGCAATTATATAGACAGCTATATGAGACAGGTGGCGTAATCACGACGTAATTACACGAAAAAAAAATGGGCTTCGTTATGGAGAAAGCAGCAGGAGGCTGAGTGAAGTGGAATCCTGCGGTGTATTAGAAAGAAAGTGGTGGTCAGAGGAGGAAGTCAGCAGCTCAGTGATGTCCAGATCAGCAAGAAAGTTTTCCCTGTTAGGCAGAGACAACACTTCTAAATAAAATCTCATCAGTTTATAGAGTACTGAAGTTTACAGAGTACTGAAATTTACAGAATACAGAAGTTTACAGAATACTGAGTGTAAAGAGTACTGAAGTTAACAGAACACTGAAGTTTACAGATCATTGAAGTGTACAAAGTACTGAAGTTTACAGAATACTGAACTGTACAGAATACTGAAGTGTGAAGAGTACTAAAGTTTATAGAATACCGACGTGTAGAGTATTGAAATTTATAGAATACTGAAATTTATAGATTACTGAAGTGTACAAAGTACTAAAAGTTAATGAATATTAAACTGTACAGAGTACTAGAGTTTACAGAATACTGAAATTTACAAAATAATGACATTTACAGGATACTGAAGTTTATAGATTAATGAACTGTTTAAAGTACTGACATTTACAGAATTTTGAAGGGTAGAGAGAACTGAAGTTTAAAGAATATTGAACTGTATGGACTGTACTGTACAGAGTACTGAAGTTTACAGAGTACTGAAGTTTATAGAGTACTGAAGTTTACAGAATATTAAAATGTAAAGAATACTAAAGTTTACAGAATTCTGAAGTTTACAGAATTCCGAATTTTACAGAGTACTGAAGTTTACAGAATATTAAAGTGTAAAGAATACTAAAGTTTACAGAATTCTGAAGTTTATAGAGTACTGAAGTATACAGAGTACTGAAGTTTACAGAATATTAAAATGTAAAGAATTCTAAAGTTTACAGAATTCCGAAGTTTACAGAGTATTGAAGTTTATAGAGTACTAAAGTTTACAGAATATTAAAATGTAAAGAATACTGAAGTCTAAAAAATTCTGAAGTTTACAGAGTACTAAAGTTTACAGAGTACTGAAGTTTATAGAATACAGAATACAGAATTTTATAGAGTACTGAAGTTTACAGAATATTAAAGTGTAAATAATACTAAAGTTTACAGAATTCCGAATTTTACAGAGTACTGAAGTTTACAGAATATTAAAGTGTAAATAATACTAAAGTTTACAGAATTCCGAATTTTACAGAGTACTGAAGTTTACAGAATATTAAAGTGTAAATAATACTAAAGTTTACAGAATTCTGAAGTTTATAGAGTACTGAAGTATACAGAGTACTGAAGTTTACAGAATATTAAAATGTAAAGAATACTAAAGTTTACAGAATTCCGAAGTTTACAGAATTCCGAATTTTACAGAGTACTGAAGTTTACAGAATATTAAAGTGTAAAGAATACTGAAGTCTACAGAATTCTGAAGTTTACAGAGTACTGAAGTTTACAGAATTCCAAATTTTATAGAGTACTAAAGTTTACAGAATATTAAAGTGTAAATAATACTAAAGTTTACAGAATTCTGAAGTTTATAGAGTACTGAAGTTTATAGAGTACTAAAGTTTACAGAATATTAAAATGTAAAGAATACTAAAGTTTACAGAATTCTGAAGTTTATAGAGTACTGAAGTTTATAGAGTACTAAAGTTTACAGAATTCTGAAGTTTACAGAGTACTGAAGTTTATAGAGTACTAAAGTTTACAGAATATTAAAATGTAAAGAATACTAAAGTTTACAGAATTCCGAAGTTTACAGAGTACTGAAGTTTATAGAGTACTAAAGTTTATAGAGTACTAAAGTTTACAGAATTCCGAAGTTTATAGAGTACTGAAGTTTATAGAGTACTGAAGTTTACAGAATATTAAAATGTAAAGAATACTAAAGTTTACAGAATTCCGAAGTTTACAGAGTACTGAAGTTTATAGAGTACTGAAGTTTACAGAATATTAAAATGTAAAGAATACTGAAGTCTAAAAAATTCTGAAGTTTACAGAGTACTAAAGTTTACAGAGTACTGGAGTTTATAGAATACTTAAGTTTACAGAATACAGAATTTTATAGAGTACTGAAGTTTACAGAATATTAAAATGGGTACTGAAGTTTACTCACCATACTTTATCATTGGCATGTGATGTTTTTGTCCTGATCTTTTAAAGACACAAATGACCTTTTGCAGCTTTGCTGAGGTTCAGAAAGCATGAAGTGAATGAAAGGGAGTGGGTTAAACAAAAAGAATAACACAAAAGCAGAGCAATGATTAACAATCTAACAATCAAGCAAATAAACAAACAAACAAACAAAAAAATTATATTTTAGACATTTTAGATATATTCTCAGAAAATCTTTTGACGGAATTCTGAATAGATCCAGCTGATGTAGCGGATGTTAAATATAAACATGTCTAAATTTAGCTAATTGGTATCGCACAAGCCTGATTTAAGTTCACTTCACGTGCAGAGCTTTGAAATGATTTAAGCTAAAATAAATAACTGGAGCGTCTGTGTTTATTTTTCCGTTTATTTTATGCACTGCTCTGGATACAGATGTGTATAGTTTCAGTACTGACTCATCGTCATGAACAGAGGTTTATTCTCATTTACAGTGCTGACGGAAAAAGACGCAGTCCTGTGCATTGACCTTTCCTTTCATTACACACCCTATAGTTTCCCCTTTAACCACATATCATCACCATCTGGCCTTTATTGCGGGGTTTTTTTTACCCCCAGATGTAATAGTCTGGCTAATGATAATGATGTCACTGCACATGTTTTCCTCTCCGGCGTGTCGGCTGGGCCTGAGGTGATGTTCTGTTTTTCATGATCTCTCCTCGGATTTCAGTACAAAAGGTCAGAGCTACGGCCTGACGCTGGTCCTGCTAAATGAGAGCGCTATTGAAATGAGGTGGAAAGATCCAGAAAGGTCAAACAGCTGTCAGAGGCGCTAGAAAGCAGGGCAGATGTGTGACACTCGCCATTAATCAGCAACGTGAGACATCGGATAAACCTGTTAGCGTTAAAGAGTTAGACTTTTTTTTTACTCCCACCGTGTCGGAGAGTCTCGTCTCGGGCAATTTGGTTCTGTTATTAGAAAGAAAAGATGGTACGGATGCTTCTATTCCATTAATCCAGCTCATGGTCGGTGTGTTAAAAGGAGTCTTAAGAAGTCTTGTGTAACGTCTTTGTGAAGGCTCACGGGAGGTTTTAGTGAAATGGGATGAAATGGATGGAGAGAGTTAGGCAGATTTCAAAGAAAAGGAAGAATAATGAGGCCATTAGTTCTTTCACCTCACATGGGTCCAAAGACGCTGTTTTTATCCCTCACACACACACACACAAACACACTTATTTTGATCAAGCTGTTTACTCTGCTCTGATTAGTTTACAGTGTTTTTTTACTCATCCATTTGCACAGTAACTAAACTTTCTCAGCTATGTCTCTATTAACTTTAGGTCATGTGACTAAACTGCTGCAGCAGGACGAGATCCCCCATTAGCTGCTAATAATTGTGTCTCTTCTAGACTGGACGTGAATGTTCGAGCCATTAGAAGCTTTTCCATGATGATTAATGGTGTGTTGTAGATAATTAGGGATAAGATGTGTAGATAAAACACATCAGTAATGATGAGTTACACATAAACCCTATGCACAAGCTCGTAAAGGACAATGTATGTTAAAAAAACGAAATAACGTGAACAACTAAAGGTTTATGTGACAGACATCTCCGACTCACTTCACCATAATCAAACCAGATCGATTTTAATTAGCATACAGTCACAAATGAATCAAAACGTCACGTGGACCAGAATATCAAAAATGTTATCTTCACCTCATCTGGGCGGCTACTTCAGCAGAAACATCAGTAATAAACTGTAATAACGAGTGGCGTCGCCTCTTCAGAAGCCGTAATTCCGCTTTACCGCTTGAATAAAGTCAATCATAATGTCAAACAACTTTGTCTTACCTCCAGCTGTCAGTGATTCCTATATTGTCCTGTTTTTTTTGTTTTTGTTTTTTTGAGGGGTTTTTTTTCAGCCATTTTTTTTCTATATTTCTATTCTCTAATTTAAATCTCTAATTTATCTATTCTATAGAAAATCTTATTCTTGGTTTTGTTGTTCTAGAATATTTAATCTTTTATATTATTTTTAGATTTTATATTTAGATATTTTATATATTTTTTTCCTAAATCATAATAGTTTTTTTTTCTATTGGATTGAGATTTATTATTATTATTATTATTATTATTATTATTATTATTATTATTATTATTATTAAATCCACTTTAAATATAAATAATGATTAAATAATAGTGACTAAATAAAACTCACAAAATTGCATCTGTGACATTAATTGAATTGTACAATCAGGTCATTAAAACATATTAAAAGTATCAGTAGAAAGAATTTAATAAATAATTATTGTTTATTTAATTATGTAAATATTTATTTATATTTCTGACGCGTCTGGACTCAGCATTTCGGCAGTTTCCCGGTTCTTTCTTGAAATCGAATTGTTGTTTTTTTCCCCGTTTCAGAATGATGCTGAAGCCCGAGACCCGGGAAGCTTCAGGCACATTTTTAAGTGCTGTACATTTATTAAACAGCCGCCGAGCTTTCAGTAAACCTTGTTTTCAGTTTATTTTCTTCTCCTATCTGATTAAACTTATCAGTCTTTGAAGTGAAATGAAAAGAAGCTCTTCCTGCAGAGAGCGAGAGAGCGAGAGAGAGCCTCTGTGGCCTACGGGTCAGCTGGAACGCTGAAGGCCAGGTCTCGAGCTACATGCATTATTTAGACTCAGCAGTCCTCAGAGAAACGGCATGAAAAGCCTCGGGCCTGTTTCTTCCTAACGTCGCATTTCATAAGTGCATCATCAGGCCTGCTGCAAGCGCTGTGCAATACGCATCAGAGCGAGAGAGGAGTGCTTATATGGCCGCCGCTTAGGATTCGTTCATTCAGGGTTTATTCAGGATTCATTTAGGATTCAGCCAAGATTTAGTCAGGATTCATTCCTGATTCATTCGGGATTCATAAAGGATTCAGGATTTGATTGATTCATGTTTTATTCTTGATTTATCCAGGATTTAATCCAGGGTTCTGTCAAGATGTAGTCAGGATTCATTCTTAATTTCTTCAGGATTCAATTAATTCAAGGTTCATTCAGGATTCATTCAGAGTTCTTTTAGGATTTATTCAGGCTTTGTTCAGGCTTTATTCCTGACTAATCCAGGATTCATTCATGGGTTTATTCAGGATTTAGTCAAGATTTATTCTTGATTCATTCATGATCCATCCAAGATTCATTCAGGCTTTGTTCTTGATTCATTCAGGGATTATTCAGGGTTCATTCTAGATTTGTTCAGGATTCAGTCAAGATTTAGTCAGGACTCATTTTTAATTTATTCAGGGTTCATTCAGTCTTTATTCTTGATTCAGTCAGGATTCATGTAGGGTTAGTTCAAGGTTCATTCAGGACTCATTCATGATTTATTTTTGATTCATCCAGGATTCATTGTGGGAACATATAGGATTGATTCATGCTTTATTCAGGTTTTATTCTTGATTTATTCATGATTCATTCTGGATTAATTAAGGATTCATTCAGGATTCATTCTGGATTAATTAAGGATTCATTCAGGATTCATTCTGGATTAATTAAGGATTCATTCAGAATTCATTAAGGATTCATTAAGTATTCATTCAGGATTTATTAAGGATTCATTTAGGATTCATGAAGGATTCATTCAGGATTCATTCAGGATTCAGGATACACTATTTTTCCTCTTTCCCCTATGAAGACCTGCACCACCATTGGAGATAGGAAATGAATCAACGCTTTCTGACCAATCAGAATCTGGAGCTCATTAGCGTTGTTGTATAAAGTGCGTTATATAAATAAGCGGTCATCTTGTCGAGCGCTGACCGCATGTCTCCGTGTGTTTTACAGGAGTATCAGATCGACATCATCTTTGCTCAGACGTGGACAGACAGTCGGCTCAGATACAACAGCACCATGAAGATCTTGACTCTGAACAGTAACATGGTGGGACTGATCTGGCTCCCGGACACCATCTTCAGAAACTCCAAGAACGCAGACTCGCACTGGATCACCACGCCCAATCAGCTACTCAGGATATGGAATGATGGGAAAATTCTTTATACACTAAGGTACGTGAGTCTGTGTCCTGCTGCACTGGTTAGAGTTTAAGAAGGAGATGATATCAGCAAGATTTACTCCGAAAATGGTCAGGAATAACTTTTAAAATCATTTTATTAATTTTAAAGTGTGTGTGTTGTGTAAGATCAGTGTTGTGTGTGTTGTATGTGTTGTGTGTTATGTGTGTTGTGTAAGGTCAGTGTTGTGTGTTGTGTGTGTTGTGTGTTATGTGTGTTGTGTAAGGTCAGTGTTGTGTGTTATGTGTGTTGTGTAAGGTCAGTGTTGTGTGCTGTGTGTGTTGTGTGTTATGTGTGTTGTGTAAGGTCAGTGTTGTGTGTGTTGTGTGTTATGTGTGTTGTGTAAGGCCAGTGTTGTGTGTTGTGTGTGTTGTGTGTTATGTGTGTTGTGTAAGGTCAGTGTTGTGTGTGTTGTGTGTTGTATGTGTTGTGTGTGTTGTGTAAGATCAGTGTTGTGTGTGTTGTGTGTTGTATGTGTTGTGTGTTGTATGTGTTGTGTGTGTTGTGTAAGGTCAGTGTTGTGTGTTGTGCGTTATGTGTGTTGTGTAAGGTCAGTGTTGTGTGTGTTGTATGTGTTGTATGTGTTGTGTGTGTTGTGTAAGGTCAGTGTTGTGTGTGTTGTATGTGTTGTGTGTGTTGTGTAAGGTCAGTGTTGTGTGTGTTGTATGTGTTGTATGTGTTGTGTAAGGTCAGTGTTGTGTGTGTTGTATGTGTTGTATGTGTTGTGTAAGGTCAGTGTTGTGTGTGTTGTGTGTGTTGTGTAAGATCAGTGTTGGCAGAAAACTGGACATATCAAGCAGCTGGGATTGGACTGAATGTCGCTGTCCTGTACGTGTGATCATGAAGAGTCTGATGTGTCCAGACCAGACGAGGGCGGGGCTAAATAAAACCATCAAATCACCATCGAGTCACAGACACCAGTACAAATTCACTCCCTGAACTGGGACCTAAAAATAAATGTAATAAATGTTTCAGTCACAGGACTGCTGCTGGGATTTTAGAACAATATTCACCTTTCAGCAGATCTGAAGAGTCTTCCCTTACACATGGAGGTGACAGGATTACTGCAGCCAGGAGAGGAGGGGAACGACAGCAACGAAAGCAGTCTTTAGAAAAGAAAGATAAATCAATTAAAGGAAATACAAATAAATAAATCAATAGAAATTAAGCAAATAAGCAAATAAATAAATGGAAATTAAGTAAGTAAATAAATAAATAAATAGAAATTAAAGTAAATAAATAAATAAATAAATAAATAAATAGAAATTAAGCAAATCTTCTTCTACTTCTTCTTTCGGCTTTTCCCTTCAGGGGTCTCCACAGCGAATCATCTCTCTCCACCTATCCCTATCTTCTGCATCCTCAACACTTGCACCCACTAGCTTCATATCCTCATTAATTCCATCCATATACCTCCTCTTTGGCCTTCCTCTTTGCCTCCTGCCTGGCAGCTCCATGTCCAACATTCTCCTACCAATATACTCACTCTCCCTCCTCTGAACATGTCCAAACCATCTTAATCTGGCCTCCCTAACTTTGTCCCCCAAACGTCCAACATGAGCTGTCCCTCTGATGTACTCGTTCCTAATCCTGTCCAATCTTGTCACTCCCAAAGAGAACCTCAACATCTTCAGCTCTGCTACCTCTAGCTCTGACTCCTGTCTCTTCCTCAGTGACACTGTCTCTAAACCATACAGCATGGCCGCTCTCACCACTGTCCTGTACACCTTCCCCTTGATTCTCGCTGATATTTTCCTCTCACACAGAACTCCCGACACCTTTCTCCACCCATTCCAACCTGCCTGCACTCGCTTCTTTACCTCTTTCCCACACTCTCCATTACTCTGGACTGTTGACCCCAAGTACTTAAACTGCTGTACCTTCTTCACCTCTTCACCCTGTAACCTTACTGTTCCACTTCCCTCCCTTTCATTCACACACATGTACTCAGTCTTACTACGACTGACTTTCATTCCTCTTCTCTCCAGCACAAACCTCCACCTCTCCAGGTTTTCCTCCACCTGCTCCCTGCTCTCACTACAGATCACAATGTCATCTGCAAACATCATTGTCCAAGGAGACTCCTGTCTGACCTCCTCTGACAACTGGTCCATCACTATAGCAAACAGGAAGGGGCTCAGAGCCGATCCCTGATGCAGTCCCACCTCCACTTTGAACTCCTCTGTCTGACCTACAGCACACCTCACCACTGTCCTGCTCCTCTCATACATGTCCTGCACCACTCTGACATACTTCTCTGCTACTCCTGACTTCCTCATACAATACCACAGCTCTTCTCTTGGCACCCTGTCATACGCTTTCTCCAAGTCTACAAACACACAGTGCAACTCCCTCTGACCATCCCTATACTACTGCTGCCTCTCCCAGACACTTCCAGACCTCCACCGGGATGTCGTCAGGACCAACTGCCTTCCCACTTTTCATCCTCTTCAAAGCCTTCCTGACTTCATCCTTTCTAATCTTATCTACTTTCTGTTCCACAGAGTTCACCCCTTCTACTCTTTTTTCCCTCTCATTTTCCTCATTCATCAGCTCCTCAAAGTATTCCTTCCATCTCCTCTGTACACTCTCCTCACTTGTGAGCACCCTTCCATCTCTATCCTTAATAACTCTAACTTGCTGCACATCCTTCCCATCTCGATCCCTCTGCCTAGCTAACCTGTACAAGTCCTTCTCTCCTTCTCTAGTGTCTAACCTAGTGTACAACTCGTCATATGCCTTCTGCTTGGCCTTAGACACCTCCCTCTTCACTCTGTGCTGTAACTCCTTGTATTCCTGTCTATTCTCTTCTGTCCTGTCCATGTCCCACTTCTTCTTGGCTAACCTCTTCCTCTGGATACTATCCTGAACTTCCTCATTCCACCAACAAGTCTCCTTATCTTCTTTCCTCCTTCCAGATGACACACCCAGCACCTTTCTCCCCGTCTCCCTGATCACTTCTGCTGTAGTTTCCCAGTCATCTGGCAGCACTACCTGACCACCCAGAGCCTGCCTCAACTTCTCTCTAAATTCCTCACAACATACCTCCTTTTTCAGCTTCCACCACTTGGTTTTCTTCTCTATCTTTGACCTCTTCGTCTTACAGACCATCAAAGTCATCCTACACACCACCATCCTATGCTGTCTGGCTACACTCTCTCCCACTACCACTTTACAGTCACTAATCTCTTTCAGATTGCCTCTTCTACATAGGATGTAGTCTACCTGTGTTCTCCTACCTCCACTCTTGTAAGTCACTCTATGCTCCTCCCTCTTCTGAAAATAAGTGTTAACCACACCCATGTCCATCCTCTTAGCAAAGTCCACTACCATCTGTCCTTCAAGGTTCCTTTCCTTAACTCCAAACTTGCCCATCACCTCCTCATCACCTGTGTTCCCCTCACCAACATGTCCATTAAAATCCGCTCCTATCACCACTCTCTCACCCGTGGGAATACTCTCCATCACCTCATCTAATTCACTCCAGAATCTCTCTTTCTCCTCTAACTCACAACCTACCTGTGGGGCATAACCACTAACAACATTCAACATCACACCTTCAATCTCTAACTTCAGACTCATCACCCTGTCTGACACTCTCTTCACCTCCAGAACATTCCTCACAAACTCCTCCTTCAGGACCACACCTACCCCATTTCTCTTACTATCCACACCATAATAAAACAGCTTGAATCCTGCTCCTATACTACGAGCCTTGCTACCCTTCCACCTGGTCTCCTGTACACACAGTATATCCACCTTCCTTCTCTCCATCATATCAGCCAGCTCTCTACCTTTCCCTGTCATAGTACCAACATTCAGAGTTCCTATTCTCAGTCCTACACTCTTACCTTTCCTCTTCTCTCTCTGTCTGCGCACTCTCCTCCCTCCTCTACTTCTTCGACCAACAGCAGCCCAATTTCCACCGGCGCCCTGTAGGTCAACGGCGCCGATGGCGGTCGTTGTTAACCCGGGCCTCGACCGAGCCGGTATGAAATTTGTACTGACGATTCGCATGCTTAAATTTGGCAATGTTTTACGCCGGATGCCCTTCCTGACGCAACCCTCTCTATTTATCCGGGCTTGGGACCGGCACAGAAGTCACTGGACTGTGACCCCCATGGATAGATTAAATAGAAATTAAGCAAATAAGCAGATAAATAAATGGAAATTAAATAAATAAATGAATAAATAAATAAATAAATAGAAATTAAGCAAATAAGCAGATAAATAAATGGAAATTAAATAAATAAATAAATAAATAAATAAATGAATAAATAAATAAATAAATAAATAAATAAATAAATAGAAATTAAGCAAATAAGCAGATAAATAAATGGAAAATAAATAAATAAATAAATAAATAAATAAATAAATAAATAAATAAATAGAAATTAAGTAAATAAAAAATGGAAATTAAGCAAATAAATAAATTAATACAGAGTGGCCCGGTGAAGCAACCCAGAAGTTGATTATTTTCCTATATGTTTTATTCCCTTTTTCCACCACAGTCTGTAGGAATAAATGGTTACTATGGAAACATATTAGAGCACATATTAGACCAATTTTGACCAATCAGGAGCCAGAGCTCGTTGGCACGGCGGTGTTGAATAAACACTGTCCTTCTTCTCCCCCGTACTCTCAGAGTTTCAGATCCTCATTCCTGAGCTCAGACCTGGACTCTCGCCTGGACTGGAAATTCTCCCAGCCTGTGAAATGCCACCAGAGTTTACTCCAGTTTCACAAACCACTGAAATTAATATGGAGAGTGGCATTTTACCCCCTTCCCCCGCCGTGCTCTTTCATAATACACCAAATATCACTGCCACAAATCTGAATATTGATAGTGGACAGAGCTGCATATGGAAGCCTGGAGCTAGACTTTGTCCCGGATCTGCCTCGCCCACGGCGCTCGCCTCTAAACCGCGTCTCTGCTCGTCTTCCCACCAAAAGAATTTCTTCATGTGGATCAGGAGAAATCTCTGCCAGTCTCCACCTCCTGCGCTGAATAGACGGCGGCACAGCGAGCCCGACTCCGCCAGAGACGAATTAACTGAGCCGCAATCTTCCAGAAATACATCCTGCACCTGCAGAGCACCGCTTGAAATGTGATTGTCTGTGTTTTCATACAGCTCTGTCGCCGCCGCCTTAACAAAAAACGCTATTTTTGCCTGGGTCTGCCACGAGCTTTTTCGCCAACGCCGTGTTTGAATATTTACTCTTTTGTTAAACAATACTACATCCTCCCAAAGCACCCAAAAAGCATCAAAATAAGGATTTTAGCTCAGCTTGAATCCTAAAAAAAAATTAAAGAATCAACAACAACCACCCCCGGTATAGCTAATCTCTCTGCTAGCAGACAAAAGCAGCACCGCGAGGTTCCTGCTGCTGCACGCTCACAGTGTCTCAGAAACTCTTCTATAAACTATTACGACTTTCTGAGATCTTAGTAACATGGAGTTTGTTTTTCTCACGCATTAACATGCATAATTAGAGTTAAAAGGCTGATGAGCTGCTTGTTTCATTAAATGGATGAAAAACATGTTGTTTGCTGTGATATAAGACGAAAACTACACATTTATGTGTCTCTTAATGCTTCTCAAACATCTGCAAACATCTATAAATGTCTGTAAACATCTATAAACATCTGTAAACATCTGTAAACATCTGTAAACGCCTGTAAACATCTATAAACATCAGTAAACATCTATAAACGTCTGTAATCGTCTATAAACGTCTGTAGACGACTATAAACATCTGTAGACGACTATAAACATCTGTAAAGGTCTGTAAATGTTTGTAAACTTCAATAAACATCTTTAAACATCTGTAAACGTAAGTAAACATCTTTTAAACGTCTGTAAGCATCTATAAACGTCTGTAATCGTCTATAAACATCTGTAGACGACTATAAACATCTATAAATGCCTGTACGTCTCTGTAAACATCTGTAAATGTTTGTAAACTTCTATAAATGTCTTTAAATGTCTGTAAACATCTATAAACATCTGTAAACATCTGTAGACATCTGTAAATCAAACAGCAACCGATCTTCAGGCGACTTCTTGAGCTCGAGAATTTGAGATTTCTCAAGTACTGTATCAGCCGATTCCAAGAGCTAATAAAAAATAACGTTTGTTTAATTCCTCAGCCTCCAAAACCTGTTCATTCCCGATTCCTCTCCTTTAAGACTCGATCATGACTCGATCTCGATCTCAGCTAATAGTGGTCACAGCGAAGTAGCCTAGCATCTCAGAGCCCACATATGTGGAAGAGGGCAGCTAACTCTAACTTCTACATCTGTTACTAGCTGGTGTGTGATACAGAAGACCTGAGTGACCAGCTGTGAAAATCAAGGAAAAGAGTTTATTTTAAAACACATTATCAATCGTTCCTAGCATGCTATCAGCTTTAGCTCAACGTCACAATATTTCCCATCACAGACTACGCGTGGGTCTCTGTTAGCTGTTTTTCATGAAGATTTTGAACGTCACCATTTTACGTGGGTTTGTGATCTACAGAGACGAGGACGAGGAACCCTAAGCGTCTCGCTGTCCTGATTCTCATAACTAGGACAGATCTGAGTTCAGTGACCCCGAACATCTCGGCATCCTCAGATCTCTGCACGCTGACGTGTCTCTGTGAAAGTGGAGCAGGAGTGTGTTCAGTCTCCCACATAACACTGAGATAACAGACAACACGTGTATACCGGACAACTTCCTGTCCGATCCACGCTCGCGTCCCGGTTCAGATTAGATGTCAAATTGTGTATCCGGAGCTGAGGTCTGTGTGCTGGATGGAGCCGTGTGAAAGACTCCTGTCTGATTTTATTCATCTTTATTTATTTATATTTATTTGTTTATGGAGAAATGAGCCAGGGAACATTTAAGCTCACATCTGCCCTCATTAGCAAAACCCACACTTGCATTTTCTCTTATTTTAGAGCTTCAGAAATCCTCCACATTTAGTTGGAATATCGTTCATTTCCTTAAAATAAAAATAAATTAAAAAATAGAAACATAGATAGATAGATAGATAGATAGATAGATAGATAGATAGATAGATAGATAGATAGATAGATAATTGTACGAGCTGATTTACCATCAGAATCTAGTTAGAGTTTCAGTCTTTTTACTTTTTTCACATAGTAATGAATCTGTAAATAGTGGGCGGAGCCAATGTAACGCGATTAATGTATCAACGTCAGTGTCCAACCTTCCAGGATTTGTTTGATTCTGTTTGCTTCTCACGTGCAGCCTCAGATCCAGGGTCTGGTTTGGAAAAGCAGAGGAACCTGATGTGGTTTTCTGTAGATGGAGCTCATCCTCTGGATCTGAAGGTTCAGTGTGTCGAGATGCTTTTCTGCACTCCATGGATATGAAGAGTGATTATTTGAGCGACTGAAGCATTTCCAAAAAATACTCAATCTAACCGTTCCATGGTCCAAGTCACTGAGATCTGATTTCTTCATCATTCTGATCTTGGATGTGAACATTACCTGAAGCTCTTCTGTGAAGATGTTCTGCGACAGGAAATGAAGGAACATGATGGTGGCTACAGTAACTCAGCCCCATCACCTCACCCTCTCGCTGCTTATTTTCCTCCGGCTGCACCACCCACAGTGAAATGACAGTGATGAATGACTCAGGAGGGTTTAATAAATCAGATTAGATTGGATCAGATGCTTACAGAGCTCTGTGAGCTAGACACCATCATTTAGCAATAACCACAAACCATTTCTTTTAATTACAGCCTGTAAAAGTGAGAGGATTAAAATATCCAGCCAGCAGGAGGTCCAGGAGTCTCTGAGATTGGAAATATCTCGTGTTCTGGAGGTTCAGCACTGATGCCTTCAGTGTTTCATGCAGTGGCTCAAAAATCTGTTTTAATAAAACGCAGAATAAAGCAACAGGCTGCTCGAAAAAAAATGGCCACAAGTATCAAATCAATGAAGTCAGCTTTCAGTAAAAAAAAAAAAAAAAAAAAAGTATTACTAACGTTATTTACTATGAAGTTTCTGAACAGTAAGCTTTGGTTGCTAGGCAACCGAATAGAATGTCCTGGTTACAGGTCCACGTTCGTGTTAATCAGCACCTAGTGTTCAGTATATTCATTATTCAGTGGAATGTTGTTGATTCACGATCTTCATCTTTCATCTGTTATCATGATGCGTCACAGGTTTGCGTTTAAAATGATGTTTAATAATAAAGCTCCGCCGCAGCAGCAGAACAAACACAATTACTTTATAACACAGTGACTAATCCCTCATTAACGTTTCTCTCCACGTTCTCTGGATTTAACACTTTGGTGAAATTCATTTTAATCTTTCCTCAGTCGCATTGTACACCGCGACATCCCGAAGACTTTATGCATTTTTTTATTAATTACTGAACAAAGTCATTTTGAACCATTTGCTAGACCTACGTTTAATGTCTGCGCTAATAATCAACATGCTAGTTCCTGTTTTCGCTTCCATTACAACAGCTGTAACAATTCTCTCAGCAGCTTCTCTGGATTTCTCTCTCATGGAGTTTAAACCCACGGAGAAACTGCATGAAGCACACACACACTTGTACAAATAAAAAAAATAAATAAAACAACATGGAAAATATAATTCGACTGAATTCCCAGCTGGAAAATTCCCGGCTAACATCCAGCTAGCATGAGCTCATGGGCTGTGTTTGTGTTATTTATCACCTAAATGAGGATGAGGTTCCCTCCTAAACCTGGTTCCTCTCAAGGTTTCTTCCTCATATCATCTCAGGGAGTTTTCCCTCACCACCATCATCTCAGGCTTCTCATTAGGGATGAATAATAACTTCATTTTAAACTTTATCATTTTTTCTATACTTCTCTAAAGCTGCTTTGAGACAATGTCCATTGTTAAAAGCGCTGTACAAATACATTTAATTGAAAAATGATGAAAATGTGATTGTGTCTTTCTCTTTGTGAATGGAATCTCATCGCTAATCTCAAAGAAAAAACTCGCACAGATCTTCGTAACGTGTTTATGAACTTCAGAGGCAGACGCGATCTTTATCCGAACTTTACGTCCACGAGTTTAGATCAGAACTCGATGATATTCAGCACAAGCACAAGGTTGGCGAAGTCTTGCCAAGAAGCTAGCCTTACTTCCTGAGCATTAGCATTGTTTCTTTGACTGTGAATTGTAGAATGTGTTAATAATCCCCATGGATCCTTCTGACCAATCAGAATCCACAATCCTTGCTGTGAAGAAGCGTGCATTCGTGCTCTGGCGTCTTTCGCACGTGCGAGGCGTTACTTCCGTCTGCTTTCGCACACCTCCGGCTCTCGCGGTTGTCAGACTGAATGAGACTTCGCTTCTGTTTGTCTGCTTCAGTTGTTGGATGAATGATAATGAGCGGGAGTTTGGAAATGTTCTAATCCTCAGAGAACTGATCGTTATGTAATAAATTAGTGATGCCGTAATGTGGGATTAAAGCTGATTTAAATGGACGCAAACATCTGCTCAGGAATTTTGCTTTTTTATTGTGTTTTTTTTTCCTTCTATGTTTTCATTTCTCTCGCTGGTGTCCGTGTTTCCTGACAGACTGACGATAAACGCTGAGTGTCAGCTGCAGCTCCATAACTTCCCCATGGATGAACACTCCTGCCCACTCATCTTCTCCAGCTGTGAGTGTCCACACACACACACACACACACACACACACAGACACAGTAAAACTCTCTGAACCAGCCAGTCTAACAGTCTACTCTTCTCTCCAGCCCGGCTTTTAAAAATAAAAATAAATACGTCTCACCATTATTCAACAATCAGACTACTTAAACATGTTATAAGCTCTTTATGAACAGATTTAATTCTGCTGATGTTTAAGGTGATTTATCCTTGTAGATGGGCGTGTCTCAGTGATGTACATCATCACTGCTCATTATTACATCCATGTATAACACACACACACACACACACACACACACACCTCATTTTAATAGAATTTCTAAGCGCTCGTTATTGTAGGTCACATGACCATAACGTATGTAGCTGTACCTGAGGAGCATCCCTAAACCTCATTTCCTTCAGGATATGACCGAATCTTTACCAAAAACCCGTTCGTTAACATTCCGTCGCGAAGTCTTGCCAACTATTTAGCGTAAAATTCCTCAGAATTGTTATTTTTCTCCACCGTTTCAGACGATTGGTTTTGGTGAACATTTATTACTTTTTATTTTAAGTTAAATTAAGTTGTCTTTAATTGTCACATATACGTTACTGCACAGTGAAATTCTTTCTTCACGTATCCCATCCTTGGAGGTTGGGGTCAGAGCACAGGGTCAGTCATGATGCAGCACCCCTGGAGCAGGGTAGGGTTAGAGGCCTTGTTTAAGGGCCCAACGGTGGCGGCTTGAACCTAGATCTTCTGGTCAACGACCCAGAGCCTTGACCCCTTGAGCTACCACTGCCCCATTCATTTATTCTGGACTTGATAATAAGCAGCATGGATTGTCCCCAACCTTCTGAGCTATTGGAATCCTGTATGGTTCAGTGAGGACGTGCGAGTTTCTGCTTTGCACAGCTTTCACATTTCTTCTTCTGATTTTCAAAAATTTTACAGTTTCTTACTTCTGCACTTCCGGCTTTCGGTTTCATTTTGGAAAAGAACTCACGCAGTTATAATCCTCAGAGGAAAGGAAACATATTTTTCGGACCCTCAAGGATTTCGTGATGTTGCGATCAGAGGAATTAATGCAAACTCTGATATTCTGAGGATCTTGAAACTTCTGAAGATGATGCAGATTTGGGCCGAGACACGTCACATGGCATCATCACATCACGCATTCAGCCCAATAGAGTCCTCTATTCCAAATAAAGCAAGATGTTTCTAGATGATTTAATGATGTTGGTGTTTGATGTCAGCGTACAAATGAAACGGTTTTAACGCCTTGATCTAAAAATATCCTCCCTGATTTCCCTGTGAGCTCCAGGAGAGTCTTGGGAAAGCCGTGCAGAATAAACGTGGACAGAGATATCGGTCTTGTGCTCGGTGCCGAACCCGTGGAGACGGGCCTCATTACACAGGCGCTGAGAAACACACGGAGATCCGAACGGATCCGCTTTTCTTCATCGTCTCTCGAGCTGAAAGAAAGTGGCAGACGAAGACCTACAGCATTTCCTGAACCTGTCTGGAATACAGAAGAGAGAGAGTGGGGGGGGGGGGGGTAGAGGAAAAGAGAGAGAGAGAGACAGGGAGAGAAAGGAGGAGAGGGAGGGAGTGAGAGAGAGGGAGAGAGAGAGTGAGTGAGAGAGAGGGGGGGAGAAAGAGAGAGAGTGAGAGAAAGAGCAGGAGAGGGAGAAAGAGAGAGGGTAGAGGAAGAGAGAGAAACAGAGAGTGTGAGCGAGGGGGGGAGAAGGAGAGAGAGAGAGACAGAGAGAAAGGAGGAGAGGGGGAGTGAGAGAGAGACAGAGTAAGAGGGAGGACGTGAGAGAGAGAAAGGGGGAGAGAGAGTGAAAGTGAGAAAGTGAGAGAGAGAGAGACAGAGTAAGATGGAGGACGTGAGAGAGAGAAAGGGGGAGAGAGAGTGAGAGTGAGAGAGGGAGAGAGAGGATATGAGGGGAGAGAAAGGGGGAGAGAGAGAGAGCGAGTGAGTGAGAGAGAGAGAGAGGACATGAGAGAGAGAGAGAGAGAGAGACAGAGAGAGAAAGGAGGAGAGGGGGAGTGGAGAGAGAGAGAGAGAGAGAGAGAGAGACAGAGTAAGAGAGAGAACGTGAGAGAGAGAAAGGGGGAGAGAGAGTGAGAGAGGGAGAGAGACAGAGTGAGAGAGAGGATATGAGAGAGAGAGAGGACGAGAGAGAGGAGGAAAATGTTAAATGGTCCTTTAGGCATTGCAGCATCTCCCAGGTGACGACCCCTTGCTGTTTTCTTTCCAGAAAATTCAGAAAGCTGCTTTTTAAATAAAAGAGTGAAATGTAAATGAAGCTCAGCGTCCACTTGTGTGGAAACTGTAAATCAGCTCCTCCTGCTCCACTCCACGTGTCCAGGTAATGGTTTATATAACAATCTGATCTCCATCCTGAGAGGAACGCCGGCCAAACGGACCGCTTTAATATTTCACACGTTACTGCAGAGGAAAATAGTTCTCAGGAAGAGATCAGAGAAAGAGGATAAGCAGAGCAGTCGCTGTTCACTGTCACTTTTACTGAGCTTTTTCAATCTTCTTATACCGCCGAGGTGTGGAGCTTCTCATCTCCAGTTTCTCATTTCATCTCCAGTTTCTCATCTATCTCCAGCTTCTCATTCTCATCTCCAGTTCTTATTATCATCTCCAGCTTCTCATTCTCATCTCAGTTTCTTATCATCTCCAGTTTCTCATTCTCATCTCCAGCTTCTCATTCTCATCTCCAGTTTCTCATTCTCATCTCCAGTTCTCATTCTCATCTCCAGTTCTATTTCATCTCCAGTCTATTATCATCTCCAGCTTCTCATTCTCATCTCCAGTTCTTATTATATCTCCAGTTTCTCATTCTCATCTCAGTTTCTTATTTTATCTCCAGTTTCTCATTCTATTCCAGCTTCTATTCTCATCTCCAGCTCTCATTCTCATCTCCAGCTTCTTATTTCATCTCCAGCTCTCATTCTCATCTCCAGTTTCTTATTATATCTCCAGTTTCTCATTCTCATCTCCAGTTTCTTATTATCATCTCCAGCTTCTCATTCTCATCTCCAGCTTCTTATTATCATCTCCAGCTTCTCATTCTCATCTAGCCAGAGCTTTCTTATTATTATCTCCAGTTTCTCATTCTTATCTCCAGTTTCTCATTTCATCTCCAGCATCTCATTCTCATCTCCAGCTTCTTATTTCATCTCCAGCTCTCATTTTCATCTCCAGTTTCTTATTTCATCTCCAGTTTCTCATTCTCATCTCCAGTTTCTTATTATCATCTCCAGCATCTCATTCTCATCTCCAGCTTCTTATTTCATCTCCAGCATCTCATTCTCATCTCCAGCTTCTTATTATCATCTCCAGCTTTCTCATTCTCATCTGCAGTTTCTTATTATTATCTCCAGTTTGTCATTCTCATCTCCAGTTTCTTATTATCATCTCCAGCATCTCATTCTCATCTCCAGCTTCTTATTATCATCTCCAGCATCTCATTCTCATCTCCAGCTTCTTATTATCATCTCCAGCATCTCATTCTCATCTCCAGTTTCTTATTATCATCTCCAGCATCTCATTCTCATCTCCAGCTTCTTATTATCATCTCCAGCATCTCATTCTCATCTCCAGTTTCTTATTATCATCTCCAGCATCTCATTCTCATCTCCAGCTTCTTATTATCATCTCCAGCATCTCATTCTCATCTCCAGCTTCTTATTATCATCTCCAGCATCTCATTCTCATCTCCAGTTTCTTATTATCATCTCCAGCATCTCATTCTCATCTCCAGCTTCTTATTATCATCTCCAGCATCTCATTCTCATCTCCAGCTTCTTATTATCATCTCCAGCATCTCATTCTCATCTCCAGTTTCTCATTCTTATTTTCATCTCCAGTTTCTCATTCTCATCTCCAGTTTCTCATCTCAAGTGTTAGATGATGTAAAAGAGTCTGAAATCTGTGGTCAGTGCTTCTGCTCTGGATGGATGATGAATATTATTTCCAGTCTCGTGTTCCTCTTTCAAAGCTTGCCAGGACTTTTAAAAAATGATGGAAATGATTTTTTTCCCTCCACACTGAGCATGAGTCAGTCTCTGCCACCGGAGAGCCATTAACGGAGAGAATTGCTTCGCCCCACCCTGCTCAGCAGCCTTGACAGGAAGCACATTAAACATCAGGCCACCGATGAATGGACTCCCACTCACACAGCGGCATCTCCTTCCTATAAGAGCCGTGAATGAGAGGAACAGCGAGTCAGAAATTAGCCGCTAGGAGTTACAGCACAGAGCCTTTGATTCGGGAGTAATGCATCCAAATTGTGCATCTCGTCTGAATAATAAGGCGTTTAATATAAATTTGATGGCACGCTTTTGTCTCTTTCTTCGGAATTATACGGAGAACGCTGCCATTTTAAAATATATATATATTAGATTTGTTGAAATTCTTCATGTTCTTTCTAGTGTTTTTTGCTTCGATGCAATTTCTCCTCAGAATTGAGAAAAGTACCACAAATGCTGAGCTGTACCGAAACATCACAGATGTTAGCGCTTTGCAAGGTTTAGCTAGCAAAGAGCACGTTTTCACGTTTTCAGATATCACAGCATTCATCAGAAGGTTGCTCTGAATAATCACAGTGTCTCGGTCAGTATCCACTGTTTATTTGTTTCTGTAATAAACGCAGGGTTAATAAGCTAACTACGTACATGAAACCTGAGTAAACCCAAGCTGCTAATCCCGATAATGCTAGCAGAGAAAAGCAGAGAGATGGGAATTCAGTTCATTTGTGTTGAATCAAAGCCAAATGAGACCAAAGAACATTTGCTGGAGATTATTAATCATGTTTCGGGATGTTCCTATAGACACACAGATCGAAATCTGCGAAGAGACTGATGTAGCTGGAGACAAGTCACTCGTCTGAGCTTCATTTAATAAAACGGCTCTATAAATGACAGGCGAGCTGATTGGTTAGCTCTGATCATGTGACTCTAGGAGAAAAATAAAAACCTTTTCAGAAAGCAGGAACTTTCAGGATAAAGTAAACCCAAGGAACTGAAATATGAGGGCTGTGGAACGCAAGTTACCAACCAACCAAAAATAAATATGGTGCAAAAATAAAAAAACTCTACATATGTCAGTATCTTGCTGGTTAGAGCTCTAGCTTTCCAGAAGAAGCTACATTCCATCACTAAACGTAGCTAAAACCTAGCTACTGGCCCAGCCGTCAAAGACAGTTCACCTCCACAATGCCAGAAGCTCCCTTGCTCACTTCCTTGTTAGTCCACTAGCCTTTTGCTAGTTACCTTAATAAAAGATACCTCTCTTCTACTTCTCTAGCTTACTTCTTATCTTAGCCAGACATACTTCTCCTCTAGCTAGCTTGCTAGTTAATTTCATTACAGGTATATTTATATTTTTTAATTTTTTCTTATTTTACATCAGCAGCAAGTAGCTACGTTCATGTACTAGTAAAAAAAAATGTGCTGCAGTCAAATAGCTGAGTTAATGTGAAGCTAGCGAGTAAAATCAGCAGGAAGTGCGTGATAGCTAGAGTTCATCTAAGAACACTAAGCCCAACCAAAGCTAGCTGGTTGAAGCTAGAGTATCTGCTGCTTCATGGAATTGATTCTGCATGTTTGCTAGCATGTTAACTAAATAAAGCTGCATGCTAGCAGCTATATTCATGTGCTAGTACTGGATAAAATGTATTGTATTCAAATAGCTGTGTTTGTTAGCTAGCGAGTAAAATCAGCAGATAGTTAGCTAGTGTGTTATCTAGAGTTCAGCTCTACGGAGAGATTAATAGTTAGCATTTTTTCCGTAAGGATGTTATTTTGCTCTTGACTTGCTGCAGTGGCTGTAATTGATTTGGTTCTTTGCAGCGTTCAGATTTTCAGCATGTGATTTTTTTGGAAGCTCAGACTCGGGGCTGAATTTGCATATTTGCATATGCATGAAGGTGGCTGTCCTCATTACTGTGTGTGTTATTTGGCAGTCTAGTCTCCAAATATGTGACTAAACAATTCGTCTGTCAGCTCGAGCGCTGGAGAGAAGGGAAAAGTCCGTCCATGCAAACTTCCCGAATCACTTTATTCGCAGAGGAGCTGCGCTCGGAGCCGGGATTTTCTCTTCTTCTTCTTCTGTATCTTTTTTTTTAAACGAAAACAAAACCCAAACAAACGGAGGACAGATCCCCTGCTGAAATCCGTCGGCTTTAATTAGGCGCAGGTTTCACAGAGGATGTTGGGTTTTTTTTGTTTTTTTAAGTGGCGACGTTCTTCTGATCTCAAACAGAAATCCGATCCTTCACATGAAACCGTTACGACGTCTCGGCTTTCGTTTAGTCCTGTGATCTGTTCAGGCTCTTTGTGCTTGTGTAGATAATGAGGCGTGCTCTCATTTGTGGAGTTTGTTTTTGTACTTTTTATCCATTTATAGTTACATGTAATGTTTCTGTTAATCTGAGAACAAAGTCAGTGGCTCCTCGGCCGGCGTCTCTTTCCAGCGTGTCGCGCTGCTTTCAGGGAACGTTTCTCACGTGTGATTTAGAAGCACAGCTTTTTACTCTGCTCTGAAGAGTTTCACTCATCACCATTCATCATTCTACAGATTCAGTCTCTCCAGAACTCAGCCATTTCACGAGAACACAAATAAACGCAATTTCAAGTGAACTCTATGATCTTTTTTCGGATCTTGCGATTTTTCAAAATGATGCAGATCTTCCACAGATTTGTTTCTCTGATGTCACGTGACGTCATAATGATGCAGATCTTCCACAGATTTGTTTCTCTGATGTCACGTGACGTCATAATGATGCAGATCTTCCACAGATTTGTTTCTCTGTCACATGACGTCATAATGATGCAGATCTTCCACAGATTTGTTTCTCTGATGTCACATGACGTCATAATGATGCAGATCTTCCACAGATTTGTTTCTCTGATGTCACGTGACGTCATAATGATGCAGATCTTCCACAGATTTGTTTCTCTGATGTCACGTGACGTCATAATGATGCAGATCTTCCACAGATTTGTTTTTCTGATGTCACGTGACGTCATAATGATGCAGATCTTCCACAGATTTGTTTCTCTGTCATGTGACGTCATAATGATGCAGATCTTCCACAGATTTGTTTCTCTGTCATGTGACGTCATAATGATGCAGATCTTCCACAGATTTGTTTCTCTGATGTCACGTGACGTCATAATGATGCAGATCTTCCAAGATTTGTTTCTCTGATGTCACGTGACGTCATAATGATGCAGATCTTCCACAGATTTGTTTTTCTGATGTCACGTGACGTCATAATGATGCAGATCTTCCACAGATTTGTTTCTCTGTCATGTGACGTCATAATGATGCAGATCTTCCACAGATTTGTTTCTCTGTCATGTGACGTCATAATGATGCAGATCTTCCATAGATTTGTTTCTCTGTCACATGACGTCATAATGATGCAGATCTTCCACAGATTTGTTTCTCTGATGTCACGTGACGTCATAATGATGCAGATCTTCCACAGATTTGTTTCTCTGATGTCACGTGACGTCATAATGATGCAGATCTTCCACAGATTTGTTTTTCTGATGTCACGTGACGTCATAATGATGCAGATCTTCCACAGATTTGTTTCTCTGTCACATGATGTCATAATGATGCAGATCTTCCACAGATTTGTTTCTCTGATGTCACGTGACGTCATAATGATGCAGATCTTCATAGATTTGTTTCTCTGTCACATGACGTCATAATGATGCAGATCTTCTACAGATTTGTTTCTCTGATGTCACGTGACGTCATAATGATGCAGATCTTCCACAGATTTGTTTCTCTGATGTCACGTGACGTCATAATGATGCAGATCTTCCACAGATTTGTTTCTCTGATGTCACGTGACGTCATAATGATGCAGATCTTCCACAGATTTGTTTCTCTGATGTCACGTGACGTCATAATGATGCAGATCTTCAACAGATTTGTTTCTCTGATGTCACGTGATGTCATAATGATGCAGATCTTCCATAGATTTGTTTCTCTGTCACATGACGTCATAATGATGCAGATCTTCCACAGATTTGTTTCTCTGATGTCACGTGACGTCATAATGATGCAGATCTTCCACAGATTTGTTTCTCTGTCACATGACGTCATAATGATGCAGATCTTCCACAGATTTGTTTCTCTGATGTCACGTGATTTGCACAAAAAAGCACAAAAGCTGCAAAATCAAACTTTGGCTTCTCTTCTGTATAACTGACCTGCAGGTCCATGGATCAGCGTCTCTAACCTCGACATTCAGGTTCTTCTCGCTAATATTTACTAGTTAGCCTGTAATTCAAACCAACTGGTGGTGGACTAGTCTGTGTTTTTTGAAGTGAAAGCCAAAACTGTTTGAGGATGTCATTATTTTTTAGGCTGTTGTAGTTAAAGGACGTTTCAAAGTGCATGTTCTTTAAGTAAAAAAATAAGTGCACCGTTAACGAGGGAGATAAACAGCGGTGCAATTAACGTGAAGAATAATTACTCAGTGGATCATATAACATTATTTAAGGATGTATTTGTTTGTAAAATGGCTGACATGGTGCAGAAACTCGTGATACAGAAGCCCAACTTCAGCTCCAAGCTCATGTCCGAGTCTCTCTTAAAGTCATATCAAAATACAGCGCAGCAGGAACGAGTTAGCATGTTAGCACTTCCTGTTCCGTTGTCCCTAAATCCATGGTTTAAGTAGATGAATGGGTTTCTGGTTGCTTGAGTTTTTTTCATGGTTCTACATCACATTCAACAGTCTGCATTTTTTAAGCTTTCACGTGTCATGAAAAAGGCGGTCATGCAGTAAACAAGATGCTAAACAGGACTGGAGAAGATGTCTACTACACCACCGTTGTGTTTATACCAGTGACACACTCTTATACACTTCCAGCTCCAACATCTGATTCATTCAGGCTCATCCACAGAAACACAGAGCTCAGTGTGGGGGTGTGCTGATGATGTCACTGTCATGTGACTGTGTGTCGTTTACTTTCCCTTGAAAATTCCCTGACCAGCTTTTTTTCCAGAGGAACCAGAGTGATGATCACGTCCGGGTTCCACAAATCTAACACTGGAGCTGGAGAAGGTTTAGATCTTTTCACCCTCAGTTCCCACTGGTTCATGTTCTATCTTAGAGTTTTTCTCTCATAATCTTCCACACCTGCTTTCTGATACACTGCATATCACTGATCCTCATCGTAGCACATGCTGTATCCAAGTTAACATGCTTGACCAGATGGAGTCACCTTCTGGACGTAGGACCAGGACCAGCTCATGTCCATCACCTAAGACCAAGAGATGAGCATGAGGATGCCACAGCCATGTCCTGAAGATTAATCCAGTGTAGTACTGACATGGAACTAGACACAACAACCTCTCTCTCTCTCTCTCTCTCTCTCTCTCTCTCTCTCTCTTTCTGTCTCTCTCTCTCTCTTTCTCTCTCTCTCTCTCTCTCTCCCTCTGTCTCTCTCTCTCTCTCTCTCTTTCTTTCTCTTGCTCTCTCTCTCTCTCTCTCTCTCTCTCTCTCTCTCTCTCTCTCTCTCTCTTTTTGATTGGATTGAGATTGGATAGTGAGGTCTAATCAGCTGCTCTGAATCCACAGCTTCCCTCAGCTCCTAGGGGACAGGATTCAGTTTATATTGACATCTCAGCGGTCAGTCCTGCAGTAAAAACACATCGTGTCCAGTTTATTTCCTGCACTTTAAAGAGGTTTAGGTTTCATTAACATTATCATTAACTTAATCAATTAATTAACCAGCGTTTATCTTTCTAATAAGTGTCGTAATGCATGATTAGATTTGTCACCAGATGGACCATGATGCTCTCTCTTTCCTCAGCTTTTACAGGAAGAGGAGGAATAAACCCTAAAATACTCCTCGACTCATATTTTATCTTCTCTGAATCAATCATTTGTGATGAAGTTCTAAAATTACTGAGAGGTTTGTGCTGATAGCAAAAGTCCAAAGAGAGAACAGGCTTAAATCATACTGTCTCTCTCTATCTCTCTCTCTCTCTCTCTCTATATATATATATATATATATATATATATATATATATGTATATATAATTTCACACTGTCTATCTATCTATCTATCTATCTATCTATCTGTCTTTCTTTGTACCTCTCTGTCTCTCTCTCTCTCTTTATCTCTTTCTATATCTCTGTCTGTCTGTCTCTCTTTGTATCTCTCTCTCTCTCTCTCTCTCTCTCTCTCTCTCTCTCTCTCTCTCTCTCTCTGTCTCTCTCTCTGTCCGTTTCTCTCCATCACCTAGCAGGCTCGTCTTCATCACTCATCCATCACTCACTGCAGCCGGGCGATGCTGAAGCGGTTTCCATAGCGATGTCTGTTCTCTCCCCTGATTAAGTGGAATTTGCTTATTTCTTCTGCCATCAAACCCAGAGGAGGTTTTAGTAATGAAGGGACAAAAGTGCGGAGCTGGAGGACATTTCAGGTATCAGGTGTGACTCCGAATAATGATCAGAGCGATCAGGAGCTCGGTCTAATTAACCAGAAAGCGTGAATGTGAGAGGCGCTGAGCTGAAGATGAGCTCAATTTAAAAGACTACTGTGAGTCTCAGATGTTTCAGAGAAAGATGGAAATTAGTGCCTTGTTGTTGTTGTTGTTGTTGTTGTCGTTGTTGACGTTGCTCTAGTTTTTGGTAGTCAGCACTGAAACCCTGTGAGATCTTCTGTTCTTGTAACACATCTGCCTCAAGGTTCAGAGTCGTGAGTCTTGAACTTACCTTCTTCTCAACACGATTGTACAGAGAGTTTGACTTACTATAGCGACCATGTCAGCTCGAACAGGTCTGATCTGCTCTGATCTTTCATCACTAAAGCATCACTGACATCACATCTCCCTCATACTGATGCTTGATGTGACATGAATATTGACATGAATGAGCAGGTGTACAGGTGTGTAGATGTGTCAGGTGAACAGGTGTGTACAGGTGTGTAGAGTTGTGTACAGAGGGGCACAGGTGTGTAGAGGTTTGTACAGGTGGACAGGTGTGTAGAGGGGAATAGATGTGTGTTGAGGTATACAGATGTACAGGGAGGTGCAGGGGTGTGTACAGGTGTGTCCAGGTGTTTAGTGAGGCGAGACTGTGTTTTTCAAACCTTTATTGTTTTTTTGTTTCTTACGTTCTGTAAAGCAGACAATGTCCATGGTTAAAAGCGCTATACACATAAAATTGAATTGAATTGAATATATGTGTGTACAGGTGTGTACCATGATGTACAGGGTGTGTCCAGGTGTTTGTGTGTAAAGGTGTCTACAGGTGTGTACATGTGTGTAGAGGTTCTTAAGTGTGTACAGGTGTGTAGATGTGTGTAGAGGTGTTTAAGTGTGTACAGGTGTGTAGAGGTGCGTACAGGTGTGTAGAGGTGTGGACAGGTGTGTAGATGTGTGTAGAGGTGTCTACAGGTGTGTAGATGTATGTAGAGGTCTATACAGGTGTGTAGATGTGTGTACAGGTGTGTCGATGTGTGTAAAGGTGTGTACAGGTGTGTAGTGGTGTTTACAGGTGGACAGGTGTGTAGATGCGTGTAGAGGTGTGTAAAGGTGTGTACAGGTATGTAGTGGTGTTTACAGGTGGACAGGTGTGTAGATGTGTGTAGAGGTGTCAACAGGTGTGTAGAGGTATGCACAGGTGTGTAAATGTGGGTAGAGGTGTATACAGGTGTGTAGTGGTGTTTACAGGTGGACAGGTGTATAGATGTGTGTAGAGGTGTGTACAGGTGTGTAGTGGTGTTTACAGGTGGACAGGTGTGTAGAGGTGTGTTGATGTGTGTAGAGGTGTGCACAGGTGTGTAGTGGTGTTTACAGGTGGACAGGTGTGTTGATGTGTTTAGAGGTGTGTACAGGTGTGTAGTGGTGTTTACAGGTGGACAGGTGTGTTGATGTGTGTAGAGGTGTGTACAGGTGTGTAGTGGTGTTTACAGGTGGACAGGTGTGTAGATGTGTGTAGAGGTGTGTACAGGTGTGTAGATGTGTGTAAAGGTGTGTTACAGGTATGTAGTGGTGTTTACAGGTGGACAGGTATGTAGATGTGTGTAGAGGTGTCTACAGGTGTGTAGATGTGTATAGAGGTATGGACAGGTGTGTAGATGTGTGTAGACGTGTGTACAGGTGTGTCGTGGTGTTTACAGGTGGACAGGTGTGTAGATGTGTGTAGAGGTGTCTACAGGTGTGTAAACGTGTGTAGAGGTGTTTAAGTGTGTAGAAGTGTGTAGAGGTGTGTAGATGTATGTAGAGGTGTGTACAGGTGTGTAGATGTGTGTAAAGGTGTGTTACAGGTATGTAGTGGTGTTTACAGGTGGACAGGTATGTAGATGTGTGTAGAGGTGTCTACAGGTGTGTAGATGTGTATAGAGGTATGGACAGGTGTGTAGATGTGTGTAGACGTGTGTACAGGTGTGTCGTGGTGTTTACAGGTGGACAGGTGTGTAGATGTGTGTAGAGGTGTCTACAGGTGTGTAAACGTGTGTAGAGGTGTTTAAGTGTGTAGAGGTGTGTAGATGTATGTAGAGGTGTGTACAGGTGTGTAGATGTATGTAGAGGTGTGTGTAGAGATGTGTACAGGTGTGTAGTGGTGTGGACAGGTGTGTAGATGTGTGTAGAGGTGTACAGGAGTGTATATGTGTGTAGAGGTGTGTACCATGATGTACAGGGTGTGTCCAGGTGGACACATGTGTACAGGTCTGTAGAGTTGTAGATTTTTTTATTTGTATCGGACAACCCTGGAGGTGATGATGGTAAATCCACACACTGAAATTTCTGCAAAAAATTATCATTTATTCCCAAGAACCCACACCTGCATACTTTAAAAAAAAACAAAAAAAACAATAATAATAATAATAAAGCACAGTGAGACCTAGTATGAATCCGGCTATATCTAGTGATCTGAATGTCAGTAGCGCAGCAGAAGGAGAACTTTGAGCTTAAAATAATCCGCGTGATCTTTTTTGTAACAAACCAAGTCAGTGTGTGTGGCTGTTCTGCTAATAAACCGAGTCAGTGTGTGTTGCTGTTCTGCTAATAAACCGAGTCAGTCTGTGTGGCTGCTCTGCTAATAAACCGAGTCAGTGTGTGTTGCTGTTCTGCTAATAAACCGAGTCAGTCTGTGTGGCTGCTCTGCTAATAAACCGAGTCAGTGTGTGTTGCTGTTCTGCTAATAAACCGAGTCAGTGTGTGTGGCTGCTCTGCTAATAAACCGAGTCAGTGTGTGTTGCTGCTCTGCTAATAAACCGAGTCACTGTGTGTTGCTGCTTTGCTAATAAACAGAGTCAGTGTTTGTGGCTGCTCTGCTAATAAACCGAGTCAGTGTGTGTGGCTGTTCTGCTAATAAACCGAGTCAGTGTTTGTGGCTGCTCTGCTAATAAACCGAGTCAGTGTGTGTGGCTGTTCTGCTAATAAACCGAGTCAGTGTGTGTTGCTGCTCTGCTAATAAACCGAGTCAGTGTGTGTTGCTGCTTTGCTAAAAAACCCAGTCAGTGTGTGTTGCTGCTTTGCTAAAAAACCCAGTCAGTGTGTGTTGCTGCTCTGCTAATAAACCGAGTCAGTGTGTGTTGCTGCTTTGCTAATAAACAGTCAGTGTGTGTTGCTGCTCTGCTAATAAACCGAGTCAGTGTGTGTTGCTGCTCTGCTAATAAACCGAGTCAGTGTGTTTTGGGCTGTTCCGCTAAAAAACCCAGTCAGTGTGTGTTGCTGCTCTGCTAATAAACCGAGTCAGTGTGTGTTGCTGCTTTGCTAAAAAACCCAGTCAGTGTGTGTTGCTGCTCTGCTAATAAACCGAGTCAGTGTGTGTGGCTGCTCTGCAAAAACCTGAGTCAGTGTGTGTTGCTTTTCCCTGCTAATAAACCGAGTCAGTGTGTGTTGCTGCTCTGCTAATAAACCGAGTCAGTGTGTGTGGCTGCTCTGCTAATAAACCGAGTCAGTGTGTGTTGCTGCTCTGCTAATAAACCGAGTCAGTGTGTGTTGCTGCTCTGCTAATAAACAGTCAGTGTGTGTTGCTGCTCTGCTAATAAACCGAGTCAGTGTTTGTGGCTGCTCTGCTAATAAACCGAGTCAGCTGTGTGTGGCTGTTCTGCTAATAAACCGAGTCAGTGTGTGTGGCTGCTCTGCTAATAAACCGAGTCAGTGTGTGTGGCTGCTCTGCTAATAAACCGAGTCAGTGTGTGTTGCTGCTCTGCTAATAAACCGAGTCAGTGTGTGTGGCTGCTCTGCTAATAACCGAGTCAGTGTGTGTTGCTGCTCTGCTAATAAACCGAGTCAGTGTGTGTGGCTGCTCTGCTAATAAACCGAGTCAGTTGTGTTGCTGCTCTGCTAATAAACCGAGTCAGTGTGTGTGGCTGCTCTGCTAATAAACCGAGTCAGTGTGTGTTGCTGCTCTGCTAACCGAGTCAGTGTGTGTTGCTGCTTTGCTAATAAACAGAGTCAGTGTTTGTGGCTGCTCTGCTAATAAACCGAGTCAGTGTGTGTGCTGCTCTGCTAATAAACCGAGTCAGTGTGTGTGGCTGCTCTGCTAATAAACCGAGTCAGTGTGTGTTGCTGCTCTGCTAATAAACCGAGTCAGTGTGTGTGGCTGCTTCTGCTAATAAACCGAGTCACTGTGTGTGGCTGCTCTGCTAATAAACCGAGTCAGTGTGTGTTGCTGCTCTGCTAATAAACCGAGTCAGTGTGTGTTACTGCTCTGCTAACTGAGTCAGTGTGTGTTGCTGCTCTGCTAATAAACAGAGTCAGTGTTTGTGGCTGCTCTGCTAATAAACCAAGTCAGTCTGTGTTGCTGCTCTGCTAATAAACCGAGTCAGTGTGTGTGGCTGCTCTGCTAATAAACCGAGTCAGTGTGTGTTGCTGCTTTGCTAATAAACAGTCAGTGTGTGTTGCTGCTCTGCTAATAAACCGAGTCAGTGTGTGTGGCTGCTCTGCTAATAAACCGAGTCACTGTGTGTGGCTGTTCTGCTAATAAACCGAGTCAGTGTGTGTTGCTGCTCTGCTAATAAACCGAGTCAGTGTGTGTGGCTGCTCTGCTAATAAACCGAGTCAGTGTGTGTTGCTGCTCTGCTAATAAACCGAGTCAGTGTGTGTTACTGCTCTGCTAACTGAGTCAGTGTGTGTTGCTGCTCTGCTAATAAACAGAGTCAGTGTTTGTGGCTGCTCTGCTAATAAACCAAGTCAGTCTGTGTTGCTGCTCTGCTAATAAACCGAGTCAGTGTGTGTGGCTGCTCTGCTAATAAACCGAGTCAGTGTGTGTTGCTGCTCTGCTAATAAACCGAGTCAGTGTGTGTTGCTGCTTTGCTAATAAACAGTCAGTGTGTGTGGCTGCTCTGCTAATAAACCGAGTCAGTGTGTGTGGCTGCTCTGCTAATAAACCGAGTCACTGTGTGTGGCTGTTCTGCTAATAAACCGAGTCAGTGTGTGTTGCTGCTCTGCTAACTGAGTCAGTGTGTGTGGCTGCTCTGCTAATAAACCGAGTCAGTGTGTGTTGCTGCTCTGCTAATAAACCGAGTCAGTGTGTGTTACTGCTCTGCTAACTGAGTCAGTGTGTGTTGCTGCTCTGCTAATAAACAGAGTCAGTGTTTGTGGCTGCTCTGCTAATAAACCAAGTCAGTCTGTGTTGCTGCTCTGCTAATAAACCGAGTCAGTGTGTGTGGCTGCTCTGCTAATAAACCGAGTCAGTGTGTGTTGCTGCTCTGCTAATAAACCGAGTCAGTGTGTGTTGCTGCTTTGCTAATAAACAGTCAGTGTGTGTGGCTGCTCTGCTAATAAACCGAGTCAGTGTGTGTGGCTGCTCTGCTAATAAACCGAGTCACTGTGTGTGGCTGTTCTGCTAATAAACCGAGTCAGTGTGTGTTGCTGCTCTGCTAACTGAGTCAGTGTGTGTGGCTGCTCTGCTAATAAACCGAGTCAGTGTGTGTTGCTGCTCTGCTAATAAACCGAGTCAGTGTGTGTGGCTGCTCTGCTAATAAACCGAGTCAGTGTGTGTGGCTGCTCTGCTAATAAACCGAGTCACTGTGTGTGGCTGTTCTGCTAATAAACCGAGTCAGTGTGTGTTGCTGCTCTGCTAACTGAGTCAGTGTGTGTTGCTGCTCTGCTAATAAACCGAGTCAGTGTGTGTGGCTGCTCTGCTAATAAACCGAGTCAGTGTGTGTTGCTGCTCTGCTAATAAACCGAGTCAGTGTGTGTTGCTGCTCTGCTAACTGAGTCAGTGTGTGTTGCTGCTCTGCTAATAAACCGAGTCAGTGTGTGTGGCTGCTCTGCTAACTGAGTCAGTGTGTGTTGCTGCTCTGCTAATAAACCGAGTCACTGTGTGTTGCTGCTCTGCTAATAAACCGAGTCACTGTGTGTTGCTGCTCTGCTAATAAACCGAGTCACTGTGTGTTGCTGCTCTGCTAATAAACCGAGTCAGTGTGTGTGGCTGCTCTGCTAACTGAGTCAGTGTGTGTGGCTGTTCTGCTAATAAACCGAGTCACTGTGTGTTGCTGCTCTGCTAATAAACCGAGTCAGTCTGTGTTGCTGCTCTGCTAACTGAGTCAGTGTGTGTGGCTGCTCTGCTAATAAACCGAGTCAGTGTTTAACACCAGTTCAAACCATTTCCACCCAAACTGGGACCAGTGTCCAGCTCAGAGTTTTCTGTCAGTGAAGGAGGATTTTATTTCACTTCAAAGAAAAAGGAATGTTTTCAGTGAGGTACATTTTATTTGGATTTGAGTAAAGGACAAAAAAGTTTATTAA
>JAUCMX010000001.1:1965731-2002849 GCA_033459395.1 Hemibagrus guttatus
TATGAATGTGTTATGAGGATATTATGAAGGCAGAAAGTGAATATGAATGTGTTATGAGTGTATTATGAAGGCTGAAAGTGAATATGAATGTGTTATGAGTGTATTATGAAGGCTGAAAGTGAATATGAATGTGTTATGAGGATATTATGAAGGCTGAAAGTGAATATGAATGTGTTATGATTGTATTATGAAGGCAGAAAGTGAATATGAATGTGTTATGATTGTATTATGAAGGCAGAAAGTGAATATGAATGTGTTATGAGGATATTATGAAGGCTGAAAGTGAATATGAATGTGTTATGAGGATATTATGGAGGCAGAAAGTGAATATGAATGTGTTATGATTGTATTATGAAGGCTGAAAGTGAATATGAATGTGTTATGAGGATATTATGAAGGCTGAAAGTGAATATGAATGTGTTATGAGTGTATTATGAAGGCTGAAAGTGAATATGAATGTGTTATGAGTGTATTGTGAAGGCTGAAAGTGAATATGAATGTGTTATGATTGTATTATGAAGGCTGAAAGTGAATATGAATGTGTTATGAGGATATTATGAAGGCAGAAAGTGAATATGAATGTGTTATGAGTGTATTATGAAAGCTGAAAGTGAATATGAATGTGTTATGAGTGTATTATGAAGGCTAAAAGTGAATATGAATGTGTTATGAGGATATTATGAAGGCTGAAAGTGAATATGAATGTGTTATGAGGATATTATGAAGGCAGAAAGTGAATATGAATGTGTTATGAGGATATTATGAAGGCTGAAAGTGAATATGAATGTGTTATGAGTGTATTATGAAGGCTGAAAGTGAATATGAATGTGTTATAAGTGTCTTATGAAGGCAGAAAGTGAATATGAATGTGTTATGATTGTATTATGAAGGCTGAAAGTGAATATGAATGTGTTATGAGGATATTATGAAGGCTGAAAGTGAATATGAATGTGTTAAGATTGTATTATGAAGGCTGAAAGTGAATATGAATGTGTTATGAGGATATTATGAAGGCAGAAAGTGAATATGAATGTGTTATGAGTGTATTATGAAGGCTGAAAGTGAATATGAATGTGTTATGAGTGTATTATGAAGGCTGAAAGTGAATATGAATGTGTTATAAGTGTCTTATGAAGGCAGAAAGTGAATATGAATGTGTTATGATTGTATTATGAAGGCTGAAAGTGAATATGAATGTGTTATGAGGATATTATGAAGGCTGAAAGTGAATATGAATGTGTTATGAGGATATTATGAAGGCTGAAAGTGAATATGAATGTGTTATGAGGATATTATGAAGGCTGAAAGTGAATATGAATGTGTTATGAGGATATTATGAAGGCAGAAAGTGAATATGAATGTGGTATGATCGTATTATGAAGGCAGAAAGTGAATATGAATGTGTTATGAGTGTATTATGAAGGCTGAAAGTGAATATGAATTTGTTATAAGTGTCTTATGAAGGCAGAAAGTGAATATGAATGTGTTATGATTGTATTATGAAGGCTGAAAGTGAATATGAATGTGTTATGAGTGTATTATGAAGGCTGAAAGTGAATATGAATGTGTTATAAGTGTCTTATGAAGGCTGAAAGTGAATATGAATGTGTTATGAGTGTATTATGAAGGCTGAAAGTGAATATGAATGTGTTATGATTGTATTATGAAGGCTGAAAGTGAATATGAATGTGTTATGAGGATATTATGAAGGCTGAAAGTGAATATGAATGTGTTATGAGGATATTATGAAGGCAGAAAGTGAATATGAATGTGTTATGATTGTATTATGAAGACTAAAAGTGAATATGAATATGTTATGATTGTATTATGAAGGCTGAAAGTGAATATGAATGTGTTATGAGGATATTATGAAGGCAGAAAGTGAATATGAATGTGTTATGAGTGTATTATGAAGGCTGAAAGTGAATATGAATGTGTTATGAGTGTATTATGAAGGCTGAAAGTGAATATGAATGTGTTATGAGGATATTATGAAGGCTGAAAGTGAATATGAATGTGTTATGAGGATATTATGAAGGCAGAAAGTGAATATGAATGTGTTATGAGGATATTATGAAGGCTGAAAGTGAATATGAATGTGTTATGAGTGTATTATGAAGGCTGAAAGTGAATATGAATGTGTTATAAGTGTCTTATGAAGGCAGAAAGTGAATATGAATGTGTTATGATTGTATTATGAAGGCTGAAAGTGAATATGAATGTGTTATGAGGATATTATGAAGGCTGAAAGTGAATATGAATGTGTTAAGATTGTATTATGAAGGCTGAAAGTGAATATGAATGTGTTATGAGGATATTATGAAGGCAGAAAGTGAATATGAATGTGTTATGAGTGTATTATGAAGGCTGAAAGTGAATATGAATGTGTTATGAGTGTATTATGAAGGCTGAAAGTGAATATGAATGTGTTATAAGTGTCTTATGAAGGCAGAAAGTGAATATGAATGTGTTATGATTGTATTATGAAGGCTGAAAGTGAATATGAATGTGTTATGAGGATATTATGAAGGCTGAAAGTGAATATGAATGTGTTATGAGGATATTATGAAGGCTGAAAGTGAATATGAATGTGTTATGAGGATATTATGAAGGCTGAAAGTGAATATGAATGTGTTATGAGGATATTATGAAGGCAGAAAGTGAATATGAATGTGGTATGATCGTATTATGAAGGCAGAAAGTGAATATGAATGTGTTATGAGTGTATTATGAAGGCTGAAAGTGAATATGAATTTGTTATAAGTGTCTTATGAAGGCAGAAAGTGAATATGAATGTGTTATGATTGTATTATGAAGGCTGAAAGTGAATATGAATGTGTTATGAGTGTATTATGAAGGCTGAAAGTGAATATGAATGTGTTATAAGTGTCTTATGAAGGCTGAAAGTGAATATGAATGTGTTATGATTGTATTATGAAGGCTGAAAGTGAATATGAATGTGTTATGAGGATATTATGAAGGCTGAAAGTGAATATGAATGTGTTATGAGGATATTATGAAGGCTGAAAGTGAATATGAATGTGTTATGATTGTATTATGAAGACTAAAAGTGAATATGAATATGTTATAAGGGTTGAAAGTGAATGTGAACATGTTATCAAAGTCAAAGTCAAAGAAGCTTTATTGTCACTTCAAACCATATATAGCTGATGCAGTACATGGTGAAATGAAACAACGTTCCTCCTGGACCAGAGGTGCTACACAGAGCAAAAACAAAATACAAGGTGATGCGGACAAACATGAAGTTAAACTAAGGTGCAGAATTTTTAAACTAAACATACAACATAAGTGCAGGGAATGACGAGACAGTGCAGACAAACAAGACACATAACGCTGACTGTGCAAAAAAAAAGAAAAGTGTTGTACAGTGAGTGCAAGAATAGCAGTGTGTTATATATGATATATGATATAATATGAGTGTGTTATTTACATTTACATTTAGATTTCTGGCATTTGGCAGACGCTCTTATCCAGAGTGACGTACAAAAGTGCTTTAGTTCTCAGTCACTGAATACATTAACACTGGCTCAATAAGACACAAACTTGGATAGCATTAGCCTAAACACTGAGTTGGTTTTTTTTTGGTTTGTTTTGTTTTAAACTTTGCAGCATAATGCGTAAACAGGGAAGAATAAGATCTAGTTTAAGTACTTCAGAAGAGGTAAGTCTTCAGTTGCCGTTTGAAGACGGTCAGAGACTCGGCCGTGCGGATTACCTAGGGGAAGTTTATTCCACCACCTGGGTTTTTGCGGGAATAGAGAGAGTTAGATGTGTATACTTTTTCCTAAAGAGATGGTGGGACCAGTGAAGTGCTAGTGGATTATAAGCGAAAGTGCAGTAGAAGTGAAGAGCTTTAAAGGCAAGATGGCTGCATGGTCCATTGATTGTTTGTAGGCGAAAGTGAATATGAATGTGATGCGGCACTACCAGAAGGCTGGAAGTGAACGAGCAGGGGGGGTTGGGGGAGTATTTGAAGGTTGAAAGTGAATCGTGATGTTTTGGTCATTTGCAGGCAAAAAGGAATTGAAGTTTAGAGGAAAGAAGCTGCCGGGAAGAGGTTTATGAAGGTAAGTGAATATGAATGTGTTATGAGGATATTATGAAGGCGAAAGTGAATATGAATGTGTGATGAGAAATGAAGGCTGAAAGTGAATATGAATGTGTTATGAGGATATTATGAAGGCTGAAAGTGATATGAATGTGTTATGATTGTATTATGAAGGCAGAAAGTGAATATGAATGTGTTATGAGTGTATTATTGAAGGCTGAAAGTGAATATGAATGTGTTATGAGTGTATTATGAGGCTTGAGGTGGATATGAATGTGTTATGAGTGTATTATGAAGCAGAAAGTGAATATGAATGTGTTATGATTGTATTATGAAGGCTGAAAGTGACATATGCAATGATGTTATAAGTGTCCTATGAAGGCTGAAGTCGAATATGAAGCCGTTATGATTGTATATGAAGGTGAAAGTGAATATGAATGTGTTATGAGGATTATGAAGGCATAGAAAGTGGATATGAATGTGTTATGATGTATTATGAAGGCTGAAAGTGAATATGAATGTGTTATAAGTGTACTTATGAAGGCTGAAAGTGAATATGAATGTGTTATGAGTGTATTATGAAGGCTGAAAGTGAATATGAATGTGTTATGAGTGATATGTATGAAAGCTGAAAGTGAATATGAATGTGTTATGAGTGTATTATGAAGGCTGAAAGTGAATATGAATGTGTTATGAGTGTATTATGAAAGGCTGAAAGTGAATATGAATGTGTTATGAGTGTATTATGAAGGCTGAAAGTGAATATGAATGTTTATGAGTGTATGATGCTGAAAGTGAATATGAATGTGTTATGAGTGTATTATGAAGGCTGAAAGTGAATATGAATGTGTTATGAGTGTATTATGAAGGCTGAAAGTGAATATGAATGTGTTATGAGTGTATTATGAAAGCTGAAAGTGAATATGAATGTGTTATGAGTGTATTATGAAGGCTGAAAGTGAATATGAATGTGTTATGAAGACTAAAAGTGAATATGAATATGTTATAAGGGTTGAAAGTGAATGTGAACATGTTTTGACTGTGTTATAAAGGCAGAAAGTGAATATGAATGTGTTATGAAGGGCGATATGTTAGGTGTGTTATGAAGGCCGAAAGTGAATATGAATGCATTCTGAAATCTGAATGTCTGTTGTTGATTACAGAGTTTTGTTCCGAGAGACTGGTTTTAGAGGAAATATCAGCTGATAAAATAAGGCTGCTCTGACATTTTCTTTGGGCATAATAATGGAGTGAGCGTGAACGTAACACAGATTGTACACTTCCTTACCATCAAATGTCAGTGGGAAATAAATTGGGACAAATTGCTGAGTTTTCACACACAGATTTCTGTATTTGTAAACATCTGTATTTCTGTTATATCAAAGAGGCATGTCCTTTAAATCAGATAACATGATGAATAGCACAGCGCTGCTACAGTCTGGATTCTGATTGGTCAGAAAGTTTTCTAGTTTACATTAAATGTGCTCAAGCTAGAACATTATTATTTCCACAGTAAGATTTAAGATTTTAGAAAAAATATGAATGTGTTATGAGGTGTTATGAAGGCTAAAAGTCAATATGTATGTTTTATGAGTGTGTTATGAAGGGTGAACGTGAACATGAATGTTTTATGAGTGTGTTATGAAGGGTGAAGGTGAATATGAATTTGTTATGAGTATGTTATGAAGGCTAAAAGTGAATATGAATGTTTTATTAGTGTTATGGAGGCAGAAAGTGAATATGAATGTGTTATGAGTGTGTTATGAACGGTGAACGTGAATATGAATGTTTTATGAGTGTGTTATGTAGGCAGAAAGTGAATATGAATATGTTATGAGTGTGTTTTGAAAGCTGAAAATGATAGTTGTGAGCGTGTTGAAGGTTGGAATTAAATATGAATGTGTTATGAAGGCAGAAAGTGAATATGAACGTGTTATGAGTGTCATATTAATGCCTTATGAAGGTTAAAGGTGAATAAGAATGTGTTATTAGTGTGTTATAAAGGCAGAAAGTGAATATGAAAGTATTATGAGTGTGTTATGGAGACTGAAATGACATGTTGTGAGTATGTGTTGGGTCTGAAATTAAATATGAATGTCTTATGAAGGCTGAAAGTGAATATGAATTTGTTTTGGGTGTGTTGTGACTGTGTTATGAAGGCTAAAGTTGAATATGAACATTTTATGAGTGTCTTATTAAGTCTGTAGGTGAATATGAATGTGTTATGAAGGATAAAAGTGAATATGAACGTGTTATGATCGTGCTATGAAAGCTGAAGGTGAATATGAATGTGTTATTAGTGTCTGATGATATAACGACGCACTGGAGGCAGGAGAGTTCCATATGCCAGTGGGAGGAGAAGGCGATACGTCACATGAAGGCCTATGAAGCGTGGGCTGAGCTTGCGGCATGGTAGCTTTAGCCTCAAATTTTGTGTAGAGAGCCAGACCTGCTGGCCCACCTGGAACCTGGGGTGTGGTGCCACTGTGGCAGTCTGCCTGTATCTTTTGCCTCCGTATGGCCTGCTGCAGATGAACATGGGCACTCTTCCAGACCTCCTGGCTACAATGGGCCCAGTCATCCACGGCCGTCACGTCAGAGGGTTCATCCGACCATGGGAACAGGGGCGGCTGGTAGCCCAGGATGCATTGGAATGGGGTGAGTCCTGTTGATGAATGCGTGAGAGAGTTCTGGGCATACTCAGCCCACGGGAGGAACTCACACCATCGTTGCTGCTCGTCGCTACAGTACGACTGCAAGTACCGGCTGATCTCCTGGTTCAGCCATACAGCTGTGGCAGTTTTCATGGCTGTGGGCAGGCCCTTCAGTGTCAGCACTCAGCAGGCTTTGGAGAACTGGTCAATCGCTACCAGGATTGTGTTGTATTCTTCTGAGTCTGGGAGGTCGGTGATGAAGTCAACCGCCATGTGCTACCAGGGTCGGTGGGGTACAGGCAGGGGCTCCAGAAGCCCAGTGGGGAGCTGACGGCTCATCAAGGACTAGGCACAGGTGGCACATGACTCTACGTATTCCTTCGCATCCTGGAACAGGGAGGGCCACCAAAACCGGTTCCGTAGAAAAACCGGTCCAAAACCGGTTTGTGGTATGCCAAATGCCTGGCTGGCCCGAACTGGGTGCCTCATGCACCCACTGCAATACCTGGGGGTGCAGCGAGGTGGGTACGTAGAGCTTGGTGAGAGGACAGGACGGTGGCGGGGGCTCATTGACCTGGGCCTGCTGGATTTCCAACACAAGATTCTATTGGATGGGCATGAGCATGGCCGAGGAAGGCAGTATGAGCTCTGGGAGTGAGGGAATGCATGCGGGGTCATGTTGGTGTGACAGGGCATCTGCTTTGCCGTTCTTTGTTCCTGGATGATACATAACAGAGAACTGGAACCCATGAAGAACAACCTTTCCAGGGTTCCTGGCAGCGGGTAGGGGTAGTGCACCGTGATAGCATTCAGACCCCTATAATCGATGCAGGGCTGGAGACTGCCATCTTTCTTCTCGATGAAGAAGAAACTGGTGGTTGCCAGAGAGGTTGCTAGGGCTTCTTTGATATAGTCCTCCATAGATTTGGACTCGGGTAGAGAGAGAGGGTAGACCTTGCAATTGTGTGGCATTGCATTGGGTAGCAGGTCAGTGGCGCAGTCCCAGGGGCAGTGGGGAGGGAGTTGACTTTCCTTGCTGAACACCTCGCGCAGCTTGTGGTATTCTCATGCGATTGTGGCGTTGTCAGCAGTGCTTGGGCTTTCTATGGTGGTGGACGTGGTGAGGCATGGACATGAGAGGACATCCTCAAAACAGTGGTCCTGACAAAAAGCCAGCGGGTTATTTCCCATTCTTTCCAGGACACGTGTGGGTCATGGTGCTAAAGCCAGGGAAAGCCCAGGATGATGGGATTGGTAGGGGAGGAGATGACAAAAAAATGTAGCAGTCCAACCTGGAGGCTGAGCAGGCTGGTCTGTCGCATGATGAGGCCCTTCCCAATTGGGCAGTTGTCCATGGCCATCATGCACAGAGGAGTTTCGCAGGGCCGGGTAGGAAGATGAAGCTCCTCCACGAGGTTGTGATCAGTTAGGTTGACGGCCGTTCCAGAATCTACTAGGGCTGAAACCACAACAGAATCCTGGGCATAGTGCAAGGTCACTTGTAATGTCAAACATGAACACCAGTAGTTCTCCCTAACCTTGGACATTGCGGGCCTTTCCAGGCAGGCCGAGACCTAATGGCCCGAGCCTCCACAGTAGAAGCATAATTGGCTTCTAGAATAGAAGTAGAAGGCGGGCTCGCTGCCATTGCTCCTCTAGGGACACCTGGGCATGGGTTACAGCTGCATTGGCTCTGGTCCTTCCCCCCTGGGGCTCCCATACTCCACCCGAGGCCAAGGTTCGGAGCATGGACGAGGGCCATGGTGTTGTTGGTGTAGAAGGTTGTCCAGGCGGGTGGCAGTGGTGATGTAGTCAGATAAGGAGGTGTTAGTGTCCCGACACACCATTTCCACCTGCAGGGCTGGACGAAGTCCCTTACGAAATACAGCCAGAACTCGGAGCCCTGATGCAGTTCCAGTAGCTGTACAGACACGTTGCCCCACCCCCCACCCCACTGGATACTCGAAAACCTCCTGAATCAACTCAAAAAGTATGTGAATGAGGCTTTCACCTGACGGTCGTGATCCTAGATGGCGGATGCCCAGTCGAGAGCCCTCTTGGTAAGCAGTGACAGAAGGAAGGTGCACTTGGTGGTCTCTTCGCGGTACATATTGAGCTTGTGCGTGAAGAAGTTATTGCACTGTTCCAGAAAACTGCGGCAGCGGTCCGCAGAGCCATCAAACTTCTCCGGGAGAACCATGCATACCAGCTCACTGCATGTGGGAGCAGAGGTGGCCAAGAGGGTTACCTGGGCAGGCAGTGGTCACTGAAGTAGTTGCTCTTGGTAAGCGCGGATGATGGCTTCCTGGTGTGCTACCACTGCCTGAAGGTGTGCATACTCCGCTGGATCCACTTCGGGAGAAATATTCTTTAATGACCTGCTGGAGGCAGGAGAGTTAGGATCCATATGCAGAGTTTTTTCAACAAATCCAAAACAACAGGCAGGAAATCAAGACCGTAGGCAGGCAAACGAGAGTCAAACCAGTGAAGCAATAAACCGAACAAACAAAACCAAAACACAAACCAAATCTTGGGAAATGCAATAAGACAAACCACAGGTCATACACGATAATCCAAGAACGAGCAATGATAGCAGAACGGCTTGTTATGTCTCAATGGAACAATACTTCGCGTCCAAACATAGTGTGCACGTTGCTTAAATGTCCAAAAACTGGGAAGTGTTCCTTTGCGGGTGGTGCTAAAGCTCGGTCGAGGACTCCCTTTGGCGGACTGACACCAGTGGTGATGTTACAGATGAAGCCTAAAGGTGAATATGAATGTGTTATGAGTGTGTTATAAGCAGGGAAAGTGAATATGACTGTGTTATGAGTGAGTTATAAAGGCCGTAAGTGAATATGACTGTTATGTGTGTCTTATAAAGGCTAATATGAATGAATATGAATGTGTTATGGGTGTGTTATGAAAGCTAAGAGTGGATATGAATGCATTATAGGTGTGTTATGAAAGCTAATAGTGGATATGAATGTGCTATGATGTGTTACGATTGAGTTATGGAGGCCGTAAGTGAATATGAACGTGTTATGATTGTGTTATGAAGGCTGAAGGTGAATATAAATGTGTTATGAAGGCTGATGGTTAATATGATTGTGTGATTATTAGTGTTATCATAAAATAGCATAGAAATATACAGCATTTGTACGTTAAGAACATTAAGAACATCATGTCCATATTTAAGATGTCAGGAAAACTGCGGTCTGTGTCGTGAGTCCATTATGAAAGTTGAAGGTGGAACTGAATGTTCTGTTTCTTCGACTAAACTAAAAGTTCCACATGGAAACGTTACAGATTCTTCACTCGGATGACTATAATAACAGCTTCATTGCTAATGTTAACTAGCATGAAACAAACTACTAAGATACCAGTAGCTCGCTGTCAGGATAGATATAGAGTCGCTGCCTCAATAGATATAGAGTATAAAAGTATTTACCCCCCCTGACCCCACCAAGAAGCAGAAGAACCTTTAGTGAAAAGTCTGGATTTAATAAAGTGTAGAGTGAAGAGACAGAGGTTGTTCCAGCTCTGAGAAACTGACAGACACGGTGAATAACGGGCTTTCAGCGAGGACAGAGGATTTATTTTAGCAACGTATTGGACGGGGAGCAGAAGGAGCTCGCTATTCACCGCACGTCAGCTACAGAATGTCAGAGAGAAGACGAAAAGCAAAGACGTTTCCTTCCACTGCTCCGGCATTAAAATACGAGGAGGCGATAAAAATTAAATAAAAAAAAATATATATATAAATAAAAAGAAAATTGGCTTCGATTCTGTTTCTTTTTTTGTCTAAAAGCAATTTCCACATGAAAAGAAGAAAATTGAAAGGACTTTTGAATAATAGATTTTTTGTAACCTTGGTGATGAATCCAAAAAATAAATAAATAAATAAATAAATAAATAAATAAATAAATAAATAAATAAAACGCTTGCAGATACAGTGATGGTGGAATGATGAATGATCGATGATATCACTTCCTTTTACACTCACAAACATTACATAACATTTCTTTTTTCTTTTTTTCGTCCTATTTAACATTAGCAAGAAATTTGTGGAACACAATTATAATGAGTTTAATTTTTAATTCTTTTTTATTTGTTTTTTTTGTTTCTTTTTTTTTTTTTTTTTTATAAAACCTGTAAATCCTGACCTTGGATTTTTTTTTTTTTTTTACATATATTTAAACATTTAAGTCACTGCAAACAGAAATGCTTCCAACTTTTTATTTAAAAATAGATTTTAGGATATTTTCCTTTATTTTATTTGGATAGATTAATATAAAATTTTATGAAAAGAAAAAGTCTGTTTTAAAATTATTTATTTAAATTTATTATTTAAATGATTGCTATTACAGGTAGCTGTGTTAAACCAGACATTATTGTATTTGAAGTTGAAGTTAAAAAAAAATAATGTTATTTGTTTTATGGAACAAAATAAATGATCAGTTATTGATAATTATTTTTTACTTTTATACCATCTATATTATACTTAATGAATTGTGATTATAGAAATTTAATTTTAATAAATTTTAAATAATGTCAAATAAATGGTAAATACAAATAAATTGCTGATAGACATATTTGTTTATCCCAGATCTATTTTTTTTTTATTTATCTATTTATTTATTTATTTATTTATTGTTAGTTTGTTTGTTTGTTTGTTTATTTTACAGTATTTTAGTATTACTTAGTACTAGTAAAACTAAAGTATTAGTTTAAAAGTATTTTTAAAGCTTTATAAAAAAAAATTAAATTTTTTTTTAAATCAAATAAAAGTGTATCATCATAATTTATTTATTCCTGATTTTTTTTGTGTGTATCTGTTATCGCCTCTTGAAGTGAAGTGTTTTTGTAAACTTTTCAGTCAGCCACTCGTTATTTGAAATGTTCTCATTTCTAGCGGTTCAGCAGGACGTCACCACGTAATGAAGCCCAGTGACATTTCTGTTATTTTTAACGTTGTAATCAGACAGCTTGAGCTCTGACAGCATGACCATCCTGAAAACTGCCAGAGAGCTGCCCTTTCTTTTCGGCCATATTCCGCTTGGACGGGAATAAACAATCATGGCCCCCAGCCGGAATTGTATGATCCTGAACCCTCACTTCCATAAAGACTGGCAGAAGAGAGTTTGTACCTGGTTCAACCAGCCAGCCAGAAAACTCAGCAGGCGTAAGGCTAGTCAGACGAAGGTACGACGCATTGCCCCTTGCCCAGTTGCTGGACCTCTGAGGCACATCATCAGGTGTCCGACCATCCACTATCACAAGGTCCACACCAGCCAGGGCTTCTCCCTAAAAAAGCTGAAGGTCGCCGACATCAACAAGAGAGTGGCCCGCACCATCGGCATCGCTGTCGATCCCCACCTCCACAACAGATCCACAGAGGTGCAGCACGCCAACGTCCAGAGGCTGAAGGTGTACTAACTCATCCTCTTCCCCAGAAAGGCTTCTGCACCCAAGAAGGGAGACAGCATTGAGGAGGAGCTCAAGATGGCAACACAGCTCCCCGGACCAGTCATGACCATTAAGAACGTGCACAAGAAGGAGAAGGCCCACATGATCACCAAGGACAAGAAGAAATTCAAGGCTTTCACCAATCCGCGCATGGCTCGCGACGACACCCGTCTGTTCGGCATCCAAGAGGGCAAAGGAGGCTGCTGAGCAGGAAGTGGAGAAGAAGAAATAGATGTTATTTGTATGCAAAAAATATAGCCTTCACGAAAAAAAGAGAGCTGACCTTTCTCTTTACATCCATCTCCGATGTTTTTCAGTGAAGTAATCCTCAGCTTCTCACTGTGCCGGTACTCCCTCCTGCACAAAACCTTCAATCTAGAACCATTAAAGGTTCTGTGGTGTTCCCACCGATGGAATAATTATAGGCTTAAAGGTTCATTTTTTTCAGAGGCTGTTCTTCTCACGGCTGGAAGCTAAGAAGCTTTCATTATTTAAAAAAAAAGGATATAATTAGCTTAAAAGAACATTCTGCCTTCGGTTTGAAACGTTTTGGCAAAATTTTAAAGAAAAGTGAAACAGTCAAAACAAATCAAGGGAAATTATTACATAAATTAAAAAAAACAAAAAGCTCTCTTTCAACCCATGAAAGACGTGTGTCGACCAACTGGGGAAAAAAACATATTTTTTAAATAAAATTATTATTTTATTATTTTAATAAATTATATGCATTTATAATTAAATTATACATTTAATAAATATATTTTATTAGTTTAATAAATTATTATTTTAACAATCATTTTAACATATTCTTTATCCATTCTGATCGCTACCACTACACTATTTAAATAAGATCCTTATATAAAAGATCATTATATTTTTTATTTTTTATCCAATTGCACAACATCGTTTCATGCATGAAGTTTGTGCTTTTCCTGGCCTGTGATTAGACATAGAAACTTTTCCTCTTCCTTTTTCCTACCAGACTTGCAAGTTATGGAGATAAATTCAAAATTTGTCTCTCTCTGAGGTCTAACAGAGATCCTGCCTGAGAACTCTCCACACTTTAAAAAACATTTATTACATCAAATATCGTAATAAAAGGAGACGGTTAAAGTACAGAGTAAAAACACAGATCAGATACAGCATTAACTCAGTGCTTAAGATTTTGACTGTAATCAGAAGGTCATGAGTTTAAATCCCAGCACTGCCAAGCCCTGGAGCAAGACCCTTAACCTTCCACTGCTCAGATTGATAAATGAGATAAATGTACTTCTCCCTGAATAAGGTTTTCTGCTAAATGCATGTGAAAGGTTTTTGCTATGCGACGCTTTGTGATTGTAATTTAAAGTGTAGTCTTTGGTGCAGCTGTTTTTGATGAGTAGAAGAAGAAGTTGCTTTCGGCTGTTCAGGGTCACCACAGTGGACCAACTGGTCCGCACAACAATTTGGCACAAGGTTTACACCGGACGCCCTTCCTGACCCTTCCCATGGAAACCAGGCCTTCTGCTTGGTAGGTGAGAAACCTACCACTGAGCCACCAATGCCCTGCAGTTTTTTTGATGAGTGATGTACGGAATTGTGGCAATCAATCAATCAATTAATCCACAGATCAGAAGGAATCATTATACAAGCCCCGCCCCCCAAAAAACAGCAAAAATAAATAAATAAAATAATAATTCATGGCAAGAATTGAACCTGGGTGAGAATTCAGACTGTGTGTGTGTGTGAAAAGGCCCTAAGGCTGTTTACAGAGAAAATGCTGACAAACTTTTTTTTTTTCTTTTTTTTCCCCCTGATATGCAAATACTGTAACCATGGCAACACTGTAACCACTTCCGATAAGACACGCAATTTTTTTTAACTGATATCTCAGTATGTAACACCACTACAGCAATGAGGAGGTCTTGTATCTATTCACTCAGTAAAAAATTTTTCTATCATCACTCTGTTCTTTTTATTGTTTTTCCCCTAAAACCAGTGAGCTGTGGTCTGATTCGCTGGTTTTAAAAAAAGCCTATGTTCTGTTTAAACAATACAAAGGTTAGTGTTAGGGTTAGTGGGTGGAGTTAGTCATAGTGTGTGGGGTTAATGTTAGGGGTGGAGTTAGGCTTAGTGTTGGGGTTTAATTGGTTAAAATTAAAATTTAGATCAAAAAATTAAAATGTGCAGAAATGTGAGGGCTTGAATTGACCATCAGGCAAAGAAATAAAAATATAAATTATAATAACATTTTTGAATTATTGTAGTAATGATTTTGTTATTAGTATCAAGAGCAAAATGAAAATAAACATGATTTTCATGTGAATATATTTCATTTTAATTAATTCATTTTTAACTCATATTATTTATTTTACAACTCCATAAAAATCGTTGTTCTTTAGACAATAAAAATGTTAACTGTTGAGAAGTAAAGCACACAGGGACATGACAAAACAGTAAAAAATAGAAAAACGCAGCTTCATCACAAGAACCTTTTCTAGAACAGTGCAAACTAGTACAGTGTTTCATTTCATTTCTTAAAATATAAATCTCCAAAAAATAGAGATAAATTGTTGAATTTATTCATTTCTGAAGTTCTTTCCACCTGAAAACACTTGTTTTGTGGCTCCGCCCCCTCAGGTGACTATGTGGTGATGACGGTTTATTTTGACCTGAGCAGAAGGATGGGCTACTTCACCATCCAGACCTACATACCCTGCATCCTGACCGTCGTCCTCTCCTGGGTCTCCTTCTGGATTAAAAAAGATGCAACACCAGCCAGAACCGCTTTAGGTACACACACACACACACACACACACACACACACACACACACACACACACACATACACACACACACACACACACACACACACACAAAACTGCATTATTTATCACTATGCATAATTATGTGGATTGGTAATGGTGTTGTAAGTATAGTAATCTATGCATACATTCATAGCATGTTATAACAGGGCCTAATTTTTAAGTGTATTATAAAACATTGTTTTTTTTTGTTTGTTTGTTTTTGTTAAAATTAATTATACACATTCCTATAAAGTGTTATTTTTTTTATCAATTATGCTAATAATGTCTCATAAATGCATTATAACATGTTATGAATATATCTGTTGGTCATTGTGCATAGGGTCTTCATACACTGTTAATTAGGACAGTTTTTAAATTTGTTATAGACCTTGTTCAGAAATTCACTGCCTTTCAAAAAATCTTGCTTATGTTTATAATAATGTCATATAATGTTTATAATGCTCTGTTCATGATGCATTATAACTTGTGAATATGTCAAGGCAGGTCTCAGTTTTTAAATTCATTATAAACTTTGCTATAAACTGCATTCGAACAACACTTATGTTTAAAATAATAATGTTTATAATGCTTAGATTATAATGCATTATAACATGGTGTGAATGTACCAGGGCAGGTCCCAATTCCTATATTATTTATACACATTGCTATAAGCGATAATGCCTTTTTATCAGTCATACAGACTGTATAATACATACTGCATAATGCTTTATGAATGCATTATAACATGTTATGAACGTATCTGTAGGCTGTTATACATATAGTCTTCATAGACAGTGTTATTTAGGACAGGTATCAGTGTTTAAATCTATTATAAACTCTACTACTCAGGACTCTAATACTGTTTTAGAGATCATTCTAACAATGCCACTGTTTATAATAATGTAATATAATGTTTTTAACACTATGTTAATAATGCATTATAACATGTTATGAATGTATCAGGGCAGGACACAATTTTTATATAGATTATAAGCATTGCTATAAGCTGTAATGCCTTTTTATAGATCATTCTAACAATGCCACTGTTTATAATAATGTAATATAATGTTTTTAACACTATGTTAATAATGCATTATAACATGTTATGAATGTATCAGGGCAGGACACAATTTTTATATAGATTATAAGCATTGCTATAAGCTGTAATGCCTTTTTATAGATCATTCTAACAATGCCAATGTTTATAATTGTGTAATCTAATGTTTTTAACACTATGTTCATAATGCATTATAACATGTTATGAATGTATCAGGGTGGGAATTTTTATATAGATTATAAACATTGCTATAAGCTGTAATGCCTTTTTATAGATCACGACACTGACATTGTGTATAATGCTTTATGAACACATAATGACATGTTATGAATGTGTTCATAAAAGATACATAAGGCCCAATAGAAAGTGTTACAGAAGTCAGTTATAGCTGGATTTAATCTCTAAAAGTCTTAAAAGTGCCACAAAAATCCATCAGTTTTAACAATCTCCCGTTTTTCGGAATTAGCCAATGACCTTCCGCGCCCTTTTATTTTATTTTTCCGAGTCGCGTCTTCGGTAAAATGGATGTGACAGAAAATCCCCGCTGTGTGTTTTCAAGATAACAACAGGTTGTGTAGCGGGCAAAACCCATCGGATCCCGAGAAACAGAAATGGAGGCGAAGTCGACGAGTCCCCGTGTCTGTCTCCTGAGCCGGGAAGGAGAAAAAAACAGCAGGAAAGATAGTCGAGGAAGAAAAGAAGGATGGATGCAATTAATCTGTCTGACAAAAGAAGTCATTATGCTTTGGATGGGGGGAAAATGAACAGGCCAAAAAAAACGGGATTTGTTTTACACACATCCGGTTTGATGAATGGAGTCCAAAAAGAAACGACAGGAGAAAGATGAGACTCATAGACACAGCCAAGGAAAGGTCATGCCAGTGCTGGGTGTGTGGAGTTTTAGGCTACATACTCTGAGGTTTTACAGCAGCATTGGCTTCAGAAATACGTCAGCTGACATACAGCTGATATATACACATCAGCTATATATATATACATACATATATATGTGACATAACACAGTTATAAGCATGCTACTCTAAATAACTCTGTGTTATAAAACAACCGTATGCCATCCAACTCAAAGTTAACATTTTCTTGTAATTCAGCTGACAATTATAAGAAAAAAGTCATGGTAAATGTTTATGTAGGTGTTATGATGCCTAATAACCTAGTAAATCCTACACATTAGTAAATTATTATAAAAATACATGAAAGGGGTTATAACACATCCAAATGACATGTAGAATCAAACTGGATTGATGTCACCTTGTGCAATATTGAGGTAGTAGTGCTAAATAAATGTCTATGTAGGTGTTATGTAGCTTAATAACCTAACTAAACATTACCCGTTTTTTTTTTTTTTTACTATTTGAAAAGAAAAATGTAAGTTAGCCTGGAAAGTGTTATAACACCGTCAAGCGTAATTTGAAACAAAAGATGCTGGAATAAGCCTTTATAAAGCTTGTGTAGGTATTATGTGGCCTAATAAGCAGTACTCTTTAGTAAAATGTTAGCATAAAAAAAGTACCTGGAAGTCTCAGAGTGATCATGGAATCCTCTTCACAGAACTCATATATATATATATATATATATATACACAGGTGTTATAACAGTGTTATGTCACAGTGTTAAGTTATTATTAAATTTTAATGTAGGTCAACCTGGAACAATGTATGTAAACTAAGTCAAATGTAAAGAGAGGCAGGTTTGGTAACACTTTATTTATGAAGGCTTTATGAATTGTGACCAAGGAATGCATTCATAACATGTTATAACGCATTCATAAGGCACATAAATGGCTTACAGTATTTTGGAAAGCTTTTTGGTTGAGGTGAAGAACAAGCTGTCGTACAGGCCAAACACCAAGCTGTGTCCTGCTGTAACAAGCAATCAAAGTGATTTGAAGCAGCAAGTCACAGGAATCATGATCACCCTTTTCTTTTCTCGCCTCCATAAACCCCAGTTGTGTGTCTGATGGGTTGGTGTTAGAGCTAAGTGCCTCTGTGAATCATGTTGTATTGCAGAAATGCCTTCCAATGAGCTTTTGTCTAGCTCGAAAATGCAGTCGGCTCTCTGACAAAGTGCCAGTGCATTAAGAAGAGGCAGGTTAAGCTAATCACGGTGACCAGCGGTGGCACAGCACAGAGGATGGGAGGACGAAGCGGCAGACTGAAATAGAAGTGGCTTGCTTGTTTCCATAGAAACCTCCTGAAAACACTGGGGCAGTCGCTGGGTTTCGGTGACATGTCTGTAACGTTGGAAGCTCGGAGTGTGAAGGTGTAAGAGTTAGACTGAGTGTGTGGGTGGGTTGGCAGGCATGTTCAATTTGAAGCGACAGGAATAGGTTTTGAAAGCTAGAGACGACGTCATCATGGGCGACATCTAATTTTTCGGAAGGTGTTGATTAATTTTCGATAGCAGCAGCTCGGGCACTAGCTCAGCTTCTATAGCATCATGCTGATAGGGAGAGAGATGTTAACTCCAAGAGATGGAATAAAGAGAGGTTAATGAGGATACGACTGTTTATAGCTGCTATAATATACACCGATCAGCCATGACATTATGACCAGTAACAGGTGAAGTGAGTGAGACTGATGATCTCCTCATCATGGCACCTGTTAGTGGGTGGGATATATTAGGCAGCAAGTGGACATTTTGTCCTCAAAGTTGATGTGTTAGAAGCAGGAAAAATGGACAAGCGTAAGGATTTGAGCGAGTTTGATGAAGGGCCAAATTGTGATGGCTAGACCACTGGATCAGAACATCTCCAAAACTGCAGCTCTTGTGGGGTGTTCCCGGTCTGCAGTGGTCAGTATCTATTAAAAGTGGTCCAAGGAAGGAACAGTGGTGAACTGACGACAGGGTCATCGGCAGCCGAGGCTCATTGATGCACGTGGGGAGCGAAGGCTGGACCGTGTGGTCCGATCCAACAGACGAGATACTGTTGCTCAAATTGCTGAAGAAGTTAATGTTGGTTCTGATAGAAAGTTCAATTCAATTCAATTCAATTCGATTCAATTTTATTTGTATAGCGCTTTTAACAAAGAGCATTGTCTCAAAGCAGCTTTACAGAACATAGGAAACAATAAACATACAAACAAACAGTCCTAGATGTTAGACAAAATTTTCCCTAGTGAGCGAGCCTGAGGTGACTCAGGCGACTGTGGCAAGGAAAAACTCCCTTAGATGGAATTAGGAAGAAACCTTGAGAGGAACCAGACTCAAAAGGGAACCCATCCTCATCTGGGTGACACACGGAGAGTGTGATATGAACAATGTCCTTTCTGCATTAGTTGTGTGATGCAGATACAGCATGTGTAGAATGTTATGTGTAAAATGTGACAGAATACACAGTGCATGACGGGTCAGAAAAAAGAGAAAAAAAAACCTGTAAATGTAAATAGTGTCCTTTCTACAACAGCAACCAAAGGCCCATGAGGAACTATTAGGTCAATGTAGTTTCTGAGTTCGTTATAGACACTAATTCCTTGCTGTCAAAGCTGACAGATGAAACAGCAGAGCGGTGACAGTGTTATAGTCCCCAAGTGGCTCTGTCCACGGCTGTCTCCTGGACACAGGCTGTCCACACAGATCCATCCACAGCATCAGTGAGCACCACCAAGCGACGAGACTCCGACCAGGGGTAGAGCCAGTGGTCACGCTGGAAACTCTGAACACTGGGAGCTCGGGAGTGGGACGTATAGCTCAACAGAGAAAGACAGAGAGAGAGAGAGATAGATATTAAGTATGCTTGTGATCATGTGATGTTTAAAGACAATGTAGATTATGTGTAAAGTGCAGGCAGGGACTCCGGCAGACTTCTGTATTTAAATTTTGTATCAAAGGAATTAAACACTTTAAGGTTTGCTTTTATAGAAAATTAATCATCAGCTCGTGTGTTTATCTTTGCTAGGAAAAAATGTCTGTATATAAATAGCAACATGACTTGGGGTTTAGTTTGTATGTGAATTATTTTCATCATGTATCTCAGTCAGAATTTATTTGTTTATTTTCCCCACAGGAATAACCACTGTGTTAACCATGACCACTCTGAGCACAGTGGCCAGGACCTCGTTACCCAGAGTCTCCTACGTCACCGCCATGGACCTCTTCGTCACCGTCTGTTTCCTCTTTGTGTTTGCGGCTCTCATGGAATACGCTACGCTCAACTATTACTCGTACAGTGTTCGCAGGCCGACCTGTAACAAGATGAAACGACCGGTAAGACTCTTTCCGTCTCTACTGTATCATGACTAGCAGTATTTTGGCTACAGGAGCAGCTTTTACTCCAGCAGTTCATATCCTTCAAACATCTAATGAATGAAATCTTTCAAAGCATTGATTTCTCTAACTGACCTCCCTCCTCATACTGTGGCCTTGCTGGTCTAAAGGTCTATCTGGATAAAGAGACATTAAAAGATCATCAAATTTTTCACAATCCAGCTGGAAAAAATACTAAAATCCTCAATGTGAAAGTTGCTTCATATTTCCACTATGGAAATTCTGAAGCATTTTTAAACCGTGGCTTAAGACAAGTAGAACCTGATTATTCGGTATTAGGTTCTCTCTGTCTGTTTCTCTAATTCTCATCAAATAATTCATAAATAGTAATAAACTCAGCAGCAGAAGACATTTTAATCGTAAATGCATTTTAGTAGGTTTTATTTTTCTGCTGGCTGACATTCAGTCCCTGTGTACACTGGGAAGTTTGGTTCATTAAGCATATTTAGTATGTAGCTAGCTAATGGCAGTAATATTTAATGCTAATGTTATCTGATGTTAGCCACAGAGCTTTCTGGCACGTTTAACATGGACATTTTCACCAAGCAGCTTTACAGTTGTTGTTGTTCTGTTGGCTGCTCCCTGTTCAGGGTTGCCACAGCGGATCGTTTGGTCCGTATGTTTTTTGCTTTGGCACAGGTTTTACGCCGGATGCCCTTCCTAGTGCAAACCCTCTCATTTTATCCGGGCCAGTTAACTCTTCAAAAGCTGGGTTAGTGCCCTGCCCGGCTGCGGCAATGAGAGCCCGGGATCCTGCCGCTGGTCCACCAGGAGGCTTACCAGACAGCTTTACAGAAATATATAAATTCAGGATGTAAAATCTAAATTTAGAACTTTAGCCTTAACAAGCCAACCAGAGGTGACAGTGTAGAGGAAAAACTCCCTGAGACATTGGCAGACACCCTTAAACTTCTAATTTATCTCATTTTATACATCTGTGCAATTGAGGGTCAAGGGCCTTGCTCAGGGGCCTAGCAGTGGTAGCTTGGTGGACTGGGAAATTGAACTAACAACCTTCAGGTCAGTAGTCCAATACCTTAACCACTAAGCTAGCACATCCCTGAGGATAATAAAGAAGAAACACTGAGAGGAACCAGACTCAAAAAGGAAATCCATCTTCATCTTGGTAAGATCAGATAGTGAAATTATTACAGGAAGCTTATTTTAGTTTTAACATCAACTGTATTTTTGTAGAGAATATGAAGAACCATTCACAGATGGAGACTCGAGTGCAAAACTGATCATGTTAATTTCAGTCCAGAGTCATCTCCATGGTCTGTAAGTGGAACGATCATCAGCAGTCCCATGTGTCTCTAGGTTGTCCATGTTTGAGGCCATTCTCTGTAGCCGTGAGTGATGTGAATTAAAAACCAGAAGTAGGGCATCACAGTGGATCAGGCAAGTCTAGAGAGCAGAAGGGTCAGGATCACTGGGAGCTCAGGAGTAGCTAGAGAGAGAGATATTAGATATTCTTGCGATCATGTGATGTTCAAATTCAATGTTCATTATGTGCAAAGTTCAGGCATGGACTCAGGGCCTAGCTATGACATCATAACTAAAAGGGACAGCCAGAAGGTGACAGACATGAGGGCTTCCTGGAACATAAAGCTCCCAGTCGCTCCACCATTAGCCAACCTGAGCGACTTGTGAGAGTGGTAAAGCAACAGCATCCAAACATCCCAGTTCCCCAAACACTTTATTCCCATGAACCCTCCAGATCAGCTCCTTGACCTAACAAAAAAACTATTCACAAAAGGCATAAACCTCGAGACTGTCTAAGTCCTGAACACTAATTAGAAGCTTGTTCAATAACTCTGGGGCTGTATAAGTGAAAGAGCTCATTTACAGGATGTTTAAATACTACAACTTTAATATATACACTACCTTCCTGCTCTTATGCGAATACATCATGATTGGACAGCTGGAGACAGCAACAGTAAATATGTAATTATTCCCACTTCAAATTAATGCCTCAGACTTATATTCATTTACATCTACAAAGAGGTGAGTTATATAATAATCTTTGATTGCAATTTGCATGAAATGAACCCTGAACACAAGGCTAAGTACCATTCCAACAAACCTGGGAGAACTGTTGGTAACATTTTATTTGACTCAACGTAGGCCTTCATAACACAATCATAAGCAGGACCTCAATATTTTATAAAACTGTGCTGGAGGAATTATAAAAGTTCTCTATTACAAAGAGTTTAGACAAATAGCCCTGTAAACCCCCAGGAAAGGTACATTAGCGATAGCCTCATAACTGCCTGGATTAGGTTTACCTGGAGCAACGTCTGGGAGTGGTGTCCACTTACAAGTCCCTGGTGACCAGGCCTCCCACATCAACCAGTTGGGTTTAACCTGACACTGTGACATCTTGTTATCTACCGACCTATATAAAAGGGTAGTAGATAAGTGCAGTGCCAATCAGGGGGAAAGTCAGTGATAGCCATTTCTCGAAAATGGAAGCTAGATTAAACCCACTCAAAGTACAAGCTTCCTGGCCGAGCAGTGGTCTCATTCCTACTTTAGAGGTTCTATAAATAACAGGTTCTCAGCCCTGGCCCTGGAGAACCGCCTATACTGCAGGATTTAGTGTCACTGAATTCAACTCACAAGCTAATCAACAGCCCTTAGATAAAGTGGGTGTGTTAGAGCAGGCTAAACACTAAAATGTCCAGGACAGGGGGTTCTCCAGGACCAGGACTGGCAACCCGTGCCATAGGAGATACATAAATGTGAACCCGAGTGGGAGGTAAATGTTGTAAATGTCTTCTGTTCAAGTCACAGATTGTCAATACAGAACACTTTGTTCAAACACAAGATAGCTGACAAGCATACTTGGAACCAGAGCAGCATGAGACAAAGGTCAGTAATTGATTTCAGGTAGTGGGGTGGATTCTATATAAGGGTGATTGCTAGATTTACCTGATAAACCCAGGAGAGCCTACTGGGTCTCTTTAGGGCATCTGACAGAGGCTTTGGTAAAATATGGATTTAATGTGACTTGTTTGATGTTGATGAAACTCTGGGACACCTTGACTAGCCTCTACCACGGAAATCGTCCATGTCCAAGACATGGAGTAGAATTTTTATGCATGTCTCCAAATATTATTCAAAACAGAATCATGATTACTTAAACCCTAACCCCTAACCCTACCCCTAACCCGTGATAATCAAGGGCTCTTTTTTAATATAAATGTGACTTTGCAAGTTTTAGCTTTGAGCCTTCTATGAGTCCTTATCCATTGCTTTATAAAACACTTATGCAATGTGCAATGGATTCTCCCTAAATAAAGTGTTACCAAACTGTTACCAGGCTGACCTCAGATTTATTTCTGTTGGCTCATATAGTATCAGCAGAACTTCTTTTGGGAGCCAGAATTGCTTAGATACACATAACTGTACCATATTTCTTTCTTTCTTTCTGCACAGTGTATTGCCCCCCTCTGATTCTCCAATCAGTTAAAAAGACCACCATTAGGCCACCACTGAGAAGACAGAAGATGGGGATTTGTGTTCAGTAGACTGTTTATAAACCTAGTGATTATCTAAAACTGCAACAAAACTGATGTACTTTATCCACTTTTATTAGCAGAGCACTTAACACCATGTCAGTGTCACTGGGGATGTGGTAACTTAGTGGTTAAGATGTTGGACTACTGCCTGGAAGGTTGTAAGTTTGAATCTCAGGTCCACCAAGCTGCCACTGCTGTGCCCTTGAAGGTCCTTAACCTTCAATTGCTCTGTTGTATAAAATGTAACCCTGCTCTGGATAAGGGTGTCTGCCAAATGCCAGAAATGTAAATGGCTAGTGAGTTTAGCTACATGGTAGGTGGAGGTTAAATCTGTTTGCTGTTTGATACCATGAATTAGGTGAGTCTTGCCTCCTCACAGGGTTCCCAGGGTCTTAGGTTAATGAAAGGGTTAAAGTGTTTTCTCTGGGACCATGTGGATTTTCTCCCAAAACATGCCAGTAGGTGAATTGGCTATGCTAATGGACTGGTTTCATGTTGAGAGTGTATTCTGGCCTCATGCCAAGTGTTTCTGGGATTGGCTCCAGATCCACTGTGGCACTGACAAGGATTAAGTGGTTCCTGAATAAGGAATGAATGATGGATAAATGTTATCAAATAAACACATAGAAGTAGGAAAAATACATTAGCATCAAGTTTAAAAGAGTACAATCATTACTTCTTACTGGAGAAAATGGGATTTTAATTCAAAGCTTCTGTTGTATTAAGAGAAAATGACGAGTTTATTTAGCCAAGTGATCAGCCTGTTAGCATAAATCATACCTGAATCATTAACCAGAATTCTCTGATGGTGTTACAGAACTACTCAGTGCTGGATGTAGGACCTCCTCCTACAGTCATCGCTCTGAACAACTCCATGTACTGGCAGGAATTTGATGACGCCTGTCTATACGAGTGCCTGGATGGGAAAGACTGCCAGAGCTTCTTCTGCTGCTATGAAGAATGCAAGGGAGGAGCCTGGAGAAAGGGCAGAGTCCACATAGACATCTTGGAACTGGACGCATACTCCCGCGTCTTCTTTCCCACCTCTTTCTTGTTGTTTAACGTCGTCTACTGGGTAGGCTACCTCTATCTTTAGCAATCCACTTGTTTCCTTTTCGAAGACGCAGAGGACGCAAGGTAACGATTGCACTGAGACTTTCAAAGGTCAAAAAGGAACTTTCTTTGTTTAGTGAAAGACCACTCCTGTAAGTTGGGAAACATGAAAAAAACACACTTTGCCATAACAAAGTTACAAGCAGATACTTTCCAAGCCCTTAAGCTAAGGATTCCGGCTCTTTCTACACAGTCGGAAGTCCACAGGCTCTTTCTCTGGTAGCATTTCCCTGCCAGAAGTCTTTGCCTTTGTTCTTCAGGTACCAAGGAAAAAAAAAGTTCACTTATCACAGAAGTGTGGTGATTTTTTTTTTTATTTATTTTTTTTTATCGAAAGTCACAGAACAAGTGGATAAAGCTGCTCTGATGATGGGGTGGGAAAGCCTGCAACCCCATGACGTCTGAATACGGAGGTGGTTCTCAAAAGTGAAGACCGGCGATCAGTCAAAACCGGGCTGTGATGAAGAGAAGCGTTCAGAACCATCCATAGTGCCTTCTTCTGGATGGGGTAGTTATCTGCCAGAGAGAGAGCAGAATTGGTTTCAGAGACGGGGTCAGCTCTTGGTTTTGACTGACCGCTCACATGCTCACTCTCTGCTTTTCCCAGCATTTAGTTATGACTTATTTTCGATGAAGTCATTTCTAAAATTGACGTTCCTGTCATTGCATGCTATTTATTCTAATCTTAAGCTCCACTTTGAATCTTCACAGCAATTTTAGTATGGCAAAAGTAGGTTTTATTGGAGTATCATATCATAGGCTAATTGTTTAGGAATTAAAACTTTTCCTATATTCTATTTATATTTAGGAACATTTTATAGTAGGATTTTTTTCCAACACAAACGGAAGCAAAAGTTTAAGAAAAACTTATTTAAACTTGTAAATTTTAATCTGTTACAATAATAATTGCATGTGTTATGATAGCTTATATCATCCCTAATCCAAGTTTATCCTTGCACCTGGACAAAGTTGGCAGTTGGACTCATTAGGGGTGGAAACGTTTAGGCCCTGATTTCACCGTGCGATTATAAAAAGATTCTTGATGCATCTCGATTCTATAAACCACAGAGCCGAGTCAAGTTATCATCATAGGTATTCAGACCTTAGACTCATTAGCGACAGACTTATTCAGGAGTTTAGTGAGTTATGCACATTAGGGTGGAGTTTGTCTAAATAAGAGGCGTGTCTCAGCAACAGCTGATTCTGTTTTTCTGAAATTAGGCGCATTTGTTTTGCTTCTCACTCAAGTCGAGAAGTTTGTTGAGATTTAAATTTATGTTTGCTTGTAAAATTTCTCATGAATAAAATTATAAATGAAACGTAAAATCAGTTGTAAATTAATACAGAATCGGCTTAAATAAGTGCAAAAACTCTGAATACCAGGAACTATAATATTTTTTTTTATTAAAAAAAATCTACTAAAAAAAAATTTTACTATCTCTGAGTTTAGCATTTTTATTTATTTATTTATTTATTTATTTATTGATTGATTTATACTAAGAAAATTACTATACTATATTATATTACTATACCTCTAGTCCAGCGCATATAAAACAAAACTCGCAGCTGACCAGGACGTGGTTTCTGAATTACGTGAGCGTTTCATCACATGCTCAGGGGCTCTCTCTCTCTTCAGAACTCTGAATAAAAAAATGAGATGTGATTTGTTTTCCCCCAGAACTTTATCTTGTTATGACAGAGCGGGAACATAAGAACATCCTGCTCTCATTTTATTTCAGAAATATTCAATTCAACATTTAATAAAAATTCCAAAATATTCAGGTCTAAGTTTAAGATCTGTAGACACTGCACATGTTAATCATTTTAGGTAAACTATTTTATTATTATTGTTATTATTATTGTTATTTTATTAATTCAAAATATATTATTTTATTAATTTATTTATTTATTTTTATTATTATAACTTGATATTTTGTTTATGTTGTGTTCTATTCAAAATAAAAATAACTATCATTATTAATAATTATTTTAAAAATCTTGTGCATGGAGGCAGAATTGTTTCAAAAAGAGAGTCAAGATGCATCGAAGAATTTATTTTTTTCTCAAAATTAAACAAAAGCAAAATCGAGTCAATCCCCAAGACTGAAGTTTAACAGCAGAGGGTTTGGATCACTCAAATTTCTCCAAAAAAAAACAACAATATTTTTTCAATATTTTAAAAGGATAAAACTTTACTTAAAAAAATATAAAAGTGACTGACGGTTTATGACCTGGTTATGTCAGTCTTATGTCTTATGACACAAAGTTCAAAGTAAGGTTTTTCTCTTTTCATTTCATTTTTTATTATTATTATTATGTATGTCATTTAAATTTCCCAGAATTGTACAGCCCCGTCCCCCTACATTACCACTGTGTTTATAACCAAATTTCTTTGTTAAATTTGACGATACTGAGTTGCCTTAGGGTCACTATCAGATGATCCCTATTATTAAGATGACTTTATAACATCTACTTCAAACGGTGGTCATAGCCAAAGGATTCATGCTAACGAAGCTGAGAATACATGTATGAAGGCAATCCGATATTTTATTTTGTATTATACTCAATTAAAAAAAAAAAAGAAAATGTGTCATTGTCATGGATTACAGTTCAGCCGGATTTATTTATTTCTTTATTTATTTATTTGTAAATTTCTTCAATAGCAATATATAATTTTTTTTGGTGTAATTTCATGTAAGAGTAGCATTTACTTGAATAATTTTTTGATAATTTTTTTTTTCCATTTACTTTTTAATTTTATTTTATTTACTTTACATCACGGTTCGTTTTGGACGTTTGCTCTATCTAGTATGAGACTTTCTTCTTCTTGAGGTTAGGTTTGTCTCGTGTTCCGTTGTTGATGTATTGAATTCATGAGAAACGTGTGGTGAAGTGCAGAAAAACTGATCCTCCGTGAACTTTCCTTGTGATGGTGTCGATCCATGATTCTTTGCGGTTTACACATTTATACTAGTTTGATTATCGTGTTTGCGATATCGTTATCATGGCGGTCGTTTCGTTTTATTTTTGTTTGTTTTTTTTGGTGTAATGATGAATAATTATTAGCTGTTTGCTCTCGGTGGTGCTAGCCCCTCAGACTGATGGTGTTGCTCTCTCCTAACACACCCACCATGCTGGAAAAGGTTTGGTAAGTGAATTAAAGCCATATGTACTGCGTGGGTAGAAACTCAATCTAATAGTGCTGTTGATAACTGGGCCTTAGAATCAGACCATCAATCAAACCTGGGGAAATAACAGACAGGAAAGAAAAACTAACTCCATTTGATCATCAGCCCCCTGCAGACAAAGTGCTGTACAGTAATATTTCACGCCTGAGACTTCAGGGTTTCTACCAGTGTTATTTACTTATTTATTTTATGTTGAACAATACTGTATAATGTTCATCTCAAAAGTGTTATTTTTAATCTGTTTTAAATCCAACTTTTAGGTGGATAATAATGACAAACCTGCAATAGTGAGCACATGATTTCAAAGGTAGAAACATCAGGCCTTTGCAGTCATCATCACTGATCCATAAGCTTTAGTATATTTATGTATATTGACTTTATTCAATTATTAAATGTTTCTTTTATAAAATGTATTTAAAACTGTAATGTCCATGGTAATAAATAATGTATCAGGAAGTTATAAGAAGGATTTAATATCTAAGAAATGTGCAGTTTTAGCAAAATAATGAAGCAGATTCCTGTCCTACTATTATTTATTTATTTATTTATTTATTCATTTATTTATTTATTTATTTAATGGCTTATTTTCTATTTATTTATTTATTTTATTTTATTTATTTATTTATTTATTTATTTATTTATTTATTTATTTATTTATTCATGTATTTATTTGTTATAATAAAGTTGTTCCTTCAAAAGCCTGTCTTTCTTTTCGTTTTCCAGTCCCTTCATAATTTTTATGCCAAAATACTCGATTTTGCTTCTTTTTTTTTTTCCCTTCAAATTTTGCGATTTTATTTATTTATTCTTATTTGTTTTATTTTTTTTTCGTTGGGGGACTCAGCTCAAATCTGCATCCGTTTGAAAAATTGCAAGATCCTCCAAATATCCCAGTTTTCATGAATTTACAGTATTTTTTTTTCCAAATATCACAAAATCATCTTGAAATCCTGGAGGAGGTGATTTTCTCTTAGTTTGTTATTCTACAAAAAAATAAAAATAAACAGAAAAGTTAATTAAAAAAAATTCTTCAAAAACTTTCAACACTGACACTGGAGACTCCTTCCATGAATGTTACATAAACATATAATCTTCGTACAGAAAACTGGACTAAATTATATTGATTCGTCTATAAAGTGGAGCGACTTCCTGGTGAATGAGCGGTTACTATAGAAACGATAACGTATTCAAACGACACCTTCTGACCAATCAAATATTTAAGAGTCTGCGAGAATCATGCTGCACAAAGCATTAAAGGGACATTATAGCTTTGCTTATGGATGTGTTATAAAGGCCCAATGTAGCTACCTTTGAAATAAAGTGTTACCAATTCTATCTTTTAGAATTGTTCCTTTTTTAATCCACATTATTAATTGTTCATATGAAACAGAACCCATGGGATGTGCTAACGTGAAAGCTAACTGTTTTATTTGGATGGTTTGTTTGTTTAGAAAACAACAACAAAACACTCACGGAGGTTGTTACAGTTCAGTCAAAATGCCAAAGAATCCATGCTGATGACTCAGGAGTCATGATTCGTGAGTCATGACTCATGATTCACCAAAAAGCAATCATTTGTTCACAGATATGGCTGGAGGATGTAGTAACTACGTTATATCCATCTCTTAATTGATTTAATTATTGCTTAAGAGATTATGGATTGCTTTGTGTCATGTAGAGACTCATATACTCAACACACAGTGGCCCTGAACTGCAAACAACTTAATAACTCTGACTTTATATCTCATTATTTATATTCATAACTTATTGTTTTGACTTATTTCTTATTATTTTCAATGACTGTTTTGTTATTATTTATTTAATAACTTGTTATTTCAAGATATTACACCATTATCTCTACATAATATCTGATGATTTTAATGCAATTGCTTATTTCAACATATGTTGTGGCTATTTTAACACAATATCTCGTTATTTCCATATTATTTTGACTCCTAACACAGAATTCTGTATGTCCCGTTAACTCTATCATTAATAGAGTGATTTAACATGTTACACCAGAACACAACTGAGTAAATTATTGATCACTCGATGTATAAATGTGGCAATGTATGGAATAAGACTTAAAATAAACTCTTTAATAAAGTACTAAACATTCAATATTTATATTAAACAATGAGAAGTTGTTAGGTCAAAACAATATGTTTAGTTGAAATACTGAGATATTATGTTGCAATAATAAAACATGAAGCCAAATAATTTTTTTTTCCCATTGTCTGTACCGCTTATCCGAAAAAATAAAATAAAAAAAATCTAGATTATTGACTTTAATTGAAGATAATGAAATCTTACTGTTTCAAAATAGTTACAGAAACAGAAAAAAAAACAAAAAATGACAGCATGTGAATAAAGTAAAATATATATTTTTGGAAAAGAGAATAGATAGACAGTATAGAAATAAGCAATAATTAAATTAACACTATAGAAGAAATATATTGTGTACAAAATCAAAAGAATAACAGTAAAAGGTGGAGGATGTAGGGAAGGAAAACGTCGAGGGAAGTAGAGTGAAGAGTGAAGTAAAGTACACTCCATGTTATAGGTTCCCAAAGCTAGTAACTGTGCTGGAATGTTCAGTACAGTATTACAATGCAGAGAATGCTGCATCAGGACTCCAACTCACTGTAGTGTCAGTACTCTCTGTAGTGTCAGTACTCACTGTACTGTCAGTACTCTTTGTAGTGTCAGTACTCGCACTGTACTGTCAGAAGTCTCTGTAGTGTCAGTACTCCAACTCATTGTACTGTCAGTACTCACTGTACTGTCAGTACTCACTGTACTGTCAGTACTCTCTGTAGTGTCAGTACTCTTTGTAGTGTCAGTACTCACTGTAGTGTCAGTACTCACTGTACTGTCAGTACTCACTGTACTGTCAGTACTCTCTGTAGTGTCAGTACTCTTTGTAGTGTCAGTACTCACTGTAGTGTCAGTACTCACTGTAGTGTCAGTACTCTCTGTAGTGTCAGTACTCACTGTACTGTCAGTACGCTCTGTAGTGTCAGTACTCTCTGTAGTGTCAGTACTCACTGTACTGTCAGTACGCTCTGTAGTGTCAGTACTCTCTGTAGTGACTCCCAATCACTGTAGTGTCATTACTCCCAATCACTGTAGTGTCAGTACTTCAAATCACTGTAGTGTCAGTACTCCAACTCACTGTACTATGAGCACTCCCAATCACTGTAGTGTCAGTACTCCCAATCACTGTAGTGTCAGTACTTCAACTCACTGTAGTGTCAGTACTCCAACTCACTGTACTATGAGCACTCCCAATCACTGTAGTGTCAGTACTCCCAATCACTGTAGTGTCAGTACTTCAACTCACTGTAGTGTCAGTACTCCAAATCACTGTACTATGAGTACTACCAATCACTGTAGTGTCAGTACTCCCAATCACTGTAGTGTCAGCACTCCCAATCACTGTAGTGCCAGTACTCCCAATCACTGTAGTGTCAGTATTTCAACTCACTGTATTATCAGTACTTCAACTCACTCTAGTGTCAGTAATTATTGTATTGTCAGTACTCTAGCTCACTGTAGTGTCAGTACTCTCTGTAGTGTCAGTACTCACTATAGTGTCAGTACTTCAGCTCACTGTAGTGTTAGTACTCACTGTAGTCTCAGTACTCCAACTCACTGTACTTTCAGTACTCACTGTAGTTTCAGTACTCCAATTCACTGTACTGTCAGTACTCACTGTAGTTTCAGTACTCCAATTCACTGTACTGTCAGGACTTTAGCTCACTGAACTTTCAGTACTCCAATTCACTGTACTGTCAGTACTTTAGCTCACTGAACTTTCAGTACTGACTGTAGTGTCAGTACTTCAGCTCACTGTACTGTCTGTACTCACTGTTGTGCCAGTACTAACTGTAGTGTCAGTACTAACTGTAGTGTCACCACTCTAAGCTTACTGTAGTGTCAGTACTCACTGTAGTGTCAGTACTCACTGTAGTGTCAGTACTAACTGCAGTGTCACTACTCTAAGCTTACTGTAGTGTCAGTACTCACTGTAGTGTCAGTACTAACTGCAGTATCACTACTCTAAGCTTACTGTAGTGTCAGTACTCATTGTAGTGTCTGTACTCACTGTAGTGTCAGTACTAACTGCAGTGTCACTACTCTAAGCTTACTGTAGTGTCAGTACTCACTGTAGTGTCAGTACTCACTGTAGTGTCTGTACTCACTGTAGTGTCAGTACTAACTGCAGTATCACTACTCTAAGCTTACTGCAGTGTCAGTACTCACTGTAGTGTCAGTACACTCTGTAGTGTCAGTACTTCAGCTCACTGCAGTGTCAGTATTCTTTGTAGTGTCAGTACTCACTGTAGTGTCAGTACTCCAGCTCACTGCAGTGTCAGTACTCACTGCAGTGTCGGTACTTAAGCTCACTGTAGTGTCAGTGCTCACTGTAGTGTCAGTACTCACTGTAGTGTCAGTACTCACTGTAGTGTCAGTACTCATTGTACTGTCAGTACTCTCTGTAGTGTCAGTACTCACTGTAGTGTCAGTACTCCAAATCACTTTAGTGTCATTACTCCCAATCACTGTAGTGTCAGTACTCCAAATCACTGTACTGTCATTACTCCCAATCACTGTAGTGTCAGTACTCCCAATCACTGTAGTGCCAGTACTTCAACTCACTGTAGTGTCAGTACTCCAACTCACTGTACTATGAGTACTCCCAATCACTGTAGTGTCAGTACTCCCAATCACTGTAGTGTCAATACTCCCAATCACTGTAGTGTCATTACTCCCAATCACTGTAGTGTCAGTACTTCAACTCACTGTAGTGTCAGTACTCCCAATCACTGTAGTGTCAATACTCCCAATCACTGTAGTGTCAGTACTTCAACTCACTGTAGTGTCATTACTCCCAATCACTGTAGTGTCAGCACTTCAACTCACTGTAGTGTCAGTACTTCAACTCACTGTAGTGTCAGTACTCCCAATCACTGTACTGTCAGTACTCCCAATCACTGTAGTGTCAGTACTCACTGTAGTGTCAGTAATTATTGTATTGTCAGTACTCCAGCTCACTGTAGTGTCAGTACTCACTATAGTCTCAGTACTTCAGCTCACTGTAGTGTTAGTACTCACTGTAGTCTCAGTACTCCAACTCACTGTACTGTCAGTACTCACTGTAGTTTCAGTACTCCAATTCACTGTACTGTCAGGACTTTAGCTCACTGAACTTTCAGTACTAACTGTAGTGTCAGTACTTCAGCTCACTGTACTGTCTGTACTCACTGTTGTGCCAGTACTAACTGTAGTGTCACCACTCTAAGCTTACTGTAGTGTCAGTACTCACTGTAGTTTCAGTACTCACTGTAGTGTCAGTACTAACTGTAGTGTCAGTACTAACTGTAGTGTCAGTACTCACTGTAGTGTCAGTACTAACTGTAGTGTCACCACTCTAAGCTTACTGTAGTGTCAGTACTCATTGTAGTGTTGGTACTCACTGTAGTGTCAGTACTCACTGTAGTGTCAGTATTTCAGCTCACTGTAGTGTCAGTATTCTTTGTAGTGTCAGTACTCACTGTAGTGTCAGTACTCATTGTAGTGTCTGTACTCACTGTAGTGTCAGTACTTCAGCTCACTGTAGTGTCAGTACTTCAGCTCACTGTAGTGTCAGTATTCTTTGTAGTGTCAGTACTCACTGTAGTGTCAGTAATTATTGTATTGTCAGTACTCCAGCTCACTGTAGTGTCAGTACTCACTCTAGTGTCAATACTCACTATAGTCTCAGTACTTCAGCTCACTGTAGTCTCAGTAATCCAACCTACTGTACTTTCAGTACTCACTGTAGTTTCAGTACTCCAATTCACTGTACTGTCAGGACTTTAGCTCACTGAACTTTCAGTGCTGACTGTAGTGTCAGTACTTCAGCTCACTGTACTGTCTGTACTCACTGTTGTGCCAGTACTAACTGTAGTGTCAGTACTAACTGTAGTGTCACCACTCTAAGCTTACTGTAGTGTCAGTACTCACTGTAGTTTCAGTACTCACTGTAGTGTCAGTACTAACTGTAGTGTCACTACTCTAAGCTTACTGTAGTGTCAGTACTCACTGTAGTGTCAGTACTAACTGTAGTGTCACCACTCTAAGCTTACTGTAGTGTCAGTACTCATTGTAGTGTTGGTACTCATTGTAGTGTCTGTACTCACTGTAGTGTCAGTATTCTTTGTAGTGTCAGTACTCACTGTAGTGTCAGTATTCTTTGTAGTGTCAGTACTCACTGCAGTGTCAGTACTCGAGCTCACTGCAGTGTCAGTACTCCAGCTCACTGCAGTGTCAGTACTCACTGCAGTGTCAGTACTCACTGCAGTGTCAGTACTCACTGTAGTGTCGGTACTTCAGCTCACTGTAGTGTCAGTACTCACTGTAGTGTCAGTACTCACTGTAATGTCGGTATGTCAGCTCACTGCAGCACAAAATCAGATATTAAGTCAACATAACAGCATTAATATCTCAAAATAACAAGTTATGACATTGCAATAGCACTTCGTTTTTTTTTCTTTGTTTGTTTTTGTTTTTCTACATGTGGTTCAGGGCTTCTGTACTGTGAAAGTGTTGATATTATATCAGAAGCCATCAGTATATTTATCAGTATTGATGATGGGGAAAGAAATCTCTTTAGAATTATTTCCTAATACAGTCAACATTAAAATCATTAACACACACACACACACACACACGCAGTGCTCAGCTTTGTGTTTCCAAGGAGTCGGTGTGTGTTCTTTGTGTGTTAGCGGATTGTTGAAGTGGGTTTCTCTCAGCAGTGTGCTGTGCTGATTAACACACAGGGTGTGTATGTGAGATTTCGGGCCTCTTAAAACTCATTTCTATTTCTTGTGCTATTTTCATACATGTAGTTCTTTTTATATCTCTGATGTACAGTGCAGAGTTATATCAGATGTGAAATAAAGGTTTGTTTTACTTTTCGTTGCTTTTCTTCTGACCTCACTGCAGTCTGATCTGATCTTCCACAGGAACGTTCTCACTTCACCGAAGTATAACAATCTGTCTATCACGCTGTTTCAGGAGAACAATCAATTAGAGGATGGCGATGATAAACTGTATTGGCAAAAGTTTTGACATGAATGTAATATGGAGTTGTCCCGACCTTTGCAGCTATAACAGCTCCAACTCTTCTGGGAAGGCCTTCCACAGGGTTTAGGAGTGTGTTTCGGAGGGGTGTCCCAAAACTTTTGGCAGTATAGTGTAGAAAAGCATTATCTATTATTAGTTACATTTAATATTTTGGAAAGTCCTAGTTCCTAGTCCTAGTAGACCATGTTTCTATGGTTCACATGGATTTTTTTTTTTTAAATAAGGAAACGTTTAATTAACATTTCTGGAATGAGTCTCCAGTGTCAGAGTTTTTCTAACTAAAGCTGTAACTTTAAGTAAATAAAAAGTACAACTTGTCATTCTTAGAGGCCCAAAAATTGGACTTTCCTCCTGTTTTGGTTGTGTCCATGTTGATGATTGAGCATCTTTGTCATGTCTCACTCCACAGTGGAGGTTAATATGAAGCTCGTATAAAAGTAGACATGCAGGAATTAATTAATTAATTAAGAATTTGTAGTGTTTCAGTATTTAAAGTATTTCTGTTTTTAGCCTACTATATAGTGATAAATTCATAGAAGAGTTCATTTTATTCACAGAAATGTTTGTTTCTTTAAAGTAAATGTTGATCTCAAACCCATTTCTGCTCCCTGAGATGCTCCAAGTGCTTGTTCGTCTAAAAAGCAGCTCAGATTCTATCTTCAACCTGTAAAATTCTGTGTAAGGTTCTCCAACAGAGGGAAAAATAAGTCAATTTCTATGGACTGGAACAGCAGTGTAGGGTTAATAAGTTAAAAAATATTTTTAATCACAATAAAAGTCAGGGGGGGGGGACGGTGGCTTAGTGGTTAGCACGTTTGCCTCACACCTCCAGGGTTGGGGGTTGGATTCCCACCTCCACCGTGTGTGTGTGTGTGTGTGTGTGTGTGTGTGTGTGTGTGTGTGTGGAGTTTGCATGTTCTCCCCGTGCCTCGGGGGTTTCCTCCGGGTACTCCGGTTTCCTCCCCCGGTCCAAAGACATGCATTGTAGGTTGATTGGCATCTCTAAATTGTCCGTAGTGTGTGAATGAGAGTGTGTGTGTGCCCTGCGATGGGTTGGCACTCCGTCCAGGGTGTATCCTGCCTTGATCCCCAATGACGCCTGAGATAGGCACAGGCTCCCCGTGACCCGAGTATATATCGGATAAGTGGTAGACAATGAATGAATGAATAAAAGTCAGTGCTGTAGCAGTTTTCCTCTAACAGCTCCACACACCCAGTAGCGTTCAACTCCACACGTCTCGAAACTTTCCTGAAGTATTAAAACTATATATATCCTTTAATTATTAAGACCCAAACCCCAGCCGAGGATCTTCCGCCTCTGTGCAGCGTGATGAATGATCTCTGAGACGCTTCCGGCTCCCGCGGCATCCGTACGGTAAAACAGGAACTGTGAAATTCTTTAAAATGTGATTAATAATAAACAGATTCCTCTTTTTGTTAAGAGAGTTGGAGAAGCTCCAAATAATCTCATTTTAGGGTCGCTTTCATTATGTGCCCAAGTTTCCATGACAACCGTTCCAACAGAGTAAAAAAAAAAGAAAGAAAGAAAGAAAGAAAGAGGAAAGCAGGCCAGTGAGTGTGCACTTAGAGAGAGAATTACTCAGGTTTATTCACAGAGTTTGTGAATGTAAAGAAATATAAAAAGATTTGGGAGGAATTTGGTTTAAAGGATAACTCGTTGTTTTTTTTCTCTTATTAAAGTAAATGTCATGTGATTACGCTGAGGCCAGGAGTCATCCAGAGAAAATGTCAGGCACATCATTATTTCAGCCTGCATCAGGGATTCATCCTTTTTTTTTTTAAATCTCATAACTATAATCGGTCATCCTCTGGAGACGAGTTCCGCTTT